>CM060945.1:947681418-948281418 GCA_030765085.1 Allium cepa | reverse complement strand
AAGAAATACTATATACAAGTGAATACGCCATGCCATACAGCTTGCCTCCAGTAACTCCTGAATTCCAGAATATCCTGATAACCTGAATCTAAACTGCCCGTGTGGAAATTGGTGGGCATCCATAGTTTAGGAAGGAAAATAATAAACTCCAGGTCAGTCATGCGACTGGTGTGAGAACTTAAAACAGCTATTTATCTTTAAAACAAACCAAGGGATATTTTAAAATAGATTCGCAATGCTTTTTGGAAAATGAGACTACCATAAGGCCTCCCGCACACACACACAATCCAAACGCAGAATCGGAGGAGATTTCTCCTTATGATAGTCAAAGATGCTTGATACGCATTAAAAAGAAACATTTGATATTATTACTAGTGCATGGTGTAGGAAAAATCATTTCGAAAGTAAAGATATAAATCTTAGCCAAAGTACGACCATTATCGTATGCCTACTATAACTACCATCTAAACAGTGGTGACCACCATAAGTAAATGGCAGGTTCTACAACTAAAACCGTACAAGATGCGTATTGAAGTTTGGACTTCCAACAAATGGTCAGGCCAAGGAACTTCCCATTGCCACATGGATACGCCTCTAGAAAGGCGACCTGAGAACCTAACCGGATCTCTGCCAACACAAGGCCGGGTTACCCTTCAAACTGGGTAACTACTGACACGAATATGTCATTCCCCGATCGTAACCGATCTATATCCAAGGATCCTCGATTCCAACAACCATAAAGTAATAAATTTGCAGCAACAACATAGGTTAAGTATCTGGGCTCCATACCATGATACCACCTCAATCCAGAAGGCATACACTAAAGGGGTGCTACCCCCTAATAACCTTGCCGCATCCTTCCTGTTTTGACCATTTTCGGGGTGTGAGGTCCGATGAAGTCTCGTCCACAAAGCCACGCTTTATACAAAAGTTGTGCTTTGATCATCAAATGCTTAACAGCACTTCGTATGCCACATTACCAATTTGTGAATGTATCACTAGTAACCATCAACTACATAACGTCTGAGCTTGTATGTTTCAGAGAAGGGTGTTAAGCTAAGAGAATAAATTCTCCACCACCAACAGAAATATATTTGATAGAAACCAGCTTTACATCTCAAATTGTAACGTGAGACACACATCAATACAAGTCCATTCCGAGATCGAACGGAACCGAAGGCACTTCCAAAGAAGCCCTTGCAATCCTGAAATTCACTAATCACGTCCGGACTTCCCGTCACTAAGGGTGATAAACCTCTATATCGAAGATCAACCGATGCAGAGTCATTAGACGGTAATCCTTCCGTTTTCAAAAATATCCGGTCTTCAACACCGGTCTTCAAATGCAATCCATAACGACGTATCACATATTCGGAATGAGTTATACGACCCAAAGGTCCTTTCCCGGCTAACCCGAATAGTGAGCGCTTATTTTGAAAATTAGTTTGGCATTCAAATTCAAGCAAATCACAATAAATACCCATTTGAAGGTAAATATTGATAGTCGGTTATTTAACTATCAATAGGTATGCACAACATCACCAGATTCCAAATAATTATCGAAATTATTTATTTTCCAAAAATATCTTTACAAGATATATTTTTCCACACTTCAACATTTGAAAACAAATTTCAAATCACTTTTCACCTTTACAACTTTTGAAAACAAATTTCAAATCGTTTCCCCACACAGGATATATTCACAAATCTTTATTCATTTTCATTTCAAAATGGTTCATTTAAACCAATTAAATAAATCCTTACCGATTTACTTTATATTTACGTTCCAAATCCGTAAATTTATTTCCACACTTCAAAAATAAATAAATGTTTATTCTCAACAAAATTCCCCATTCTTTTATAAATTCCATAGTGAATTTACAATTCCAAAATATCTATGAATATACGATTTCCAAATCGATTTCTAATATTCATTTTCAATTTATCTTTAAAAGATAAAATCTCAAAATATTCACTTCATATTGGAAAACATTTCCATACTAATTTAATTATAATAAGTAATTCACAAATCCATTTATTTTCAACATTTGGAAAATATTCAATATACTTAAATCACAGTTAGGTACAGATTTCATTCTTTAAGGAAAACATTCTTTCAAACACATTTATTTGGGTTAAAACGAATGTTGCATAAAACATCGTTACGACGACCCAAAATCACTAGTATAGGATTCGAAATTAAGATAGATATATAAATCCCAATACCATATAAAACATTTCCTTTCGGAAATCATTTACTATGACAACAGTGTTATAGTCCACCATTTCCTTATTTCTCGAAAATCTATGTATTCGATACTTAACACATTTTAAAACATCTTTAAATCATTTTAATTCTATTTAAAACATCGCTTCCCAAAACATATCCATTTTATTTAATAATATATTTACTGTCCAAAATCATGAATATAATTCCCAACCAAACTCTTATTATTACAACATTTAACTTAAAGGATAATTCGCTGTCAAAAATCACGAATATCTCTCCTTTAATAAACTTCTATGTTTAATTCATCAAATTCAATTGATTTTGGATTTATAAAACAATGTTTATAAATTCCATTTGTATTTCTAAAAACTTCGATTTACAAATCTCCTTTATTTACAAATTCAATTTATTACTCAATTTTATTCCCAAAATCTAATTTATAAGTTAATTACTTATAAATCTTTTATTTTATAGAAATCTATTCATTTTATAATTTCACAATTTATACAACTGTGAATTTCATTCACTTATGAAATCCTTCAATACTTCATTTTAACACTTATAAAAACTTGTTTCATAATTCCAATATTTTTAATTTATAAAATATCAATTTTATAAATCTTTTATACAAATCGTTTTATTATAATTCAAAAATCCCAATTTAAACCATTTTTTAAATTAATCAACTATTTATTTCAAAAATCACATTTCAGCTATATTTCTCAAAAATCATAACTTTTATAACATTAAATTTATAACTTTAATTTATTTAAAATGAATCAAATTCAAAATTTTAATAAAACATATACTTTCAAAAATCACTTTAAAATCCTTTTCAAATTTGAAAATCGTTCCTTTAACATTTTTAAAACTCCAAAATTGGCCCAATGATGCAACAGCACCAAATAATCAATCATGGCAATCAAACATCATATATCATCATATGATAATCAACAAATATCACAATATCTGTAATCAAATAAATATTGGTGAGGAATCCAGTTGGATCCCTCCAACCTGTTTCCCTGCATCCACAGACATTAGCACAATACCAATTCCGTTCCAATATGGAATATCGCGGTATATGGGATTTGCAAAATATTATCCGCTATTATGCGGCGCAATAGGGTCTCATCCGCTATATAATGCGGGAAAATAAAATCCAAGTACATATATAATACCAATTCCATTCAAGATGGAATTATCACGGTATATGTTTTTAATAAATAACATCCGCTTAATATACGGCGTATAGGGTCTATTACTATACAACAGATAATAATTTATCATTCAATCATACAAATCAGCACAATCAATCAATTTTAAATCTAACTATTTAAAATTTAAATCGAAACTATTTTGATTGAGTGAGAAGTTCTCACCTTGAATTTCCGATATCAATTGTAGCGTTTTATTTCGAATAAAATTAAACGTGCGTTTAATTTTACCTAAAATTCAAACTAGCTCCAATCGACTCCAAACCAGCTCCATTACGTAGTGTTCGTCCATACGAACCCAACGCAATTTGTTTCGTCCATTTTGGACATCGTATGAACAAGTTATCGCCTTACAAGTTTACACAATTTATAATACAATTTATTCAACTTTTATTTTTAATTTTTTTTTATACCTTTTAAAATCTTGGCCATTGGATTTCCTTCCTTCAATCTGGGCCGCGATTTCTAACTTCTTCCTCACAGGTAAATGTCGCACGATACAACCCATATCTGGATCATCCCATTGATTTGCCGCGCCCACCAGAGATCGCCAGAGCACGATCGAACGACGCCATTCTTAACGCCTCAACGCCGTACACGCCCGCCGAAGGTCTAGCCAAGCTCGGTAGCTCCTCCTTCTTGAAAAACGTGAGCGAACGTGCGATGTTTGCACTTGATTTTCCGTCGATTTACTCGCCTATATTAGATTACGACCATTGGATCGATAGATCTCGTCGCCCTCTTCAATGTTGCAGTTGAAAGTTTTTCGAATTAGTTGATAAATCTGAAGGAAAAAACGAGGAGAAAGTTGGTGTTTTCTGGCCATTGAAAGCTAATGGCGGCTAGGGTTAGGGTTGTTAGGTTTTGTGAAAAATGAGAATAATGAGGGCCTTTTATAGAAAATTACGCGACACTATTCATCCCGAATTTTTCCGAACTCCAAACGAAGCGTGCCGGTTGGCGTTTCTAAGGCTTACCCCACATTCCGAACACAATGGAACAGGTTTTGGAAGCTAATTCGATCATTTGTGCGAGTTACGGAAATAAACGATCAAATTTAAATTAAACCGATTAAACTAATTTATATGCGTTTTGGCTTGCCCCGGACAAACGGTAAATCCGATTGACACGAAATTTGAAACCATACAATAATATAACATTACGGATCCGATGAAACTAGTTTCATCGAATTCCGTGACTGTTTGAAAAATGGCTATTTTAACTCGTCAATTAAACATTAAAATATTCAATTTTCACAAATTAACTTTAAATTCAATCTTAAAAGTTCAATAACATCATTATAACTCCAATATGATTTATTAAAATTTTACAAATCAATTTTAATCATATTAATCCCAATTTTCGATTATTTCTGGAATTTCAACATATTAAATTATCGATTTAATTACCCAATTAATTCCAGATATTCGAAATTTAATTTATTCGACTTACAAATTTTACTTATTAATATTTAAAATCAAATAAATATACAAATTTTAATTGACAGAAATTCTGGGTCGTTACATGAAGGGTCTTAAGAAGATCATTTGCATCTAGTAGAGTTTGCCTATAATAATAATTACCAATCAAGTATCAAAGTGGAGCTATTTGAGGTGCTTTATGGTAGACCATGTAAGTCACGTGTTTCTTAGTTGGAGACCAGAGATAGACTTGTGTTGGGGCCCGATTTGGCAATAGAAGCTACAAAGAAGGTAGAGTTGATTCGCGCCAGAATAAAGAAAATACAATCAAGGCAGAAAAATTATACCGACAAGCAAAAGAAAGAACTCGAGTTTGCAGTAGACAATTAAGTATTTGTGATGGTTTCTATAATACAAGGAGTTATATGCTTTGGAAAAGTGTGTAAGTTGGAATTAAAATATATAAGACCATTTTCAATGATCGAGCGAATTGGCAAACTCCCCTGCTGAGTTGAGTTATCAAGTAGTTTAGCGGATGTGCGTAACATTTTCATATATCGCACTTAAGGAAATGTGTGTATGTCTCAAGTTCGGTAATATAACTGAGGTTGATAGAATATTTATCCGTAAAGCTATATTTGACATATGTGAGACGGTTGAAGGGGATTTAGGCCACGATACCAAAGAGTTAAGGAACAAAGTTATCGGACTTAATCGCGTCTAGATGATAAAGAAGGTTGTACCTAAGACATAGAGATAGGATTAGGAACATCTATCCTAAGTTGTTTTTGACATTCATGTATATCATAGTAGAGTGCTTTGTTTGTCAATTGTATGGACTAGAAGGGCACTGTAACGACCCGTATTTTCAACGATAGGATATTCAAATAATTTATTTAAATATTTAACCGTTAATTAAATAAAGGCCCAAAAATACGATTTTTGCATACCGGACTCGAGACCACTTCCATTGAGTTTGGATTGACATTGCGAATTAAAATGAGTGTCAGGATCGCAATATTTTGAGAGCGCATGATCCAATGGGCGAAAAGATCATGAAATACACGAAATTAGCATCCCACGGTGCAGTCTCAAGTAGCAACGAGATTTATACCGTCGGATCCAAAATAGTGAAGTAACATACGCTGATGAGTTTCATGGAAATCAGATGCGTTTTCTGATCATACGAACTTGAAATGTACAACCATTTATTTGAGAAAAATAAATAAATGGAATATAATATAAATATAAATTAAACCAAACTTTTTCCCTTTCTATCTCACTTTCTCATTTACTGATGCATTGAATATCCATGGTCGCTCTCTTTCTTCCTCTTCAAAAAATAAAATCGAGCAATCCGCTTAACGATAAATCGTGAAACCAGATGCGTTGAAATCCTATGGATGATAGCGTTTGTAATGACCATGTAGAACTTTGATCAATCGTGATTGGCTAAGATCCATCATAATGGCCAGCCTACCGTTTGTAATGGCCGAAGCTTTGAACGAAGATAGGTGAAACGGAGGTCTTCGTTCAATTTCTCTTCATGAATGACACCTCTCCATTAAAACTCATCGAATTTGGATGTCTACGTAAAAACACATCCTTTTCTCAGTTAAGATGCATGCGGTCCGGTCGCGATCGTGAACAATGGATAGACTTGTCTATTTTTGGATCGAATGCAGATAGATCATGTACCACGATTCATCCGCGAATTCGTTTGTGATTTCATTGGGAAACAAGAGAGAACGAAAAAAAGATAGGGTGTGTATGTTAGGGGATATTCACGGTTCATGCATGGCCTAGACAATTTGATTTGGGAAGAAGGATTAAAGAGGTAATTTGATAACTAGTATTTGTAATTAGTTAATTAATTATCTTATTAATCCTGATTCTTATACGCTCTATATATTTTGCATACGAGGTCCGTTTTGATGAAGTTTCTTGCCTTGCTCTCGTGATGGAAAGATCTATACTTTGACATTAGTTTATATAGATTTTAATTGAGGTGAGTTATATTATCTCTCACCATACTGTGAATATCTTGTATGTTGGGGTATTTTATATGTGAAAATCCAACAAACGAGATGAACTATAGAGGAGGGTAGGATACATGCCGACGGATTTGAAGATGGAAGATGAGGCCTCAGACTTTAGGGTGGAAGCCGGATGTTTCTATTTGGTTTGTACTTACCCATTTTGGTTATGTACAGGACTAAAGTGGTTGGTATTAACCATTGTAGAGTGGTCAATGTCCATTACTATTATTGATTGGCGATTTGGCCGTATCTTTAGTTTGTGACTCGAGTAGGAGTTAAGCACCAAAGAGGTCATGATGGGAGTCATAGAGTGGAGAAACATAATGGGCTCCAATTAGTGGAAATTGCAATGAGCTAGTATGGCTCGGATGGATGTGTATGTGCTAAGGGATCATTGATGACTCAAAGTGTCTATTGTTGTACTCGATGTAGGGGTATTATATAATCAGGATGCCCATGGATTGGTAGCAAGGATCCGTATATCCTAGACCTATGGCTTTAGGCCCAATGTCCAGGTTTAGGCTGCAAGATATGTATGCAGCTTCAGGCTACGAGATACGAGAGTATAATAGAGAACCGAGATTTCCACTAGTTTCTGGCATAGAGGCCAAATGAGCCACCATATATTTAGAGCACACTGGTGACAATTAGTATTGTTTGATGGATACTATGTTTGTTGTGGTTGCTTCACTAGCCATCTATTACGCTAGGGATGTCACATGAGATAAGTATTATGTATAAGGATACCTAGACATCCTGTTAGTTTACTTAGTTTGGGATAGGTACTGTGGATGGAGATTTCTAAGCATCTTGATAGTTTACTGAGTATGGAGTACCCATTTTATGATGTTGTAGAGTAGCATATTATCGATGTTATGTGCTGACTTTTTGGTTGTAGGGACGGGTAAGGTGTTATTCGTTTACCCGTTGTTCTGTGTAATATATCGACTTTTATAGTATTTTTAGATTGTTTATCGCTCACACTAGACTGTTGTCTAACTTTTTTTTTATGCTTTGCTTCTTATTATCTCGGCTACTCTTAAATGAGAAGACTAGATAGTAGGAGTGGATGACTTATGGATTTCTACAGATGGACTAATAGGAGGTGACGTTTACTTATCTTATGTTTGAGTTTATTGTTGTCAATTTTTCTGTGTAACACTATGGAGCTTTGACAATTTTTGACTTACTATTATTAGAGGCAGTCATTAGATGAGTTCATATATTAGTTGTATAAAGTCTATTACTGTGTTATATAACTCTGTAGTTCTTATTCTGATGATTAGTTCTTACTATTATTGTGTCTCGACTATTTTATACCTATATTGATTATTATAGTTTGTCTATTGCAATGTGGGATATATGAGGAGTTATGTGATTGTTTAATATTTCCTTTTTCTTCTTTACCATTCTCTCCTCTTCAAATTCATCTTATTTACTTTTTTCTTTTCTTTGACAACTGTTCTATATCGTAGGTGTAAGGCGGTCATCACATTTGGTATTTGAGCTTTGGTTACACGATTAACCTAAGCTGATACCATAATCCAATAGAGATAGAGTATGAGTTATCGCCTTAGACTGGATCTAGAGTGTTTGTATACACGAGAGAGTTCGTATTTTTTATATATGGTTTTCAAAACTATATATTGGTATATATAGCATATAACTTGTGCTGCACATTGATGTGCATGGAAATTTGCATATTTTTACATCCATATTTAATCTATTTTTATTTAAATAAATGTCAGAATTAGGTATTTTTACATCTTTAAAAACAAATTTCAGATGTGCATTCAAGTCATCATTCATACATCAATGTAGGGGTAAAATTGTAAATATGTGCATGAATTAATTTGGAGAATATTTAGTTGCACATTTTCTTTTTAATTATAGGAATTTATGGATGGAAATATGAAGGTATTCTCATGGAAATATGCATGCACAAGGATGGAACACAGGAATGAAGATGGAAATAATTCAAACCATGCATCATGGAGGACCCCACTTACCCACTTACCCACTTACCTTAATCTATATTTAGAAGCTAATGGACAAGTTAGTGGAAGTTAAAGTTTCATGCATACTTAATGATGGATTAATTAGAGACTAATGATTACTTTGTGGTCGCACTTCCTATTGGTATTTTGGAAACCCCCTTAAAGACTAGATTAGGATTTTGTGCATGTATAAATAGCACTTTTACGTACATGTAAATGATCTTCTTCTTTGTTAATTTACTTATCATTAGAATGCAAGTTGTAGCTTCAAATCATATGAGAAATAAAATGGCTTCCTAAGCCTCATTCTTTTTCTTCATATTCTTTTATTTGTGTTCATTTTATTTACATGCTTTCTTCTATTTCATCTTAGTAGTTTAGAATTTATTCCATTCAAGTTAGCTAGATTTACTTCTCTTTAATTAGATAGCTTTCTTTCTATTTTTTGTTTCTTTTATGTTGAAATCTTTATGTGTTGAAATGATAACACAAATGAGAAGCTAAATCCCTGTAATTTAGGGGTAATGAAGCTCTCTTAAATCATATGGATTCAACATAACTTTCATTATAAGATCTCTTTTATGATTATGTGAAAAATGTATGTTTATGTGTTTTAGTGTTTCATGTTGAATTTGATAGTCTATGTTGTTCATAACAATTAGAATATGCTTAATCACATTTCACAAATTGCCTCTTTATCTAAATATGATTACGGCAATGAAATGAAATTATAATCAAAATTTGATGAGCTATGTTACTAATTAATAGCAAATAGATCATGCTTAAAATAGATTTTAGTTTCAATCTTTATGCCAATTTTCATAAGAGTTTAAAAAGTAGGATTAGATGTGTGATGGTTTAAGTTGTGTTAATTAATAACACAAATAGGCCATGCTTGTGATAAATACATCACTAATCCTGCTTAGATTAGAAAGAGATCAACATTTGATTTTATGTTGATTTATTTGAAAATAGGAAAGTGGATTTGCCTCTAAATTGATTTCTAATCTCATATTTTCCATCACTTTTGTTCTAGCTTTCTGTTTTACATTTTAAATCACAATCTAAAATTTGGTTTAATTTGATTGAATAGAAAATTTTAAAATCTACATAATTCCTACGTATCGATCCGTATTCGCCACGTACTAGCATTATATGCCATGTGCTTACGCTAAATTTTAAATTAAATTTTGATCGGCTGTTTTCCAATCTGATGGAGAATCAGGCGTGTTGGACACACATATGAGCACTATTGATGCAATGTTCTTTTGAGAGAACGATCATCCTTATTATAGAATAGGAATGATCTAGCATGTGAGAAATAATGATATTGACTCAATCTTCAGAGTTGAGGATTGTGCATGATTAGGGTTGCTAACCGTGGTGATAGATTTGCTCATAGATATGGTGCGAATGAATTTTTGGAATGCTCAATTTTTCTAGATGATTATGGGTCAAATGCAAATGGTTATAGTCGACTTTGCTGAGCTGTATAGTATACGAGGCAGACCATTCCTTAGAAAGAAGTCGGCTATTGAAAGGCAAGATAGGATGGTTACTTGCAAGGGGATCTTTGAGGACTTGGAGTTAGATGATGTAGTGAGGTAGAAGTTAACCTCTAGATGACTCCAGGGATGAACTAGTGTAGTGCTTTTATAGCTTCGATTCCCGAGGATTGATTTACTTGGGATTAGTTCATAGTTTGCCTCGACGAATGAAGAATTCATCATTCAGTTGAGTGATCATCCCAGGGAAGCGATTGATTGGTCATATTGATGAGGGCTTCGAGAAGATGATCGAGAAGGCTTTTTGATATAAGAGCCTATACCCAGTGTTGAAGGGTTGTCCTAAACCAACTGAGTAGGGACAAACCATTGAAGCATATACATTGATTGATGTTCCAGTTTCATCGAGTGTTCCATCGGTAAAAGAGAAGGGAAATGGCATTACCATTCAAGGCATGCTTTCCACTTATAGCATTTCCTATATTGGGATTGAGACTTAAGATGGTTAGCAGACCTTTTATTATGATGGACCTAGTTAGGGGCTCAACCAACCTATATATGGTTTTTCGAGATTTAGTCTTAATGAGTCATGGATGTTTTCTAGTTAATTTTCTAATGATTTGTTTTGGGGTTTGATTGGGTGTGGTATAACAGTTTGGGAATAGACTGGCTAAATGGGGTACATAATAGTGGTGGATAGTGAGAGCCCATTGGTGACAATTGGGGTTATAGAGTAGTGAACGGTGGTGATTGGCTACTTATAGAGGATGGGGTTATAGTTAGCTTTCTATATTCGCTTGATATTCCACATGATGAGTTGTCATTTGTGCCTATAGCTAGAGTGTCCGGATATATTCGATGTGGTGACCGGATTACCACCATATGGGGATTGAGTTTCGCATCGATTTAGTTAGAGGAGCTAGACCAGTAATTGTGCCTATAAGGCATAGGATGCCCGAAGGGCGGAGGAAGCCAAAGTTGTGGGCAGATAACCTATTGAGATGATGGTTCATTCGAATGAGCATATTTGGGTAAGATGCACTATAGTGTTTTCCACTAGGATGGATGGCACTTTAGGGTTTTGTTGGTTGTCGTGAGTTGATTAAGATGACGAATAGGTATCCACTCTTGTTTATTGATGGCGCGTTTGATCAGCTTTATAGCACGAGGATCTTCTATTTGTTGGATCTTGTAATGGGGTTTTTACTAACTAAGAGTATTTAGAGAGAGAGAGTGTCAATTATAGTGTTTCTTACACTACTTTGATTTTTGATTACTTGGTTAGGCCGTTCGGGGCTAATTGACATGTCAAAACGCCTTGTTGATCTCATAGACCATGTTTTAAGGGGTCACCCAAGTTAGTTTTGCTTATGCTCATTGAAGATACTTTCATCTACTCGTGGATGAAAGAAGAGCATAAGACATGATTGATGATTGTATTGTAGGTGTTAAGAAGATACCAATTGACGATGAGATTTTAGAGTATAACTTCTAAAGGAAGGAAGTGAGATGCTTGGACATGTTGTTTTAGAGTAGTACATTGATGTAGATCCTGTGGTTACAGTAGTCCATAATTTGAATAGACCTAAGCTAGCAGCATCGTTAACCAATTTGATGGGAGATTATCTGACTTTTATTTAAGACGTGAGATGCGGACACTCGTTTGTGAATCTGACCGAGAGCTTGATGAGTACATCTTGTTACTCATTCTGAGCGGGAATAAGGAGACGATAGTACACACATGCATGTAGTACTTAAGTAGGTTTAGTTTTGATACCGAAAGGTAAGCGTTAGTCGAAAACTAAAACCGTATGAGAGGAAGTATCCGGCTTTTGATTCGGAGTAGGCAACGATAGAGTTCATTATGGAGAGTTAGGGGCATTGTCTTTAAGCGAAGGAGTTTGAGTTGTTCAATGATTGCACGTCATTGAAATATCTTTTCTGCGAGAAGGATTTTGACCTTCATCAGCAGCGATGATTAAAGTTCTTACCCTCCTATGGATTTGACATTTCTTATACGTTTGTAAAGAAAATGTAGTTTTTGATGCTTTGAGTGGAAGACATAACAGTTTGAGAGCAATATTCTTAACGAAGGAACTACTTGAGTTTATAACTAGTTATGACTTCAGAACTCGATGAGGTACAACCAAAGGTGATGGTTAGTTTGACCATAAGACCTACTTTCGTTTAGCAGATTGGTACTAGTCAGAGGCATGAAGCTAGATTAGTGGAGATCATGGCTAAGTTACAGGAACGAGTAGTGTATGTATAGGTGATGCAGTGTGAACCTGACCAAGATGGTTGGTTCCATAGGGATGAGAGATTTTTTGTTCTCGAATAGTGGGAACGGATATTTAGAGGTTGCATCGATTGATTGCCGGGACTGAGGATAATGTGATAACATTTGGTTCATGGTCGGTTGATTATCGAAGAATGCAAGATTTGTATCCAGTAGAATGCCATCTGAATTTGTTGAGTTAAATGTAGAATGGATAGTATAATTCCATTATGTGCCAAGTACATTGTAAGTAGTCGAAACGCGTTGTTCGATAGTGGGTTTTGTGGGAACTTACAAGAATCGTTTGCAAATGTGGCACCAAATCGATTATAGATATTGAGACTAAATTAGGGACTTTAAGACCTCATAGGCCTAATCGTACTGATAGATGTGATAAAAAAACAGGTTAGAAGAGGGCAGTGGAGTAGTAGAGGTTCAATGGAACGAAAGTGAAGGCGATATAATATGGAAGATTGAGAAGAGCTTGAGGACCGCTTATCCGGCGCTCTTCACTTGGCGAGATTTCATTTTTATCATCTTTCATATGGGATATCATATTTGATGTTTTATGCTACATAGTTTAATATCCTGCATGCTAGGATAGCCATGGATGTTATTTTTTATGTTTGAGCTTATGTATGCATGTTTGATTGGATTGTTAGCATTTGATATGATAGCCTATGCCTCTATGGTTGTTAGACATGCTGGATAGATATGGGTTGGTGTAAAAAACTTGTTTGAGATATATATGATCTAGTATGCTTAAATATATGATGTGTGTATGTGTATCTTTGTTGTGTTAGAATTTTTCCCGGACCTAACCATGCAAAGGTGGTGCTGCTGAATTTTCCAGAATCTGAGGTGCTTTTGATGGCCTATGGGTGAGAAGATGTTTTCCTTACTTGGTGATTTCGAGGAAGAAATCATATAAGGAAGGGAGAATGTTATAACCTATGATTTTAATGATAGGACGCGTCATGTGATCGTATGAACTTAAAATGTACAACCATTTATTTAAGAAAAACAAATAAATTAAATATAAATTAAATATAAATTAAACTAAACCCTTTCCCTCTCTGATTCACTTTTCCATTTATTGTTGCATTGAAAATCCATGGTCGCTCCCTTCATCCTCTTCAAAAATTCAAATCAAGCAATCCGCTCGGCTTTAAATCGTGATACTATATTCATTGAGATCATATGGAAGAGAGATTTATGATGACCATGGCATAATTTTGATTGATTGTAATTGGCCGAGATCCATCATCCATGGTTGATCTAGGGTTTGAGATGGTTGAAGCTACGGACGATGTTGGGTGAAACGGAGATCGTCGTTGGATTTCCCTTTACGAATGACACCTCTCCATTAAATCTCATCGAATTTGATTGTCTACATTAAAAAGCCATCATATGCTCGGTAAAGACGCATGCAGTCCGGTCGTGATTGTGAACAATGGATCGAGCTTGTCAATTTTAGGTCGGATGTGGAGAGATCACATAGCATGGTTCATCGACAAAGATAGTTTGTGATTTCATTGAGAAACAATAGAGAATGGAGGAGAGAGAGGGTATGTATGTTGGGGGATATACATGATTTGTGCATGGCCTGGACATTTTGATTAGGGAAAAATGATTTAAGATGTAATTAGATAATTAGTATTTGTAATTAGTTAATTATCTTATTAATCTCGATTCTTATATGATCCATATCTTTTGCACAAGACGACCGTTTTGGATGTGGTATCTTGCGTTATGGTCATGATGGAGAGACATATGCATTGGCACTATTTTGGAAATTTTTTATTGGGGTGAGTGATATTGTCTCTCACCATGTTATGATTGGTTGTATAATATTAGATTGACGTTCTGGAATGAATTTTTGTTTTAAATGTGATTTTCCTATACTTATACACCTACTAAGATTGTTTTAAAGAAAATCAAATTATTTTGAAATGATTTATATCGAATATCACATATTTTCCATCGACGTGCCATTTTATGAAATTATTATATCTAAGCTATTTTTGATATGATTTCACTATTGGTTGATATGGATGTATTATTCCTGTTGTATGTATGCGGTTTTAGATGTATGTATGGTTGTTGGTTGTATGTTTGGTTGTTTGGCTTGTTTGGTTGTTTTGGTTGAAAACACAAATTAGCAATGACTGGGTGCTAGGGGAATATCTTGTACTTTGGGGTTTCATACATACGAAAATCCAACGAACGAGATGTGTAGAAGAGGCGGGTTGAGATATATGCCAATGGATCTGAAGGTGTAAGATGAGGCTGCAGATTTCAAGATGGACGTCGAACATTTCTATTTGGTTTATATTTATCCATTTTGGTTAAGTACAAGACTAAAGTGGTTGGTATTGACCACTTAGAGTGGTCATTTTTGATCAGTATTATTGATTGGCAATTTAACCAATCTTTGACTTACTCGTTGAGGAGATTTCGTGGTGCGTGATTTGATGGTTTATTCTTGCGACCGACTTAGAGTCTTGATATGATTGCTCTACGACGAGCGATTTAGATGTTGACGCGATGATGTGGCGCTTCGACATGAGAGTTGGTACTTCGGATTATGACTCGACGGGGTATGGAGTATGTTCTGATTTTAATAGTTTCAGGACCCTATGGGTCATGCTGGAGGTGTTACCTTATTCGCATCATGAGAAATGGCAATGTATAGCATAATAAAAAGCCTTGTATCTTTGGTTTATGACTTGTGGTGGTAGTAGGTAACGAAGATTGCACACTCTGTATCTTCGGTTTGTGACTCGAGTAGGTAGTAGGTACCGAAGAGCCTTGTGGGGAGTCATGGAGTGGAGGAACATGGTAGGTTCCGAATAGTGAAAATTGTATTGAGCTAGTAGGTCTCAGATGGAAGTGTATGTGCTAAGGGGTCATTGATGACTTGAAGTGTTTCTTGTTGTACTCGAAGCAGGGGTATTGTATAGTGGGGACGCCTATGGATTGGTATCGAGGATCCGTGTACCCTGGACCTCTAGCTTTCGGTCTAGTTTCCAGCTTTAAGCTATGAGACATGTATCCAGCTTTGGGCTGCGAGATACGAAAGTATAATAAAGAACCGAGATTTCTACTAGTCTCTAGCATGGAGACCATACAAATTATCAAATATCTAGGGCACACTGGGTGACAGTTAGTATTGTGTGAAGGAAGCTATGTTTGTTATGGTTGCTTCACTAGCCACCCGTTAACCTAGGGATGTCATATAAGGTAGGTATTGTGCATAGAGATACCTAAACACCTCGACAGTTTATTAGTCTGGAGTAGGTATTGTAGATGGAAATACCTAGGCATCCCAATAGTTACGGAGTATGGAGTAACCTATTATAATGTCCTAGAATTATATATTATCGGAGTTATGTGCTAACTCTTTGGTTGCAGTGACAGGTCAGTTATGATTTGTGTACACTCTGTCCTTATACTTTATCGACTTTTATAGTATTTTGAGATTGTTTATCGCTCACACCAGACTGTTGTCGGACCGAGGTTTATGCTTTGCATCTTATTATCTCAGGTACTCTTAAATGAGTATGCTAGAGAGAAGATGTGGATGACTTATGGAGTTCCATAAATGGATTATAGGAGGTGATATTTAATCATACTTATATTTGATTTTATCTTTGTACTTTCCGCCGTGTGACACATGGAGCCTTGATAGTGTTTGACTTATTATTAGAGATATTTATCAGTTGATTTTATGTATCAGTTGTATAAACTATATTACTATGTTGTATATCTTTGTGGATCTTATACTCTGATGATTAGTTCATATTGTTATTACCGTCTCGACTGTTTTATATTTTTGTTGACTATTATATTTTGTTTGATGCGATGTATGATATACGACATGTTATGTGATTGTTTGATATTTCCTTTTCTTATTTTCCATTCTCTTCTCTTCTATTTCCTCTTCTTTACTTCTTTTCTTTATTTTGACAACCATTCTGCATCGTAGGTTTAAGATGGTCGTTACAGGTACTAGTATTTTCACATATGATATGGTTGTGTAAATGTAATTATGTCGATACCATTTGTTCATGACTGTTGGTTTATATTAGTAGGATACCGGTGTAATTTTTGAACTTATGTGTACTTATATGATGATGGCTATGCACTTTCAAGGTGTTAGTGTAAATTTTGTTTTCCTTATCAAAGTTTTAAGAACGAAATTTTTGTAAGAAGGGGACATTGTAACACACTATATGTTGGTGGGTCCGTAGTATGGGAAATTAAAACCAATTTTAATAATAAAGCACAAATTAAAATGATATTTTAATCGTAAGAATTTTCCTAGAGAGATTTGATTAATTAAATATGGAACACTTTAAAAATTAATTAAATGGACTAAAGGTAATTTGGACACTTAAGCTTGGCTTTGTTAATAAATGTAAATGAATAAAGTTTTAAATAAGAAGGATTGGTGTTAGGGGAGGTGTAACTACCCTGCCTTCCTACATCGTTGTAATAAACAAATTTAATTGAAATAAAAATATTCGAATATGATTTTAATAAGTTAATAATTTGAAAAATAATTTTAAGTTAATCAAATTCTAATTAATTAATTATAAATATTTTAACAAATAATTTTAACAGTATTGAAATATTTTTACAAATTGATAGAAATATTATCTAAAAGAAGATCAAGGAAAATAGAAGAAAACAAACAAACTAATAGTGGCCTAAAAACAAATCTCAGCCAAGTCCAATTATAAAACCATTTTGCTTACTTTCTAAATAGAACTGGTCAAGGAAAGCAAAACCACACCCATCAAGGACTTAACCCTCTCGATTACTCTCGAAACTATAATTATGACATAAAAATAAAGAGGAGGCGCATGATCTTGTACAAACGACGAAGGAGCCAGTAAAGGTGACGCAATAAGAAGGAAGCGAGCTTGGGCTTTTGGCGTGTGTTGGTAGAGTTGCAACCTAAAGCTTTGTGATGCCGGTAGTAGGAAGTTGGAGCTTATGATTGGGATGGTGGCTGGTGGTGGCTGTTGCAATTGGAGGTGGTATGCGATTGAGCATGGGATTTGATTAGAGAAGCGGGATGTAGATGACGACAATGGTGCAAGGTGACACAACTTGAATTTAACACAATCGAGTTTTAGGGTTGGGCAGGAAGAAATTCACTGTTCTAAACATCGATTCGATATGTTTCAATCTCACAACTATATTTACAATTTATTTTTGTTACACACATATTCATTTCATCGCATTTAGTATTTAAATAATTTGGTTGAATCGATTGGCTTAAATAATTTTTGGGATCATTTTTTGATTGGACTATTGGTATATTGATTTAGAATTGGATGATGTTGTATTAGTAATTGTTTGAATTGGCTGGGTCTGTCAATTTGCAAATGGAACCCTATCCGTTTGTGAACTGGATTTGATGTTCATTTGTATATTAATTTATAAACATTTTACTAAAT
This sequence comes from Allium cepa, assembly GCA_030765085.1. NCBI lineage: Eukaryota > Viridiplantae > Streptophyta > Magnoliopsida > Asparagales > Amaryllidaceae > Allium > Allium cepa. Next base: position 948,263,263 of record CM060945.1, on the reverse strand, counting down.
TTTAATTAATTTATCTATTTTTAAATTTATAAATATATTCTAACAAAAAAATAAGTAGAGTTTCCTACTGGTTATAAAAACAAGTTTCAAATCAATATGTTAATAAATTATAAGTTTTGGAATTGTTTTAAATGAAAATATTATATATTGATGTTTTTTTATAAAGTATAATATGAAACCAATAATGTCATTTCTATGTGATATATAATAGATTATGAATACTAAATTTTTATGGATTGTATAATATTACTTAATACTATTATTTGATTATATAAAAATATATGTGAAATAACTTTTACATGTGATATTTAGCTTTATAAGTAATTTTGGGAATTTAATTTGATATTAGTAAAAATTAAATATTTGGCTAATTTTATACAAAACTAGGAAATTCGTTATCTATTGTAAATATTAAATTATATCTTGTTTAGATAATTGCTTAAATAATTTTGGAATATGTATTTATTATCTATCTCTTAATATTTATTTTGTGATATAAGATTATTTGTTGAAGTTGATTATTGAATATTAATTTGTTTTTTTTTGTACATACATTTTTATGTATAAGTCATTAATATGTTTTATCATGCTTTTCTGATTTTACTTCTTTTTATATATTGAATTGAATTATATGAAAGGTTTAGCTTTCAAAATTATTTTAAGGTTTCAAATGCAGTGTATGTACTTTTTGAGTAAGCAATCAATTATTAAATTAAATTAGTTTTTGAATATCTATTTATTGTTTGTTTATAAGTTTTTATTTTCTTATATGAGCTAAAAACGATGTTAATGATTTTATTAATTATCAACTTAGTGGTTTTATAATTGAATTATTTGGATAAATTATTTCATAGTTTACCGAGATCAATCTTTCCGTGTATATTGATTTGAAATATATAAATATTTATTAATGATTTTAGAGGTTTCTAATTTCTCATCTTCTCTAAATGGATTTTGATGACATGAATGGTTAACGGTTGATTTGGTAAATGATTTTTGTATGATACGATGATGACATCCTTCTGATTTCACGATATTTTAATTCTATGTGACAATAAATGGAGTAATAATGCCATTTAGGATAGAGCATTCGGTAATATTTCTCTGGTATTCTTTGGACTCGTTATATAATATATGATTGATTGAGTGGAGTTTATGAGCATTAGATAAAGACGCTGTAGTGATATTTAGTCTGTTATTCATTGTAAGTAAATGACACTCACGTGACAGGAATTGAATGGATAGTGTAAGGTGATTTATAACTTCATGCCTATATTTAGCGACTTTGTGTCTATATTTGTTGATTCTATATGCCACTATTATGATGTACTCCTAATTATGTTTGTGGGAGAGGACCAGATGGCTAGAACTCACCCTATTGGCTTAATTGTGGGGTTGCTCCCAGATCCGTGATACCATATTATATAGCTTCGTGCTACCCATATTTAAGTGCATTTTGCCCTTGTGTCACCTAGACTAGCAGTTTGTTACCTATATCATTACAGTATTTATAGGGGAAATTTGAATGTCATGACTCATTAGTCCTCGTGTTGACAAGACATCGGTGGATACATGTCACGATGATTGTGAGGTAACTAAGACTGTAGAGACTCCGTGTCTCTAGAGCTTGCGTGCGTGCTATCAATCTCCCTTTTGGTGCTAATAGAGTAGTAGATAAGTATATACGATTGATACACCTCTTTGTAGTATGATATGGGCTGTGTGTCCACATTTGTTATGTGTAGCTCTACTTAGGGCTTCGTGTTTGTCGTACATCCATTTCCCATCCCAATCCCATCACAATATTTACAAATAGATATCATATGAGGAGATGAGATTATACATGTGATACATATCCAGTGTATAGTGGATTCTTAGTGTTTGATAGGCAGACTATCCTATTTGATATGTATTGGTGATTTTTGTAAAGACTGACAGTTATATTTGTGCAATGCTTCGAACTAGCCTGATTATACTTACTTATATCTTACCTATTGATAATTGGATTTAAGTGATAACTATAGATATGTATGATTCATCCATCAGTGTTAGGTCTATGATTTCTGATTTGATGTGATTTAATATGGATAACGACACCTTTGATGATGTTTTGATTGATGTCTTCAATATATCAGAGATGCATCGATATTGAGTTGTTATTATTCCATGCATATACTATTTATCTATTTATAAAACTGTGTATAACGCTTTAATTTAGATAAGTCTGACCCGTGTGTTATTTATATAATACTTGGTCAGTCCGAGACATTCCAGGTACAGGGTCATTGTGACCAAGTTGTACTATTTGAGCATAGAGGAGAGTAGTTAATCGGTGTTGTAGTATATTAGTTTGAATTTTGTGAAAAAATATATGTATATGACCTAGTGATGTATATCATACTTTGTATTTTGTTGAATATTATATATTATCACTGTGATTGACTCTATGATCTCTATTATTTACAATATATTGTGTGTTATTCTGTCCTAGAAGCACACGTGTTTATTGCTTTGTACTGATTTGTGTATGTGTATGTTAGATATTTATTTGATACATACTAGTGTTAGTCCAAGGGAATATTCACGCGTGTAGACATATAGCCGCATTTTTCATATTATCTGAGTGTATTACTCTATAATACTTTTGGATGGTATAGGTATAGAGGTGGGGCGTTTAGAGGAGGTGCATCAGTAAGACTAAGCAACAAGGGATGTTAGCCTAAGCCAAAATTACCAACCCACTTACCTTTGCCTTATTCTCTTATTTCGTTCGCTCAAAACAAACACCTAAAGCCCTAAGTCAAGGCCGACCATTATTTTCCAAGAAAGAGAAGAAGGTTTCAAAGCTTAGAAGATCAAGCTTTAAAATTTAAGGAAAAGGAATATTGAATAAAATAATTAAGTCAAGTGAGTAAAAGTTTCCCATTAAACATATCCATACTCATTTAGGTTCAGATTTGATCTTGTATGGACGTTATGATGGTGATAAACAACGTTTGGATTAATAAAACATTGTTTGATTGTGTTTGAAATTTTCAATGAAGTACTCTTATTCATATTGTAGGGTAAAACTTGAATTAACCTAAGTTAAATAATTTGAAATTGAAATATGATGTTTATAATGATGAAATAAAGATGAGTTCTAATTTTTAGAATTTTTGAAATTTAATTTGAATTTTTGTAAATTTTCTAAATGTGAAAGTAGTTAATTCAAGTAAATTAATTATAAAAAATAATAAAATTAATTATTTTGGCCAGAAATTTTGAAATATGATAAAATTGTTCTTGGTGAATATTTTGGATTTTTCCTATCGATTTTCTATCATCTGAATTAATTGGCTAAGGAAAAATGATAGTTCATTAATAAGTGAAAGATGTTAGTAGTCCTTTTCTAAAACGTGAACTATAAAGATAAACATTTACCAATAAAATTCAATGCTAAATGGGATTTGGTGTAAAGCTAATACTTAATAAGGCAATGAGTTAGTTTCTAATATAATTACAAAATCACCATTTAGCTCATCAAAGCCTGCATTAACCCATGATGATTACAAACGCATTAACACGCTATAACATTCTAGAAATCCACCCACGATATTTTGGAAACGAAAGCCCTATTAAGCTTAATGCATGAAAGGAATGTATGGAACCTAGCACGTGGGATAGCTCATGAAGGGTATAGAAGGGATAGCTCACGATGGCTATAAAGGTGATGACACATGATGGCTTCAGATGAAATGACATGCAATGGCTTTAGATGGGATGACATGCGATGACTACGAACGAGATAAAGCATGGTGGCTTTGGATGAGTTAGCATAAAATGGCCTTAGGTGGATTAACATATGATTGCATCTAATGAATTAGTACGTTATTAGCACGCGATGGCTCTAGGGAAGTTAACCCACAACCATTACTTAAAAGGAAATAAATGATAGCTTGGGAAACTATTGACCAACAATGGCTATAGGATAGCCAAATATGCAACAAAATAACCTAACACTCAAATGCCATAGGGTAGCTAGATCATGACAACTAATGATAGCTCACGCAAGCATGGGATGCTATATTTTCTAAGTAAAAGAATTAATACTTAAGGCACTTTGGAAGACCGTTTCCAAGTATTATTGGACTATTTTAAAAGGATGAAATAAAGGAAAAAATTTATATGTTAAAATTGTGTTAACTTATTTTAAACGGAAGAAATATTAGAAAAGCTAATACATGATGGGGTATCATATAAATGAAAGATAATGATGTTTTATCTAAATATGGGTGCATAACTAATGAATGGAAGAGAATAGGTTGAACTATGATCGTAAAAATATACTAGATCATGGAGTTATTAAACGGCAGGTGACTTGACTATTAGTTTAAAGTCCAACAGTATATGGCAGGGTGTCATGATAGCATTCAATCCTAAAAGATTTATAAACTCTAAAGGGGAGTTAATGCAAAGTTCCATGGCAGGGTGCTAAAACATCAGTGTGATGGTAGAACTAAAATAAATAAATTGGCAACGTGAATGATATCGGTTCGGGAACTAAGAAGGGTTATCGATGCTTAGTAAGGGCGCATACTAGAATGTATTCTAGGTGCTTACATTCAACTTCTAAGAAGAGTGAGGGTGACTGTAGTTAGGGTGGCTCCTATTGTGGAATGAGCGACCATTTCATCAGATGATGTTTTTCAAGAAGGGAAAAATTAGTGATAGACAGGCCCACAGAGGTAATCACTAAATTAGTTAATGATAACTTAATGAAGAAAGTTTAAAACAAGATATTATGTGATGTTTGATTGGATGATGAATGATTATATGACACAGTTCATAATGGATTGATAAGTATTGGGTATACTTGATTAGAATCGATATATGACAGGGTTCATGACTGGTTAATAATTGTAGGGTTTACTTCTTAATTGGGTATATGTACATGATTGGTTTTATGTAATATTGTTTACATATAGAATTTATTTTTGATGATGATGAAGTGAGGGTAAACTTGTTTTGCATTAGCAGTGTGGTCTCACTGTGGATGACTAGGGTAAAGATTTTACTCATACTAGGCTTTGTGTCTGGCCGGTGTTTTTATCATTTCCAATGAACTTATGGTACTCATTTAAGTAGGCTGAGTTTGTGGATTAGATGGGTATCTTTTGGAAGAATGAATTAAAATTTAATGGACAAAGTAAGAGGCTTATTAAGAGAATAAAAATGTTATAAATTTCTACCATGTAAAACCAAGAATTATATAACTGGTTATGTATTGTGTTGGTATCTTCATATGTCGGACACAATACTACTCTTATTTTCTATTGCATTTACCCCTGCGTGGGAGTAGATTGGTTTGAAAATGATGTAATGAATCATGTAATTCAAATTAATGTAATGAAAAAAAAATAGCTGCTTTATTTGCTTGTGCAAAATAATACCGAACTCGCTTTATCGCTAGAAAATGATTCCGGTGATGATTGCAGCGTCATCGACATCTATTTTCAAGTGTTAGAGTGGGGGATGTTATAGCATAAATAACTGGTTTTGAAGTCTGACCCTTTGTTGTGAGCCCTGGAGTTGGACTTCTACTTCTTTTCGCTTCCTCTTGCTCTATCCAGGCTTTCCCATTAGCAGTCAGCTTCATATAGCCTTGGAGGATAGCTTCCTTTCCTTCTGCTTAGAAGCAAGGATCGGTGGCCTCAAGCCTAAAGGGCTTCCTCCCTGCTTACTAACCGCCCTGACATCATTGATTTGATGTTTGTTGTTCGAAACCATGACTTCTTGGTAAACTTCCATCCATGTTAAGCCCCCTCAGCGAAAATCTAGAAGTAAATCTCATCTAAAAGCTCTTCCACCTAGTCTACCTGGCTATTCAGTTCATTACATAGCCTATATCTTCTCGACCATCTTAGTTTCAACTGCCTTTTCAACAATCATAGCCTTGAGCCTAGCCTAAAGAGAGCCCCTCTCAACCTTCCAATCCGCCACCATCTTCTTCAATTCTACAAGGCCAGGCTCTATTTTGTCAGTAACCACCTAAATCTCGTTTAGCCTTTTAGTGAACTATGTCTTAACATTCTTAAAATCTGAAAAAACTCCTCAGCTTTGGCATTGTAATCTTTTTATTAGCTTGGAGGGTGTGAGTGTGCCCTTTCTTTAACCTTCCCTACTCTATAGAATGAGCGGCCTTGAGCTTCTCAATCTCCTGTGCCTAAGACCTCTCTAATGAGTCCAACACCATCTGATGATCTTTGTCCTTCTCGTGCATCTACTTTCGTAACTCAAAAATCTGTAAATTCCGCTCAATGTTCTTCTTGCCAATTTAATAGCCAGCCTTGACTATTTTGGAGTGACATTCGGTTAATGCCTTCATGCCACTCAACTCATCCCCAAGAAAGTCGACCATGCTTGGAAAAGTAAGAGTAGCGGCATTGACTAATAATTAGGCCATAGGATTTCTTGGTTAATATGGCTGTTGAAACTTGTCGAAGCAAGGGTCATTAGGGCCTATGATGATAGAAGTATCTTTCTTTCCCTTCTCCTTCTCTTTTCCCTTGGGAGTAATGACAATAGTCTCTCCCTTCCTATTTATTTTCTCCTGCTGCTTGGAGGTTTCTGAGTCTGATAGGAGAAAAGGTGATGCCTTAGGAGACTTGGAGGGATGGATAGGAGTCCTGGATCTTGATTTGTTACCAGGAGAGCGAGACCTCTTTCGGGAGGTATCATGAGGATCCTAACTGCCTTTCTCTCCATCCTAGCAGTAGGATTTCACTTCCCATGTCTTATGCTCTGTGGTCAGCTACCCAACATTTTCGCTCAAGCCAAACGATGAAGTGGCCTTCTTAACAACAATAGGGGGTGCATACGACTTGAGCTGCTTAAACTTGGATACCATTTTTCCTCCTTCTGAACTCTTATTTCCTACAAGAGCATAAAATACAAAGAGTTAAAATAGAGTTGTATCCAGGAGATAAGCCAAGAAGTGCCTTATTATAAAACAAAAAAGAGGTGTGTGTGTGTGTGTGTGAAGAGTTCACGGCGTACGCGTGAACCCTCAGTGTCCTATTATGACTTCAACTACCGCTGAATTTTCGCTATCGAGGCGGAGTCACCATAGTTAATCCCTATATCGGGAACTTGTAAATAATTAGTAACAATGATGTCCTAGGAAATAAATTATTCTCATTCCTCAAACATGGAAGTTCAGTTCAAAGTCTCCTCAACATCTAGTTTAGACAGAGTTTCAAGGTTTCGGTATGCGCAAAAGAGTAAGCTTTGCTAAGATCTGAGCTGGTGGCATAACTATCGTTGGAGTGGGGCTTTACCTGTCAATTATCTTAATATTAATACCATCGTCATCCCATTCCCATATGTACTTTAATCGCCAACTGCATAGGGTTCAATTTTAAAGGAATTCAGCTTTGAACTCATGGCTTCCGTGTGTATTACTAGATTGGCTCTAGGCAGAGCGAAGCTCAAAATAGCACCGGAAGAGGAGGCCTAGAAAGTTGGTTCATCATTTGTCTCACAAACTTTCGAGGGTTTGCTTTTCCCTTTCTTTATAGGCTTTCACATAGTGAGAGCTCTGCCTTTTCCAATCGGACACAGACAACTAACAACTCGACCTATCATTAATTTTCGTCCGTCACCAGACGAGTAACCTACTTTAATTCTACAGGGATTTTCTACAAGTTCCTCAACATCTCCTCCAAATCATCTCCTAATGCATCTCTTATCAAACCTAAAGACGAGGCCAGAATACGTGAGTCAATGGTTAAAGCGAGGCCTTATCTAGGAAGGAGTGAATTAGGATGAGGAGCCAAGATAACTTATGTCCTAAGTATCATTGATAGAAGCATGGAGATGCATCCTGGATGAAGAAGTACTCTTTTATTGAACATACTATGCTCAGAGCATAAATCTCTACCGGTTTAAATTTGCACCCTGCTTTGAGATAAATTAAAGGCTAACCTTCTGCCTTACTATTGATCGCGTACAAGAATCTATTCCATCGATGAGTGGGGGGAACCTGGAACTCTTACATAAAGATAGCATACGAAAATTTTATTATGGTATACCCATTAGGATGCAACTGAAAAGGAGTGACCTTTAGATACACCAAGAAACCCGTAATACATTATGAAAGAGGCGGCGGAGCCCCAACTGCACAGTGGTACCTCGAATAGGCCATATATCCTTCTAGAGGAGCATGAGCCTGTTGTTTGGAAGTCGGTAAGAGCATATCATCTCTTGCAAGTCCATGGTTAGTAGCTATATTATCCATTTTCTTGGATGATAGAGTGGAAGCCATGGATTCTATAGGATCTATAAATAGTTATGAGGGACCATACCCATGTAACAAAGAGCGAGCAGAGCTGGGCTAGCTAGTCCAGTACCCAAACAGTGCAGAATCTAGAGGAGCAGAAAAGGAAGAAGCTCAATCTCCAGAAGCACTCGGTGAGCGAGTATTGCGATTACTCGACATTCCTATCTAATATAGTAACTTATCTCATGCATTATCGTCAAGTGTATGTGTGTTTGTGATTGTGTGTGCGCATATGCTATTAAAAGGCAATAAATTATTAAGTAGTATCTAATTAGAACTCCTAGTTAGTATGACTTAATAACTAAATGGTACAGTATAGTCCACTGCCCTGCTAATTTGCATGAGTTTTTGGTTCGGCAATCAAGTTATAGGTAGTAAGTTATCCTAAGGGGAGCCAAAGTGTTGCGTGTGGTAGAACTAAGCACCAACCAACCATCGAACTGATCCCCATCTAGCATCAGAATGAAGCATGAAATGCTAAGAAAACTCTATATGCATAACCCAAGTTTTCCTTATATCCCTTGTTTTAATCACCTATGTTTGGTCCCAATTTGCTGGGCAATCAACAATGACTGTTAACCGGGTGTTTAACCTAGCAAAATTGAAAAAGAGTTAGAACATTAAGATTAAGCTCGAATTATCGAAACTTGACCAGAAGGCCTAAAAGTACAAGACTAAGGAACCTTGGAAGTTTGACCTAAAAATATGCCAACACTTTGGATCGGTATAGATCCGATCCAATTGGATCGGTACTGATCCAAAATATTGGCTTATTGCTCCTCCAAACCACTCATGTTATATTTCCAGCTCTCTACTAAGCCTATCTACCATATTTGGTAACAATCCAAGCATCCGAGTTCGAAAAGTAAAGACCTATCAGATTTAGACTACAGTTATATCCATAGGCGAACCATCATCAAAACAAGTCAACAAGCTATGAAATTACATAGAGAGCCTCATAAGCAAGTAGGGAAGCCAACTGGATAGACATTTTGCAAAAATTGCATAACTCTTTGGATCAGTATCGATTCGATCCAAAAAGTTAGCTCAAAATCTCTCCAAATATTTCATGCTTCTTCCTATAGAAAACTATAGGCTTCTGGTGTAATGTTTCTGACCCAAGTGCTCTCTAAATCCTATAAATGCCATCCTACCTTCAACAGAAAAGAGGTTCCTAACCTGATCTCTACTTATGCTCTATTATTCTTTCTTTACTCCTCTTCTCCCACACAACAGCCATTAAGAGACAATTGTGATCTTCCTTTTATTTCTAATTTTGGTGGCTTAATCTAACATGAAGAAGAAGAATCATATTGTAATCCAATCTCTCGTATAACAAAAGTTGATAAATAAAAGCTATAAAGCAGACTAGGCTTCCTTAACAGCCGAACCACTATAAAAATCTTTTGTCTCTTTACTTTTTCTACGATTTACTATTGCTTTTCCTATTTTATTTTCCTTGATAAACATGGCTGATGCTTTCACACTCAATCTTGGGTGTTGATTAATTTTTTGGGTTAACATTTTGGTGCTTTCATTGAGAACCCAATTCAGGCTCTGATCTAGCTATCTAACTTTGGATCAAGTAGGTTCAGAAGTTAGATGCTCAATCTTTGCTTGGACGATTTGCTGTTGAGAATCAATGGCATCAGGAAGAAAGAGAACTGCTTTCAGAAGATCAATAGAAGCTGTATTAGCTAGAGAGGAACCAATCCTCAACAAGTTGAGTCAATGGCACTAACAACCCATTAGTCAGAGCAAATTCTGGTGCCAACTCAGAAGATCAGGTGTCGAAATCTTCTATCCAGCATGAACTTGTCACTAGAAGCGAGTTAAACAAGATGGGTGATGAAATCAATCAAAAGATGGAGAATAACTAAAAAGCTCATATGGAAAATTTAAATGCCCTCTTGACTTTACAGTCACTGGCTGCTCCGAGAACCATGCTAGAGCCCGTGGCTACCACAGAGCAGGTCCATTTCTGGCCTAAACATGAGAAGCGAAAGGTGGAGCTACAGGAATCACCATAGATGGAAATGCAAGCTCTTCACCAACTGCAAAGTAGCAGATCTCTCCAACTCTGAAGATGGTATACAACTTGACGACGATGAGTTGAAAGAAAACATTAACACACTCAATGTCGGCAGAGTTCCAAACTGCCCCTACCAACCGACTGCAAGTCAATAAAACTCTAAGGGAGTGGCTCTCTCGAAGATAGGAGAGCCCGGGCTTCAGCCCACTTATCAAGTTCATTTGCAAGATCGAACACTTGGTGTAGTCATTGATAGCCTACCTACGGACTATCGGACATTAGAGGCATATAAAGCGGACATGCTTAAGTCCTTGATGGATGAAAATAAGAATAGGAGAGATGATGAATAGGGATTTGCTCCAAGCCGGACTCCCTTCACTGATGACATTCTAAATGAAAAATATCCTAAAAAGTTCATTATGCCGACTATCCATCCTGCGATGAAACTAGAGACCTGAAACCTCACTTGTACTAGTATAGTTGGTACATGGATGGAGAAAATGCTTCGAATGCTGCTAGATGTAGATGCTTTTCAATCTTTCTGAAGGGAATTGCTTCCATGTGGTTCACCAGCTCCCACCTAAATCCATCTCCACTTTCGATAAATTAGCAACAAGGTACCTTGATCAGTTTAGGCTTCACACGGCATAACCAAAAGATGTGATGTCCTTATTGGGCCTATTCCAGAGATGAAATGAATCTTTGAATCCTTCATGAGTCGATTTAACACCGCAGTCACTGAAGTAAGTAATCCAAACGAAGATATGGTCTTTATGGCCCTGGTCTGTGCCATCTATCCCTTCACTGAATTAGAAAAATGGATCAAAATGAAAAAACCTACCACTAGGAAGGACTTTAACCGAAAGGCGAGTTGGTACTTAATATTGAAAGAGGCAAAAGAGCTAGAAGGAAAACATGCTAACCTACAACCAACTAACATTGGGAAAAAGGGTAAGGCGGCGAATCAAGACGCAAATACTTCCAGGACCGCTGCAAGAAACATAGGAAAGGATGGGAATAAAAAAAAAGAATCAAAATTCCAACAAGAGAAACGGAAGTAGCAAGCGACTTAAAGGCTTGAGGCCCGAGGAATACACCCTGCTTAATGATACTCCAGAGAACATCTACCTTGCAACGCAAGGGACAGAAAAGTACAAAAAGCCGCCTCAATAGGAAGCGACTAAACATCAAAAGTATTCCAAGGCCGCTTTCATGAAACACACGGTCACAACACGAATGAATGTCGTCATTTGGAGAACATGATTGAAGAGCTGATTCAGGAAAACAATCTTCCGTAGTATGAGAAAGCTGTAAAATCCTGAATAGCCTACAGCACCCCAAGCTCCTAGAGACTAGGGAACCAAGCTGGACTAGCTAAGAGGGATCCAGATGGACCGACCAGAGACTCATCATCAGAACAATATATAAGGAACTCATCCCAGCAAAGGAGTTAGGGATAAAAGGAGAGATATTAAACCACGCTCTGAAAGATTCATGCTTCGTGATCGAAGATGGAACTCCTGCCAAACAGCAGAGAACCCTGAACAATGACATAGTATTCCGAAATCAAGACTCTAAAGGAATAAAATCCCTAACCCTCGACCGCATGGTCGTGATGGTTGGAATCAGACCAGCCATGGTCCGATGAGTATTGGTGGACAATTGCAGTTCTTTGAATATTCAGTTCAAAAATATGTTTGATCAAATGAAGCTCGGTATGAAGGATGTATCCGCTTGCCATACAAAGATCCAGGGATTCACCAGCAAACCTAAGCAACATATCAAAACAATCAACTTACCCACAAAACTCAGAAAAAGTAATGGAAGAGTCATCCTCATCCAAACATTTGTGATCGTAGATGAAATATCCTCCTATAATGCTTTCTTTGATCGGACCGCTTTGGTAGATTTCAGGATTGCTTTAGCTCAATGTGTCTAACCATGAAATTTCTGATAGGGAATAGAGTTGAGGTGATCAAAGGAGACCAAAGTGCCACTAGAGAATGCCACATCGCAGAACTATGTGAGTCTAGAAGAATAGAAAAGGGGAAGAATATAGGGAGAACTCTCCACATTCGTGAACCTACTGAATAACAACTACAGAGCCGCCCAGCTTAGGGACCATAGCTGATTTTACAAGGCTTTGGACCCTAGAAAGAAGAGTTCAGGGAAGGAACGAACGGCATCGAAAGAATTGACGGTGTCTGTCCCAGTCGATATGGATGACCCAACAAGAGTACTGAAAATTGGATCACGTCTTAGAAATAATATGCAACTGGAACTCATCAAATTTCTTCACACCAACGTGGATGCATTCGCTTGGACACATTCTAATATGTGTGGAGTGTCACCAGAGATTGCATGCCATGCACTTAACATTAATCTCAAGTATACGCCAGTGAAGTAGAAGAGTAGCAGCTAGGAGCCATGAAGTCCAAAGCACTAAGAGAAGAAGTGGATAGCTGATGGCGAATGGTTTTATCCGTGATGCAACCTACCCTAAATGGGTATCTAACTTGTTCTTGGTTAAAAAGTCCAATGGAAAATGGCGAACTTGTATTGAATACTCGAAACTAATAGCTTTCCCAAAAGACAGCTTTCCTCTACCTAGAACCGATCAGCTTGTGGATGGGATAGCTGGACATGAATTGCTATCGTTTATGGATGCTTACTCAGGATACAACCAAATCATGGTGCACAAACCTGACTAGGAAAATACCAGTTCCATTAGTAATCGGTGGTTATACTGTTGCAGAGTGATGTCATTCGGCTTAAAGAATGCTGGGGCAACCTACCAATGACTGTTGATCAGCATGTTCAAGCATCAGATTGGGAAAACTATGGAAGTCTATGTAGTTGATATGTTGGTTGAATCATATACAGCCATAAACCACTTGGTCAACCTTGCTGAAATGTTTGAAATACTCCATAAATATGGAATGAAACTCAATCCACTTAAATGTCACTTCGGGGTAGCCTTTGGAAAGTTTTTAGGATTCATTGTAAGCGCCAGAGGCATCGAACCGATTCCCGAAATTACCGCTTTACAGGAAGTCGAGGCGCCGAAAAAGAAGGAGTTATAAAGCTTGAATGGAAAATTTTCAGCACTAAGCCGGTTCATCTCAAAAGCAACCAACAAATGCATACCGTTCTTTAACGTGCTAAATAAGGAAAAGAAGAACTTTGAATGAGATCAAGCTTGTCAAACTACGTTCGAAGAGCTGCCACGACATATGGAAACCCCACCAATCTTGTTTAACCCGGTAGACGGAGAAGACTTGTACATTTGCTTAGCAGTCTCGTCCCATGCATTAAGTGTCGTGCTTGTACGAGAAGAAGCTAAGATCCAGCGACCCATATATTACATCAGTAAATGGTTCACTAGAGCCAAGAAGAACTATCCAAAATTGGAAAAACTGACCTATTGCTTCTTAATCGTATCAAGAAAGTTACGACCGTACTCCCAGGCACACCCAATCAAAGGCTGACAGATCAATTCTTGAAGCAAGTGGTATACCATCCCGAGACCTCTGGATGGCTTATCAAATGGAACATCGAATAATGTCAGTACAAAATCACATACCATCCTCGAAAGGCGATCAACGAGCAGGCATTGGCAGATTTCATTACCGAGTGTACAACATGAGATAACGAAGAGGAAATGACTCTGGAAGTTAAGACACTTTGGAAGTTGTTGGTCGATGGTGCGTCTAACAACTTCTGCTCGGGAGTTGGAGTAGTGGTCGAAATTCCTGAAAGAGGAACTGTTTGCTTTGCCTTGTGCTTGGAATTCGCTGTAGTAAATCATGAAGTGGAATACAAACCATTGATAGTCGGGCTGAAAGTTGTGAAGGAACATAGGATAAAGTCCATACACATATATGTTGACTCTCAGCTAGTCGTCTGCCAGGTGAAAGGAGAATACCACATTTGGGGAGAGAATCTCGCCCTACACCTATCTAAAGTGCAGGAACTGCTAAATAACATTGAACATTATACCATAACTCATATCCCAAGGGAATAAAACACAAAGGAAGACTATCTGGCCAAACTGGCCAGTTCCTGAGAAGCTCAGACATTAGGACTGGTCCTAGTTGAAACATTAACTACTCCAAGCATAAGCAAAATAGATAGCAAATGGTTCTTTGAGATAGCTGGAGAACCAAAAACATGGATGACACTGGTCAAAGACTACTGCTCAAAGGAACACTCCTTGTAGATAAGAATCAGTGGAAAAAGCTTCTTAAAAAGACACTAAGGTTTGTGGTACAGGATGGGATGCTCTACCGAAAGGGATTCTCTACCCTTTGCTCAGGTGTGTGACCAACGACGAAGTAGGAAGAATCCTCATGGAAATTCATGAAGGCGACTGTGGAGATCAAACTGGGGAGCAAACCCTCGCAAAAAAAGTTCTCCAATATGGGTATTATTAGAAAATAGTAAGCCACGATGCAGCAGATTATGCCAGATGGTGTGACCAATGCTAAAGATTCGGCAAGGTTAAAAGAACTCCTTTGAAAGAGCTGACATAGATAGTCGGCCTGTTGCCATTCACGATCCGGGGAATCAATTTGATTGGAGTATTACTAATGGCCAAAGGAGGAGCGAAATATTCTATCATGGTTGTTGACCGTTTCACCAAATGGGCCGAAGCGGGACCACTGGCCACTGTTACCACAAAGAAAGTTATTAATTTTGTCACTAAAACATAATTTGTAGGGTTGAAGTGCCATAAAAATTCATCACAGACAACGGGACACAATTTGAAAGCACAAATTTCAAAGACTTTTACAAACGCTTTTGAATCGAGAAAACTTTTTCACCGTTGCACTTCCGCAGGCAAAGGGGCAAGTGAATGCAGTAGCAAGATCATCAAGTCCACCATTAAAAAGCGGCTAACTAAGCTAAAGGAAATTGGATTGATGAACTTCCACTCGCGCTATGGACTTATAGGACAACGCACAAATCAGCAACCACGCACTCCCCGTTCGCCCTGGCATAAGGCTTAGAAGCAATGATCCCGGTCGAGCTAAACGTCACTCCATCAAAGGCAAAACTTCAATCAAAGGCAAAACGAGCAGCTCCTACCCGAGTCGCTTGATATGGTCGATGAGAAGAGGAAAGAAGACGATTTAAGGACTACTGCTCACCAGAAAAGAATTGCATGATATTTCAATTCCAAAATCTGTTACTGTACTTTCAAAGTGGGAGACCTCATCCTCAAATGGGTCTACCCTATACTAGGAACATTTGGATAAAACTGGAAAGGAACCTATATGATCGGCTAGAAGCTAGGGGATGGCACATTCACGCTAGCAACCATTAATGTAACCCAAATTCCATGAGCTTGGAACAACGAATCACTACGTCGTTACTTTATCGAAGACTATCTTTTGTATTTCCCATTTTCCGCAAATAAACATTCCCAAAATACTAGGGGCATTGTGAATAGGAAGAACTTGCCCAACTTTTATTAACGAAATTTCTCTGCTTTCTGAACCAGTAAAACTATGTTCACAAAAGTAACCTGCTGTGTCGACGGGTTCAAATCGACTCAAACCCATCTAATCATTGCTTGAGGTAGTGGAATCATGCTCAAGTACACCACATCTACCCGCCGAGTCGAATGAAGCAAATGACTCACTGTTGGACCGACGAGACTCGATCCCTATCTTCTAAAACCTAGTGTGGCTCAGACAACACCGGCAAGGCCCAAATCAAATCTGCTCATTTTGTAAACCGCACACCACTTCTTGGGTTGTTGAATCATACCCAAACAAATATAATTGCCTAAGCCACGCACTCCCATAACCCATGCATCACTTCTTGAGCCATGGAACCATGCTCTCGAAGCACAAAATCCTCACGTTGCCCGAAGATTGGTAACGTCGAGAAATTCAAAACCATTCCGCATCGACGGGTCATATCGATCCCATAAGCCGCGCATCTCATAAGCCACGCACTCTTAAATGCTGCACATTTCGTGCATGCAATAATTGATGTTGCTCTAGCACCATCAGCAAACCATTAAGATCTTGTAAGTATCGGTATTTTCTTGACAACACCGGGAAACTCGTCTATTGCACGACTAACAAGAATCCACTCCCATTATCAGAAGTAATTTATAAGAATCCAGCAATGTCGCATAACTACAAATCAGCAAATAATTTCGATCATTGATCGGCAAAATCTCTAGAATCAAGACACTTGAGTCACAGGTTTCCGAAGATAAGAGTTGCAAAATAGATTCGGTTACAGACATCCGAGGAATCGCTCGGATCATCTAGTCATTTGTCAAGTGTTCGGAGTGAACAGTGATGAATAAAAATACTTCACACTTCTATTACTCCAAACAAAGAATTTTTACAGTAATAACGGGGCTAAATAAAATCGTGGTGAATAAAAGATGGCATAAGTTCACGAAACCTAGATAATTAGACAAAACAAAGCTACAACCAAAATTTCAACAGTTTTATTGCTTATAATGTTTATGATGTACAATAATAAATAGTGAGGGTCGTGCCCGCACAATGTCGGCCAATTGTAGGAAAGTACAAACACCATTGTTGCAACAACAATAAGTAATGATAGGTGCAGACTCTACATTTGTACAAAAAGCAACCAAAAAACAAATGGAGTAAAAGGAAAATCAAGACTTCTTCTCACGGCTTCCCCGGTTGCCTTTCCCGGCTCTGATCGTTAACTTCTTGGGATTGTCCCCTTCCTGAGTAATCCCGCCCTTCGAAACATGGCTACTAGCGGACCCTCCTTTATCTTTATGCTTATGAGGTTTGTGAGAACTCTTTGATGTCGCTTTTGTTCTTCAACCCTCTCCTTCTTCACCGCTACCATCTATTGCTCGGTTGTTGGCTACTCAGCCTCTGCTATGTTTGATTGGCTAGCTTGACCCACCTGCTTCCGTATATCAGTAGCCACCAAGCCTTCCTCTGGAGATATAGAGGGGCTATCTAAACCATGCAGCGCTGCAATTTGCTTGAATTGCAAACTAGGCTACGAGTAAGATGCAGAGATGATTGTTGATGCAATTAGAACGACAGCAGATTCAACATCATAATGAGGAGGTAACCCAGCAGGAAGAGAGGGATGATCTATAATATCAGAATAAAAGTCGGTTATCTTAACTATTTCATCAGGCGTAAATTTGAAGTTTTCAAGAATGGGAGGGACAAGAAAATTACCTAATATGGGGGTCTGTTCCTCCATCACAACTTCGAAGTCTTCGCCGTCAGCCTCTTTTGATGGTTGCATGATTATGGGAGAAGTAGAAATGATCCTCTCATCAGTATGAAGATTCGAAGACGGTCACCTAGGCCAGAGGGAAAATGCTCAGTAACAGCCTTAGCGATAGCCGTAAAATTAGTAGCTTCCCGTTCCCTCTCCAGTCTCAAGATTTTCTAGCCTTCCACTAAATCTTAGTGGGATTCTTCCTTTAGGTATGCCTGAAACAATTATTCTTCGGAGTAACCACATCCCATGTCTTGAAAATGGGCCAGAACCTCTTCCCAGAGTACAGCAAGCGTGCGAGTGAATAATGGACCTAAGTAACTAAGGCTCCCTTGATGTAGCATGGAATTAACATATAGGCCTAAAATAGTAGCATCCAAGCCTTCTATCTACTTTATAAAGGTGTCCTGAAGCTCTGAGAAGCTGGCTTCCATGCTAGCCTTCTCTACCGCCAACTAATCTTTCTCAGCATCCAAATTCAAAATTTGCTCATAAAGAGAGCCAATTTCTTAGGCCTGTTCGGAAATGGTTTTCTTCTACTTCTCAACCATCGTCTCGGTTATCCTTAGTTTTTCTTTCAAAGTAGCCTCATCGGTGTGGCACTTCTTTATTTCATCTTTAAATATTAGTGCAGCCCGGTCGGTGAACTCCTTTAGCTCCTTAAACAAAGAAGCACTTTTAAGTTCTTTCTTGAGGACATCATCCTCTCCTTCTTCAACCTATCAATCTCCACGTCATGATCCACAAGATGCTTCTCGTACTTATCATTTTCGGATTTGAATAAGAAAATTTCTTAGTAATTTTTTCAATTAACAGGGAAAGCAGCATGCACAATTTTCCCACTACTCGACTTGAAAACCGCTCTAATCGCGTGGAGATGAGGTAAATAAGATTCTGCATGAACCGATTTCAAATTAGGCTTATTGAAAACAACCACCCTCAAGAACAACATGGGGAATGTAGCCTGTAGGTGTAGGGACCAGTGGGGATAATGTAAGGAGCACGCCTGGAAACTAGAAGAGAGGCGGTCATAGCAGCATGAGTGGAGGAGGTCATGAGATCGGAAGAAGAAACGGTTATTCCAGTAGAAGTAGGAAGCAGGAAGATGTGGAGCAAGTTCCTGCCCTTGATCTTTTTTAGCTTCTTTGATGAATCTTGCCGCTCAATTGGGCTCTTCCTCTTCTCATAACTACTTCCTCTACCTTGGCCTTGATCTTATTCAGTACGACAATGCTCTTCCGCCTCCCTATCCTTCCTCCTCTTCCGTTCCTCATGAGTCTCCTGGGAAGCGTGATACCTAGAATAATGTCTCTACGAACGTTGAGACTCCAGTGCTCGATCAAGATCATTGTAAAAGCCATAAGACATGATTCCTGCAGCAAATGATATAAACAGCTTTAGGAAAGAGGCATTTGGAGGACTAAAACAACCTAGAAAATAACAATAATATAAAGTGTGTGATCCTAGCGAACTATATATTCTAGTTTAACGACCCTAGTAGAGTACATAAACTAGATCGTTCATCGACTAAGGTCAATACATCGATTCTTGTAGGGATGATTTGAGTAAGCTGGGAAGGCAAAACTTCTAAAGTGAAGTCGTCCATTAAGTCACCCATGTTCACAAAAATGTCACTTGTGTCTGCCAAGTCAATATTGGCACATACCGGCAAGCAGCTGCAACAGATTTATTCTAAGGGAAAGCTTCTTTAATATGTTCTTTCAAAAGAGGTCAGGGAGTATGTTTGGGGCTCAATTCCGAGGCTTTGACGCCTAAATGGACATCACCCTCATCGGTTTCAGTATCCCAATCTATTTCTTCTTTATTTAAAGGGTGACCCTCACTGATCTCTCCTTCCTCCTTCCCTTGAATTAACGGAGCCTTGTCCGTCTGTTGAACAAACTCTTCTTCTTTCTCCTCTGAGATCGATGGCATTTTGAGCGGACTATCAACCTCGACTTGAAAATGGATCTCTTTTGAATCTTCATTGACCCGTTGAATGGTCGCTTTCTTCTTTCATCATCATCTTCACCAGAATCCAGAGGAAATAGAGCGGGTCCAGGCCCTGGAGTGGGAAGGAGTGCTAAAAAATCCAACAGACCTCCCAGGGTATAAAAGCCCACATCGGTGGAGGTTTTCGTCTATGAGCAAGAAGGTAATTTTGCACTCTTGGGCATCGACCACTTTCAAGGTGCTAAGAAAGTGACAAGTGTCAGATCCTTGTCAATCCTCGAAAGAATTGTAAGGAAAATACAATCTTTCATAAGAATTGTAGCAATTAAAGGAAGTTCCAAGCATGGTGAAAGAAACTTAAACCTCCCCCCCCCCCCCCCCCCCCGTTGTCCATAGACAGGTGAATCCCTCTGGACATTTTGCGAAAAAGAATTGATTGTTGAATGAGGGAACCTTGTTGAGAAGATCAATTATAAGTTTTTGACTACGTTGCGCCTCAATATAAACGAGTAATGGGTTAGCCACTCTCTTTTTGAATAAGAGATACTGCAACTAGGCGAAGCTCGGGGCACGATTTAGTTCCTACATGAACAAAACATATTAGCACGTCAGTATGGCGTACCCATTTGGAATGGGGGCATTGCACCGTACATACACATATAGTGATGTCAAACCATGTATCTAGAAGGTGGCCTATGAGTGAATTCCCCTTTCGATGGTAGAAGCACGTCATCCTTCGAGATACCATACTGCGAGAAGATGCTTCGCTACATCCTGAGTGTACGGATTGAAGGAGCTTTCTTTAAAGGATCAAGCAATACACTTAAGTTAAGAGGAGTGCGATCGACGACAGGCCAGTTGGAACCAAACGACCATAATGACTCAAAGTTATGGAAGCAATAGACCCTGCTGGGGTCGATAAAGACTTTGCTCCAGAAATAGGTGAGCTTCCCTCAACTGACTTGCACCAAAGGATTTGCATGTCATTCTATATAAGAAATCTTGATTTCAAAAGAGTCAGGTGTGCCAAATCTCTAAACTATAGATCGTAGCGTAGTTGATAATTGAAATTTGGATTCCAAGTATTAACTGTGGGTGTGTGTGATGTGTAATCTAAGTGAGAAAAGCTCCGACGTCCTGAATGTAGTGAAAAAATCATTCCATGTAGATGGCTCACTCACACCAGAAAGAGCAATCCGTAACACATGTTAATTTCTTTTCTTCTATACTTACCCATTATTAATCAACGATCGATAACGGATCCCTTATTTGAAGCGACACGATAAGCTCTTCTTATTTTAGGTACACCGACCATGCAATATAGGGTCAGTCCAAAGTAATCAAGTATAGATCGGAAGGTCCGAATAGGAAAGAGAATTCGCAACATAAGTCGATTTTAGTTCTCTGGAAAGTGGTAATAACTTGAGCTGCATAAAAAATTCTACCCTAAACTATTACCACCTCCTAGAAAAACCAAAATCAATCCGCAAAGGCATCGTGCCAGGATAACTTTGTAACTCGATGCAAGTTAATTCCGAGTCTAAGGATGAAGATAGCAAAACGTGTCAAAAATCCAAGCTTCGTTCCATAAAGAACTTAAGACTCGATTTACGATCTTCTTCTATGAAGTCACAATCATCTCGAAACTTACATTGTATTCATCACCAACATGACTTCATCACCAATCGCTGATAATGTGCTAAAATCAAAATCAACAACCTGCAAATTAGAGAAAAGTGACCTGATCTTTGATGCAAGACAACCCGAACAAGGGTATTATTGTATCGATAATGCCTTGAAATGGAAATTATAAAATCAGGACCAACTTAATTCGGAGGCATCTCCAGAGAATGGTAGCTTGGTGGCATTGGAAGCAAGGATCGATGAGGGTAGCTTTTGAGTGGATGAACTGATTGGATCGGTAGGTTAGGGTATGGACGAAGTTAGATCAGCTAGAAGGAAAGGGATTAGATCGAGTGGAAATGATACGAATTGCGGGGTTAGCTTGTATAAAAAAGAGGAAAGAAGGTCGCCAAAAACTATAAGTACTTGGATCAGTACCGATCCAATCTAATCGGATCGATACCGATCCAAATTTACTTCTCCAAATAATCTCAAATCTTCCCCATGCAACCTACTTTACGTTTGTATTCACTTTGCAAATTATCAAATCAAGATCACTCCACAATTACGAATAATGGAGATTCCCACTAAAGACTGAACAATTAGCCGGTGCATCATAGGGGATCTTTAAGATGACCGGTTACGACGAATGAAACTCCTTAACAGAGACCCAAAGACAAGTGATTCCAAAGCACACCATGTTTTCAATGAAAGCGTACTTTAGGAAACAAATATTCATTGGGTCTTTAACCCAACAGAACTCAAAAGGAGTTAGAACATTTAGATTAAGCCAGAATGACTTGAAACCTGACTAGGAGGCCTAGAAGTACAAGACAAAAGAATCTTAGAAGTTTGATCTAAAAATACGCCAACAATTTGGATCGGTACCGATACAAAAAATTAGTGTGTGGTTCCTCCAAACCACTTGTGTTATGTTTCCAACTCTCTACTAAGCCTATCAACCAAGTTTGGTAACAATCCAAGCATTCGAGTTCGAGGAGTAAAAACTTATCGGATTTAGACTGTAGGTCAATTAAATCCGTGGGCAAACCATAATCAAAACAAGTCAACAAGCCATTAAATTACATGGAGAGCCTTACTAGCAAGTAGGGAAGCCAACTAGATAAAAGTTGTGCCAAAATTGCACTACTCCTTGGATTGGTACAGTTCCTATCCAATTGGATCGATACCGATCCAAAAGGTTAGCTTAGAATCTCTTTAAACCTTTTGTACTTCTTCCTGTGGACAACGATGGGCTTCTAATGCAATGGTTCCGACCCAAATTCTTTCTAAATCCTATAAATACCATCTTGCCTTTAGAAGAAAAGGGGTTCCTAACTTAAACTCTGCTAAAGCTCTGCTATCCTTTCATCACTCCTCTACACCCACACAACAGCCATTAAGAGACAATTGACATCTCCCTTTTATTTTTAATTTTGATGGCTTAATCTAACATAAAGAAGAAAAATCATATTGTAATCCAAACTCTCTTTTAACAGCAGTTGAACAATAAAAGCTATGAAGTGGACATAGGCTTCGTTAATAGTCGAATCATTATAAAAATCTCCTATATCTTTATTTTTTTCTGCGATTTACTGTTGCTTTTTCTATTTTATTTTCCTTGATAAATAGGGTTGGAGCTTTTACAATCAATCCAGGGTGTTGATCCATTTTTTTGGTTTACAATAACCGAGTAAGCAAGTCCAGCCTAACATTACCTAGAAAACCTATTCCTCATTGATTAAGTGCTTAGAGGTGCATGGTCTAACATTACTAATTTAAGGACTTTATGTCAATTTCTAATCTATAACAAGGTCTCAACACAATGCAAAAATACAAACCTCCAAAACAATGTCAAAACAATAGGGATTATTGCTAGTAAATTAAAGGGATTCTAGAAATGATTGGATTAGTAATAGAATACTTACATTGATAGATTGAAAGTATGGAAGGTAGGCGTGGCAAATTGATGACATTGGAAATTGAATTAACAAAGCAACAACTGATGGGAGATGAAGGGGCTTAACTTTTTCTAGATCGAAGAGAAGTGAAGGTTGCATATGAGATTGGAGGGTAGCTCGTGCTTTATATAGGCCTCCCCGATTCGATCGATTTTAGATAGCGTAAGGTCGAAAGGGAATAACTTTTCGATAGGACGACTCTGGACAATGGGAACCGAACCTGAAACAATGCCGAACTGCTTGGAATCCCAAACCATGGTGCATGATGAGCCAGAGAAGGTGACAAGCTAATGCATATGCAATTAAGCAGTGGCTTGGCAAAGATGATAATGTTCGTAACAAAGTAAAATTCAAGAGAAGATGTTAAAAAAAACCACTACGTATCTTATAAAGCGAGCTTTAAGGGGCAAGTGTTATGGGTGTATATGCCCAAGAAGTTATATGGTGCAAGTCAAGCTAGGATAAAGACAAATACAGTACAAGGGCTATAAAGGATAAGAGTTATTAACATAACCATAGTGGGAGAGATAAACCACCCTAGAAGCTAAGTGGATAGGGTGGTTGAAAGGAGTTAGAGGAATACATGCCATCCTTGTCTTGGTCCAGTGGTTCGACTTTGCTTTGCCCAGTCCAGTCGTCCACCCTTGCATCACTTAGTCTGGTGATCTAACCTCTTGTGTAGTCCAGTGGGGAATCATTTGAGTTGTGTCCGATAATGCATCTACGAGACTAGAATTCATGTTTGGTAGCCATATTATCAAATAGGAATTCCAGTTCAGCTGGTGGGACACCGGACAAGAATTCTTGGCCGGTGTACATGAAGTAGTAAGACCCACAACTATGACCTAACCCAGAAATACAGCCAAATCCCCTTTTTATGCCGACCAAGACTCACCGACCCATACCTTACAACACCGAACCGAACCGACTATTTAAGAAATAAAATCTGAATATACAGGGAAAATCTGAATTGAATGTTCTATAAATGGAAATAATCGAACTGAGCATATGATATTGGGAAACTCCCTGATTTATCGGGATGACCACCTTACCTCTTCACTCCTATAAATATCCTAGCTTCCAATGGCTATGAGGACAACTTTTTGGAGACATCAAACACTGCCAAATAGAAATAACCGAACCAAGCTCAAGAACTATAAATTTGACTATAAATCATTATATGTTGTATCTAAATCTTTGTAAAGGCTGAAATATAAGAAAGAGGATAAAATTAAACAGTGGACATAGGCTTATTCTAGCTGAACCCCTCTAAATCTTAGTGCTATATACTTTTCTAGCATTTTCTTTCTATTTCTTTAATGTTATAATTTGTTTTGAGGTGTTTGTCTACTTTTCATGTAAACAATAAGCACCCTGAATACATTCTAGCAAGTGTCCTTCCTAAGTGTCAATAGCCCTCCTAGTCCTGAAATATTCATTTCACGTTGTTAGTTTATTCATTACATCCATTTTGATGTTTTAGCACCCCACCATAATCCCACACTAGAGTTTAGTTTTTTTGAGTTGAACCTTAAAGACTTCCCAAGGCTTGGCACATTACCATATACCATATACTATAGACTTCCCTAAGCCTCGGCCCCTGGCCATTCAATAATTCCATGAGTTACTTTATTCTATGATCTTATGTTTAACTCGCTTAACATCCATTCATTAATTGTGCACCCTACACATTGTTTAGATATAACATTTTTATCTTTGATTTAACTAATATAACTATCATTTCGTAAATTCCCTTGGCGTATGTCATTATTAAATCTTGAATATGTTTCTACCTTGACATGTTTCCCTTTATCTTAACTTTGTCCCTATGAAATTTTCAAGCAAAATTTAGAATTGTCTTCGAAAAATGACACCAAGTATAATCTTAATTTACTTAAGATATTTTATCACCCTTAGTTATCCTATATTAAGGCTATCGCATGCCCACCTATCGCATGCTGAAGCTTTCACATCATAAAGATATAATATCATGTTGAAGATATAGCATCTTATTCTATTTTGAGTTTTATATGTGATAGAAAGGTAATACATGACTTATTATTGTGGCGTAGGAAATATTTTTATATATTAAAAAAAGGAGAACATAATTTGTTAGAAAATGGTAATGTTAATTTTGAGTTTAAAAGGAAAATAGGTAAAATAATTTACATTTTTAATTAGTTGGGCCTGGATAGAACACTTATCCAGCTTACTCCTCCTTTCCTCAATCATAAATATTCTGTATGTATTCAGAACCTAACAAAACAGATGTAAGCTAGGTCTTATTTTCTCTTTCAAATTAAATTAAAGTTAATATTTTTTTTGAACACAAAGAAATTATTAATTATTCCTATAAAATTAAGGTATTTAATTAAGCCCTTATTTATCATCTTGCTCAATTAATTTCATATTCGGTTAAGTTTTAAATTTCCCATGCGTTTTCCCTATAAATTGAGTTCTAAGGCTTTGCTATAAATAAAAAACCAGTATTTTTAGCAGTATATTGCTAGGAGAATTTAGAGACTAAGGTAAATAACCCTCACAAATTCTAGTTTTAATCATGCATGTTGCTGTTAGTTGAATGGTTGATAATTTGTTGAATGATCATTGGTTATTGATCTATGTTGTTTGTGCTTTGAATACTCAGCCTAGTGTTGCTCTAAATATTGTTTACTGTAAGCACCAAATAACATCTCCTCTTGTAATTGTTGATATATATGATTGTTTGATATGAATGCAATTAAATCAATAGTCAACTAATGCAAATTTCTGCCACTAGAATGCAAACCATAATGAATGAGGGAAGGAGGGGGATTGGTTACTGCCCCTAATAGTCGATCTATAGATTACCATGCCAGTGAATACTACATCGCTGACATGGTCAAACAGTTGGTGGAGGAAAATAAGGGAAAAAAGAATGAGGAGTTAGATTCTGCGCCAAGCTGAACTTTGTTTACTGAAAACGTTCTAAGAGAAGAATATCTATGGAAGTTCACCATGCTGACTACGCCATCATACAATGGCACCACAGATCCAAGACAATATTTGTTCAAGTATGAATGGCATATGGATGGAGCTAGAGCTATGAATGCCGTTTATTGTAGATGTTTCCCTATCTTCTTGGAAGGAATCACTTCCGTGTGGTTTACTGGACTTCCACTGAAATCCATTTCCACTTTTGATGAATTGGCAAAGAGGTTTTTGGAGCAATTCAAGCTCCATGCTATAGGTCCCAACTACGTGATGTCTCGATCTAGCCTATCACAAGGACCTAAAGAATCACTAAATGGTTTCTTGAACCGAATTCAATATAGTTGTTATAGAAATAAGCCTTCCAAGGACACTGGGGAATTGTAGATAGGCAAGACTGGCATCTATTCTATTTTATCAATAAAATTAGCTTCTTGAACCAACGGAACCACATTCAAATAAGAAAAAACCCTTGAGTCGATAGGGAAAGTCAACTCAAACCACTAGATCGATAGGGAAATCGATCGCCGCCGTTTAAGAAGTGGTATTGCTCCGGCAACATCACGAAGGCCTGAGCAGTCGAGTCTGCAGGGTAAATTGACCTGACCGCTGGATCGACGGGGAAAATCGATCCTTGCCTTCTAAGAACTAGTGTTGCTCCAGCAATGTCGAGAAGGCCCATAATTTCCTAAAGCCTCGGTATTGTTTTAGAGAAATTGGTAAACTCACAATTTTCTGAAGCCTCGATGTTACTTTGGCGACATCGGGAAACTTACTATTTCCCAAAGCCTCGGTATTGCTTCGACGACATCAGGAAACTTTCTATTTCCCAAAGTTAGGGTGTTGCTCCGGCGACATCAAGAAACTTTCTATTCATCTAAAGGCTCGGTGTTGCTCTAGCTACATTGGGAAAATTTCTATTCCTCAAAAGCCCTGGTGTTGCTTCGGCGACATCAGAAATTTCCTATCTTCCTAAGTATCAGTGCTACCCCAACAACACCGAGAAGACTTCTTCACTTTCAATCCTCGATGTTACTCCGAAAACGTTAGGAAATGTCCTATTTCTCGAAGTATTGGTGTTGCCTTAGCAGCGCCAATGCAACACCAAATCGCTCAGGACTTGCCTTTCCTTTCATTTATAAATAGATCTAGCTTCTTGAGCAGATGGAACTGCACTTTAGCACCTTCCATGCACCATATAATAAGACTCATGATGCTTCTTGAGCCGATGGAACTGCGCTCTAGCAAGAAACCTCCATGCACCACATAATAAGCCACATGTTGCTTCTTGAACCAATGGAAACATGTTCTTATAAGCCATTTCCCTAAGTGTCAAACAATAAGTTGTAGGTCGCCTCCTAAATCGATGGAACCGTATTATTGTAGGAAATCTTCCTATGCGCCACATGATAAGCCGCATGAAGTTTCTTGGACCGATGGAACTGCATTCAAGAAAGTAACAATTGTTGTGTGTACACCATAAGCCGCACGAAGTTTTAAGAACCAATGGAATTGTGTTCTTGGAAATAACATTTTCGTGCACGCACCATAAGCCACACCAAGTTTTAAGAACCACTGAACCATGTTCAAGGAAATAACATTTCCACGCACATACGATAAGCCGCACCCATAAGGAAACCTCCACTGTCTCTGAATAAGGACTGTGTACTCAAAACCGCCGGATTGATAGGCAAATTAATCCTAACTTCTTGAACACCGATGTTGCCTCAACAACGTTGGGAAGTACTTTTACTCGTAAGTACAGGTATTATCCTAGCAGTGCCGAGAAATTTTACCACTTTTAAGTACTAGTGTTTCCCTGGCAACATTGGGAAGCAATCCGATATTACAAGTACCGGTGTTTCTTTGGCAATGCCAGGATATCCTTCAAATGTAGAATTGGAAGGAAAATTGGTCTATCCTCCTAGGCACCTATGTTGCCCTGATGACACCGGGAAGTATAGACCATCATATTGACAAGAGAATCAAACTCCTTAGAATTTGACGTCTCCCAGAAATAGGCAATAATGTGAAGAACTTACCATCATCCAAAGATAGGCAAAGACAGAAGGCATTTCCAGAATTAATTCGTCGACGCACTAGTTCTGAAAATAAAAGCAAGTGCTCGACCGAGTTCTCAAATTTTAACCTGTAAGACTCCAACATAGTCCAAAGACCGGATATGTTTAGAGGAAATAACTTGTCTTCTAGAAATCTAATATCACTTGGAGAGTAGCGATGTTAGAAAGGATAACCCTCAACTATCATAGATTTGTCATCGCCTGGATGTTAGACGCTCTTAGAATAATCAACCATGCAGAGATCAATCAGGTACGCTGACTCTTGGATGTGGAAAACCAGCTATTGTCCAAAGACAGATAACGATAAGGAGAGAATGCTTGGAATCAATCAATTAAATCGTCAATTCCTGAAGATTGGAACAAACGAATAAGATTGATATCCCCAACAATGCTATTGGCCTAGCAGAATGCATATGACCCAGAACAAGCAAGGTTAATTATCATAGATTCAAGAAAAGAACTATTGAACTCTGCTGGTCCATGATCAGGATGGGAAGAGCGCAATTGTATCGGGGGCAGTGTAATGAATTGCTCCACATTGTCTAATTTTCTATAAGTTCCCAAAGTTTGGCACTTGCGAATAACAGGTTTCCTAAATGGAAGTCAGATTGCAACAAAAATTGATTGGAGGAAATTTGACCCTACACGAATAAGAATAACCATGGAATTGGTCAAACAACGGTCCTACATTGCCCAAGGTGGTGCTTAATGGTTATAAACAAAGTTAAGCAATATAAATTCCTAAGGGTGGCATTCTTCTAGAATGTGGCAAGCTTAGAGTTAAGCAATGTCGAAAAACCAGCCACATTGGATTGGAAGGAATCTACCCAACACTACAGGATCGGACGAATGATTCAATCCTAACCTACAAGACTTTAACACTGCCTGGAGACAGGCAACAGGTAACATCCCCTATCTAGAGGCACAAAACTAAGTGCTACAGATGTTGTAGTCATCCATAGTATTAACTTCAACGACTAAATACGGCTATGCCAATGGTGTCCATAATATCATAAGCACTTGAATATGAAATAAAATCACAGATTTCTAAAAACCATATTTACTGATTACATTTTAAAGCATATGTTTAACATTCGAATTACATAATCTCATAATCATTTCTCAGGTTCACATATAATTATTACATAAATACGCTAAGAGCGACATATGATGATGCCCCTTGGATGACCAGAGTACTATTGTTATAGGCATTCTCGACCATCGCATAGTGAACATGAAAAGTCAAAGGAAAAATTGTCAGAGTCTTGAAATAGACTCAGAGCTGCATAGAAATGTTCTTAAGATCAACATGTGACCGTAGGTCCAAAATGCGTCTCAATCCAAATAACGATTTGAAAGATATGGTCATTTTAAGATTTTCCAAACATGGTCCGACAATAAAGCCTCCAAGACCGCCCCCACCCAAGGACCGGCCCGGCCTAGACCAGGATAGAATTTTCCCTGTAATATCAGGTATACATAAGCCCAACCCTTTAGGGCCGGACGCAACAAATTCCAGCCTAGCAGGGCCGGACCAACTAAGTCTGGCCCGTTAGAGTCGGACCATATAGATCCGGTCACACAGGGCCGGACATCCTGGTCCGGCCTACGAGGGGCGGACCCACACAGGTTAGACCTCGCGGAGCCGGACATCCTGGTCTGGCACTATGCCAGACGAGGGACCACTTGGGTCTAGCTGTGCCGGACCAGCCTGGTCTGGCGCTGTGTCGAACGCACCTGGCAGGCACTACTAGACCAGCTTCCTGGTCCAGCCTGGTCCGACACCCTAAGGACGGACCCATCTGCTCCAGCCCCAGGTAGGATCCGCTAGCCCGGTCTCACCTGGTTCGGGGCCTCACCCACCTGGGTGAGCCTTTCTAAGGCCCACCAGACATACTTGTTCTAGCCCTTCTGAGGCAGGATCCACCTTTTTTGTACTCACGGGGATGAACCTACATGGTCCAGTATTCAAGATTCAAGGGTCAGGATGGGTGGCTGAAGCGAGCTAACAGAATAGTATTCAACTAGCATCCCAGAGCAGTGGAGCAACAATAGAACCATATTTCAAAAGTTGAACCAAAGCCTAGAAGCCATGTACTCAACTGCCTCTCTTCACAATCTCGCTCTATAAATAATAGGCATATGGCATCATAATAAGGGATGGTTGGAAAAGAGTGAAGCTCTCATCAACAATGGCAGACAACTTTGGGAGGGGAAACTCTTAGCACCAATAATAAGTTTACTAATATAAAAAGCTTGTACCTGTAATCAGATATGAAAGAGATAATAAAAGAGGAATGGTGGATGTAGGCACATTCAGGCCGAACCACTATAAATTCTATGTCTTTTTACATTTCGTTACTTTATTTATTCTTTATTGAAGTTACTGATTTTCTACCACATACACTCGCAACTAAAATTCATCAAACAATACACGTATACTAGAAATAGTATTTGCATCTATCACAACGTCTTGGAGGCGTTTTCCCATTTTTTGTGCAATCATTTTTTGTGCTTTCACAAAGAGCTGAACATTCCTTTCTTAAATGGAAATTCTCTCTTTCTTACTTTTCTTTTTATTTTGAGACCTGCTTTTTCTAATCGTCCGACTTGAGATTATCGTTTCTTCTCATAAGAAGCTCTCTCTCCTTTTCTAAGATCTAAAATCTATATTTCTTTTCAGATCTACCCTGACTGTTTTACGTAAAACAAAAAATCCTCCTTTCCTCTTCAGGTCTGTTTTTCTACATAGAGAAATTCTCTTGTCTATTTCTTAGATTTTACTTTTACTATTACGGATCTACAAACACATGTCCCTTGACCAAAAAGAAACATGTACCCATTTTTTGGATCTAAAATTAAGCCAACTCCCTTTTCTCATTTGGAATCCAAAAACATGGTTTCTTGGCATAAGATATCACTTTTGCCCTCTATTTAGATCCGGAATGTTATCATCTTTCACCGAAAAAAGCTGTTTCTAATCTTTAGATCTGAAATTGCATTTTTTTTAATAAACTTATACTGTTTCTTTTCAAATCTAAAGTAACTGTCCCCTTGGCATGATAGATTCTCTTTTTCTTACTTTCCAGTTTGAAATAATTGTTTCTTGGATTAAAATACACTATATCTCCCAGA
The DNA here is from genome assembly GCA_030765085.1 of Allium cepa. NCBI lineage: Eukaryota > Viridiplantae > Streptophyta > Magnoliopsida > Asparagales > Amaryllidaceae > Allium > Allium cepa. Next base: position 948,231,943 of record CM060945.1, on the reverse strand, counting down.
TCTAAAAACCGTTACTTTAGGAAATCTATTTCTCTTTTTAGATAGGCAATCATATTCCTTGAAGATGATTAAAACAATTATCTTTCTTTTCTCTTTTTAGATCTACAAACACTGCTTCTTAACCAACAAGGAACATGTATTCACTTCTTAGACCTGAACTAACACTGTATCCTTTCGTGTCTGCAAACACTGTTTCTCAACCAAAAGGAAACATGTATTTATTTCTAGGATCTGAAATCGTTATATCTTCTTTCCTCATTTCGGATAAAAAACATTATTTTGACCGAAAGAAACACTTAGTCAATTTTTCATATTTAAAATCATATCGTATTCTCTTCCCATCTGGAAGCACTACTTCTTTAACATAAGAAAACTATCTTCCTCTTTTGTACAAGTGGAATCTATTCCCCTAGTAAGATATAAAATTACGATCCTAAGAAAATCCTTTTCTCCTTCGAAACTTGAAATCTTTTCTCCTGATCTGAAGTCATTGTCACTTTGAAATTAGAGATTTTCTCTTTTCCTTTTTTTAAGTTTGTAATCACCGTTTCTAGGATTGAGAAACTATCCCTCGTATCTCAAGATCCTCTCTTTATTATAAGAGTTAGACCATCAGCCATTCACAGCTACAAAACCTCTAATCCTTTTTGAAAATTGAATTATCTCTCGAAAGTACAAACTCTCTAGGAAGGAAAAGAGAAAAACTTCTGATGCACCGTCTAAATTGAGAGAACTCTACTGCAAAGAATGCAACAACTATCTGGATGTGAAAAAGCAGGAAGACTAGTCTAATAACCTCTCGGTGCTAAAAATTATCGGATGTAAATTCGACATGATTGTGACTGAAATTAGTAAACTCTTCACTGCTTTACATGAAGCTTTGGTGGATAAATTCTTGACACGCTTACCTCAGATAGAAGTGTTCAACCTCAACGTCATAATATAAAGAAAATCCCAGTCTATAGAACACATGGGGCATTCCAGATAACCAAATGAACCTCAAGCACTGCCCTTTTTCCATCTAGTGTCAAATCAAAGTACTACAATTGGGATCCCATAGATGGATCGAAATATCACAACTTGAAGACCGAAGTCATGATGATTGAATACTCAAAGATTAAATATGACAAGCACAACACTTCATCACTCCTATCATGCATGAATGCATCACCAATCTAATGCGTACTGGACATGATTAAAATAATGTCAATAGCACTCCTTACTAAGGGATATGTTCAACGTATATGAAAAGAGAGGGAGATAAGACCAAGAGTAACTAGTCCACCCTCTAGGAAAGCAAAGACTTTTGAGTGACCACTATAAAATTTATATGGGGCTAACACGACCCTCTAGACAGTTGCCAAGATCTCCACACTAGCTGATAAATAGAGGGCACAAAGGAAGTACTATATAATTATGTTCCTTCCATTCTAATCAATTATAAACTATTACAGGGCTCTACCATCAACTCTTAAAAGGTGATGGAATGAGTTGTAAATCCATTGCATGTGTCGATCGACCCAAGGGTGCTTACATGCCACATCAAGTAAAAGAAAAAAAATCAGACTAGCCCCTACAACTATGCATGACCTCTCCATCGGGTTAGCAAGGCACATAAAGATGAGAAAACATCGATGTCAGGAGTCTAGATAAATCGTCACCTAGGGAAGCTAGCACAGCTTGTAGTACTAAAACACCAAATAAGAATCTTGACCCAGTAAAACCCCCATTATCAAATAAAGTACTTGTAGAAAATCTTTAGGTGGAGCTCTCCGATCACACAATATGCTCGCACAAACATGTCATACGCATGACAAAAGATGGCCCTGCAAAGGAGGTACCATAACAAATCTCTTCTTTCGTTTTTATCTAACTTGATTGTTGTCATTTCAGGACAATGCCATTGGCTCCTAGGTTCTAAAGATTCTTACAAAAATACCAAGCGAGAATTCCTATCCAAGAGAAAATCTTAAACCAGGCATACTACACAACCTATTACTTTGTGCTTCATTCGAAGTGGCAGGTTTGGTCAAAACTACTCTTTCCCTTTGACCGAGACAAGAGACTAATGCATTTACTTAACACATTTAGTTATATTCATTTAACACCTATGCTGTTATATCACTCCTTTGGTGATTAGCAACCTAGATCACAAGCATGTGTTAGCAGCAGTGAAAATAAGATAGCCATGACTAAGGGCACTAGCCTGGGCAGTTCACTATTGACAATCGCCCTTTTCCCTGGCAATGACGTACCAGTCGGGCATCCAGGCACAAATCTAGCTTGAATAACTCAAAGAATAAATGCATTCGAAGCCTAGCGGGGATTGACTCATAACAGAAGTTGCCCCAGCCAATAGGTAGGTTGAAGCTGTCAACTAAATCTGGCAAACAATAACTAAGGAAAAACAAGATAAATCCAAAGGAGCATGGATTGAAGAACTACCCATGAAACTGTGGGCCTACCAAGCCTCCTACAAAATAGCAACATGACATGTTCTATTTTCTTTAAGCACACAGGGCCAAACATGATGAGGAGAGAAGCAGTAGCACCACCCTCCAGACCACCACACGTGGATAAAAAGTGGCAAAACAATACAAATCTAAGGTGAAGCCCTAAGAGTTAAAAGAGAGAGACATTATTCTCAAGAAAGTCTTTCCCCATCTAGGTACACTAGATCCAGTTTGGCAAGGACCATTTGTTGTTCATAAGGATCTCCACAACAGAGCTTACATTCCGTGGACAATTGATGGAAAAGGTGTTTGGGAAAGGAATCTCCAACATCTCTACCATTGCTTCTCTCGCTTGTAAAAAGCATGTATCACATGAAACCATAAAAGAAAGACAGTGGATGTGGTCATATTCTGGCCAAACCACTGCAAAAAAATTTGACATTTTGCTCGATTGTTTGTTTGATGTTATTCATATAGCGATCAAATGCAAGCTCTCGCCGACAGCAGTGAAAGCAAGATAACAATGACTAAGGGCACGAAAGTAGCATGGGTAATTCACTGCTGACGATCGTCCCCACCCTCCCGACCGAATAAACCGGCTATAAGCCACAGATTAGGAACAATTATAGCCTAGGTAGTTTATCATTGGCATTTGGCTCGCTGGCAAATGCGAACCGATAATAAATCCCACAATTAAAGCATGGCTGTAGCTTGTGATATTTCATAGTTGACGATCGACACCCACGCTAGCTGGGCCATAGTAAATCGAATAATACTCATGATACAGGCCATAACGGCCTGGGTAGTTACTGTGTGCGAATCCTGGCTCTAAATATTAAGTACGACAGTCGCAAAAGTTACACTCTCTTGGAACATAAGGTTGGGATGACAAACCATATGTCACCAAAATCCACAATCAGGGCAAGTAACTTACGTGCCATGAATCTTAAGTTTAGAAGGACCCTCTTGATGGAGAATATAGTTCATTGTACTTAAACCAGGAGCTTCTACCAATTTCGTTTAGTCTTGTGGAATTACATACAGATAGTAGAAATATGAATTCCACCCTACCAACCACAGCAGGATATTCATTCCCTTCCACTCCATCAGAGGAAACAGAGCATCGACTCAACTCCATCAGAGATAGCAGAACATCAATCCAATATTGTCACAAGAATTAGAATATCCCTTCCAGCCAACGCAGCAAAAACTAAGGATTCTTCCAAAGCCAAGCACGCTTATGGAACCTAAGGAAAAAAATAAGTGCAAAGGTATGACTAACTTTTGTAAGATAAGCTAAATTTAATAAAAAGTACTTTCTTCACCTCACCCCTTGATTATACATATATACTACCACTTAGCTAGGTAATAGCACATTGGAATCATGATCTTAAGTTCGCAAGTTTAAAACCTAGTCATGATACAAGGCAACATGTTGTGAGAAGCTACCAACTGCACTATACTGGGGGCAAACCCAGAAAAATATTGAGTGCTTCCGACCGACTTTTGACAACGTTGCTAGAAGGTGCTCTAGAGGATGTGATGAGTATTTGTGGACTGCCACGTGCCCAAAATTACTCTCTAAACCTTAGTAATATGGAGTCACTTCGAATGATAAGGGCCTCTCTAAACAGAAGTGATTCAATCTCTAACCTTTCACATGTAATTAATTCATATCAAAGTCTATTTTAACACAAATAGCTTGATACCTTTACCTAATAAGTCAATCCCGAGGACACGAGGGTGGCTCTAACACATAACTACGGTAAAATTCCCAAATAAAAATTATTAATATTTTGTAACTAGTTCGAAAGTAAGGATGAAAGTCCTTGACCACACTAGGCCCGAAAGGACCCTAAACTTATAGGCAAAGTCAACAGAATAGGACAATCCTCTACCGCCAAAGCCGATGGGACGTTTGAATTGAAAGATTGATTCCACCTAATCAATTTAGGGATAACAAGCCGAAGTCATCAATAGAACACCTAATTCACAAGGCCGTCAAATCTTCTTGAGCTCCGCTCAAAGGAGCCAGGAACACTCGCTCAGACCCGACATCTGCCCTATTAAACGTTTGCCAATAGTCGACTCCAAACAGATATATGAGATATCAGCAGGCAAACTACCAAGGAAATTTCTAAGATAATCTTATACGAATGTGTCTGGGGGAAAATCCTAGAAGGGCTAATAGAGGAGCAAGGAATTACTCTAAGTAGCGTCACTTAACCAGACTAGATGGAACATAAGCCTATTAGCCCAGCTTGGTCAGACCTGGCTAACATCCACTCAATGACGTTATGCAAAATATATTACATAAAAAACCCTCCAATGAAGAATTGTTACTCCATCAAATTTAACAATGATTGACCTTGTCCGCGCATGCACCAAAGTCGAAAAAGAATTAACGACAAAATATACAAACTCAACAATCAAGTGGTAAGACCTTAATCACTCAACCTAGCCATACGATGGTTCGAAACCAAAAATTCCATATCACAGGTCCCAAGTCAGATACCACGAAGGGCACATCACCGGGTCCACGTACTACTCAAAGCCTTGAAGCCGAAAACTGGAAGGCTAAGGAAAAACACTGCCATGCCAAATGAAGGGTAATTAAAAACGGCGTCAAGTGACCAGCACGTCCTCTTTGATACAAACGAAGCATCACATCAGCTAACGAAAGGAAACTCATCTTGGGGACGAAGGTGAGATGTGGTAGTCAAACACTAGGATGAAACCTACAATACTAGTGAGGCAACCCTAGATCAAACAAAGCATACTTTGCATTCACGAAAGTATACTTTGGGGGGAAAATGTTATAGGCATTCTCGACCACCGCATAGTGAATACAAAAAGTCAGAGGGAAAATTGTCTGTGTCCTAAAATAGACTCTGATCTGCTTAGAAATGTTTGCAAGATCAAGATGTGACCATAGGTTTGAACAACATCTCAATCCGAATAACGATTTGAAAGATATGGTCATTCTGAGATTTGTCTAACATGGTCCGTAGCTCGGCCCCACCTAGACCGGTAAAGAAACTACCCTGCAAAATCAGGTCCGCACGGGACTATTGAAGCCGGGTCGGACCCACCAGCCCGGTAGGGCCGAACCGGCACAGGTCCGGCCCCACAGGGACGAACAGCCTGGTCTGGCCATACGAGGGTCGGACCAGCATAGGTCCGGACTACAAGGGTCAGACCCGCACCGGTCCGACTCCATAGGGGAAAACATCTTGGTCCTGCCTTCTAGGGTTGGACCCTCATAGGTCCATCCCTCTAGGACTGGACACCTGGTCCGGTCATAGGCCGGACCCACCTAGTCCCACACAGTGCCGGATCACCACCTGGTCCAACACCTTGGGACCGAACCCAACCGGGCCTGCCCTTGGCCGGACCTGACTGACCTGGACCCACTTGGTTCTGGGCCGCACCCACCTGGTTCAGCCTTTCGGAGGCTGGACCCACCAGACATACCTGTAACACCCCAAATTTAAATAACATTATTTAGGTGATTTAGTTAGATAAACTAAATAAAATAATGTGTTGATAAGGAGATTGAGATTTGATTTAATTAAGGCAGTCGTGCCTTTTAACTAATAAATTAAAAGAATGTTTTAAATGAATTAGAGGAGGGGTATATAGGAAAGAGGCCATTCCTATATTGTCTTCCTCAGGCCGTGTATTTCAAAACACATGTTCATTCTCACTTTCAAAATTTTAAAAGCTTGGTCGGCCACCATTAATGAAGGAAGAAGAAGAGAAAACAAAAGGAAAACTTAAGGAAAGCAAATTCAAATCAAACTCATTCAAATCTCAAGCTCCTTAATCATTAAAGCATAAGGTGAATAATATTTACATCTCTAAATGATTTTAGTTTCGGTTTTAAGGTTAATTTAAGATTTGTCCTGTGTTTGAATGATAAAAAGATAATATATACATGTTGATGATTTATATCTATTCATATAGATTTTATGTCATATTTTGAGATAAAACCCTGTTAAATAACATCTGCTAGTCTTGCGAATTTTTATGATGATCTAAAAAATTATTTTAGACACGAGTTTCGATTTTTAAATTTTTTTGAATTTTTGTGGAGTTGTTATGAATTTTCTAAGGAAGAAAAGGTTAATTTGGATTATAAAATTATTTACGGGAAAAATATTATAGTTTGGATTAAAAAATTATATATGTTGAAGAGAACATATTATTTTTTTTTTGGAATTTTTCCACAAATTTTCAAGGTGTTTTAGTAGTTATATAAAATTATTTAATGTATGGGACTTAAATGTTTTATGTAATTATAAATGAGAAAGGGGCTTTCTCAAAATTATTCAAATTTCCAAATGAAGAATGTCGGTAGCACTTTTGAATATAAAATTCTAGCAACCAATCAAATTTATACAAACAAGTAGGTGGGATGCAAAAGAACTATTTTAAAGTACAAAATAATAGTCTTTCTTCTATTTCAGTCCTTTCGGTAGAGCTTCTGCCTTCATTCCAAACCTTCCAAAAGCGTTGAAAGGTATCAAACCTTTTGGCTAGGACAAATACCAATGCACAAGGTATCAGGCAACTGGGATGTAGTGGTTTGGACGGAGTCGAAAGGTTTAGGGATGAAAGGTTATAGATTTCGAAAGAGATGAAGTTTTGTTTTGGTTTAAAGAAAACATGCCTGCTAATTTTCGACAAAGAGCCTACGAAATTGTCAAAAAGGTTTAAAAGAAAAATGTTTCGATTGTTTCTCCTTGTATAATATCCGAGCTTTACTAAGATTACGATTGTCTGTCCTTTATAATAAGTTAATGTCATTTAAAACTTAACACACTTAGGCTATCTGCCTAGTTCTCCTTGTATAATATCCGAGCTTTACTAATATCCGAGCAGGCATATAAAGGATATTAAATTTTCCTTGTATAATATCCGAGCTTTACTAAGATATATTTTCCTTGTATAATAAGATTTGACGAATTAAATGATTCTGAAAAGGTTTCAAGGAAAATTTAAAGAGCAGTTAGCTCGGATATTTTGTAGGGCAGTTTGCTCGGATATTTGAAGGGCAGTTGACCCAAAAGAAAATTCGTGCACTCAGCTTGTTTTAAATTCGAACAGTCGGTCCATTTTGAGTGTAGTCAGCCCAGAGGACAGCTAGTCCAAAAAGAGCAATCAGCTATGATATGAATAGATAGTACATTTATTAGCATAATGGACTTTGCTAAGTTCTAAGGACAGTTAGTCCACCCTTTTTACCCGTTTTGGGCAAATAGCCCATTATCTAGCATAAAAGATATTGCTATAATCAATTTTAGGACAGATAGTCCAGAAAAGATCATATTGCTCAGAATTTAGAACAGATAGTTCAGATTTTAGACAGATAGTCTCTTTCATTTCCTATTTAAGCATAATGGATATTGCTATATTATTATTATAATCAGTTGATTAACCAGTTTGGTTGCAGGAAAGGATTTGCAAAATATATGTTTTGAAAAGAGATATTAGTGAAGGGAAACCCGTTCTGCTAAGCTGCATGGTCTCGCTATTTATCAATAAACTGAGATGTAACATAAATTATTCATACTAGGCTTTAAGACCGACTCGAAGTTTCTATTTCTCCTTAAACTCATGGGTGCTCAAAATTTGATTTGAGGGTTTAGGTTTTAGCAAATTTTGGCGTATAAAGCATCCGAAGACGAGCAGGTGGCTGACGGATAGCTAATTTACGGATTATGTTTTAAAATTGTTTCTGTTGTGTATTAAGGCAATTATGTCTATATTGCTTTGATCGTCCAAGGGGGCTTCTTCATATGTCACTCTTGGCGTATTTTTTAAATTATATTTGATCAATGCTTAGGATTACGTTTGGGATTTTTATAACTTGGATATGATTTATTTAAAATATAATCACTGAAATTATTGTATTTTGGAAATCTACGATTTTTTTCATACTTAAGTGCTTTCGATATTATGGATACCATTAACACTGCCGTATTTCATCACCAGAAGTTAATACTATGGATGACTATAGCATCCATAGAGCTTAGCTTTTGGCCTCCAGATACTGGACATTACAGCTTGGTATCTGAGCATAGGTTTATGAATAATTTAACTAAAAATTGGTTCTGAAAACAAAAATCCGAGGAAATTGTAGTAAGATTTGGGGTTCGGTTAATGCTATAGTAACGTACTTGTATTTGTTATATACAAGTATGCGCTTTATTTCCATTCATTTATCTTTGATTAGGTTATCTTTCTTCATCTCAAGAGATTTAAATACAGATATGGATGGTAGAAGAAGAAGATTTAACCAAGATGGGGGAAGCACCAAAAGGAACGCTGGACCTAATGCAGGGAGAGGCCAACGTCAGGCGGAGAATGCTGGTGCAGAAGTCCCACAGGTCGGAATGGAAGCCATATATCAGTTTTTCAAAAATATGATGTACGCAGGAGTTGCAACCGGAATGTTAGGAGGATATACCGTAGGAGCAGGGGTTCCAGAAGTTCTGGTAGTTAATCATTTCGCTAAGATGAGGGTGATTATGTGAAGCTAGAAGGGAAGCTGTTTATGGGAATGGAGGTTGACACTGAAGTGGGGAATTGGTTGTTGCACTGCGAAAGGATTTTTGCAGATTTAGGGCTCGATGACGAGCGGAAGAGGAGGTTGAAATCCAAGTAGCTCCAAGGGACCGCATTTTTTAGGTGGAACAGTGTAACAACGATAGTTGATGAGGAGATAGTAGCCTAGGAGGATTTCAAAGGGTGATTTAAGGAGAGGTTTATGTCAATAATGGCACAGTCAGCTTTGATTAGGCAGTTTGTTGAGCTGGTGTAGAGAGAGATGTTAGTTATTGAGTATGTCAGGGAGCTCGAAGAGTTGGCCCGGTATAGGTATGCTTCGGTAGATACCGTGTTGAAATGAAATGAGAAGTTTATCAAAGGATTGAAACTAGAATTGGCTAGTGCTACTTTGTCTCATCTTAGAGATCCTTCTGATATTGTTATGTAGATGCCTTTGAGGCAGGAAGAAGTCCTTGAGTCTCTAGAGAAGGGCAAGGCAAAAGTGGTCCAGCTTGGGCAGAGCTAGAAGAGGAATTTCTTTCCTAAGAAAGGTGCTCAGAAGAGTGAAGCAGCCAAGAAAGCGAAGTCTGAAGTTGTCTGCTATAAATGCAACAAGAAAGGGCACTTTGCAAATGAGTGTCGCTCAGGGAAAGCGAAGGATGTGGCTAAGGGGAAGAATATCAGGAGTTTTAACTGTGACCAGATAGGCCATTATAAGAACCAGTGTAAGGAGCCCATTAGAGATGGTAAAGGCAAGGTGTATGCATTAGGGCCCGCTGCTTCCAAACCAACAGCCCAGGAGAAGGGAAAGTCAGCTCTTAGGGGAACGCTTCAGATTCGTGGTATGTCTATTAGCATTTTATTTGATACTGGTGCATCGTATTTTTTATATTTAGATGTTTAATAGATAAGTTTAACCTTAAACCCACATATTTAGTTACTTCCTCAAGAGTTACGAATCCAATAGGAGGGTATGCAACTCAGGGTTGAGGTGTGACCAGTTTGAGTTTGACCTATTAGGTCATACTTTTGAGTGCAGCTTGCATGGGTTTGATTTTTTGGGGTTTGGGATCATCCTAGGTATGGATTGGTTAAGTGAGTACGATGCTAAGATATTTTTCCAATGTAGGAAGATATCTCTTAGTCGCTTAAATTGTAGTGATCAGATTGTTTTCATCGTAAGAGGTTCTAGCGGTGCAATGTTTGCTTTGTTGGGTGCAGTGGATTCAGATGATGAGTTGAGTTGAGTTTTCATGGGTAGAGAATTCGCATACGTGTTTAAGCCTGTAGTTGGATTACCGCTGAAACGAGCCATTAATTTTCAGATAGATTTAATTTCGAAAGCAGAACCAGTAAGTAGACCGCCAAGCAGGATGACCCCTTTAGAGATGAGGGAGTTGAAGATGTAGGTGGTAGAGTTAGAGGGCAAGAGTTTTGTCAGTCCGAGAAATTCGCCATGGGGTGCAGTGGTAGTGTTTGCTAAGAAGACGAACAAATCGTTAAGGCTATTTATCGATTATCGTAAGTTGAATGAGAGGATGATAAAGAATCGATGTCCATTGCCCAAGATTGATGATTTGTTCAACCAGCTATGTGGAGCAAAGGTATTTTCTCAGTTGGATTTGGGAACGGGTTTCCATCAGCTCAGAGTAATAGAGGACAGTGTAACTTTGACAACATTCAGGACTAGATATGGATCGTACGAATGGTTAGTTATGCCATTCGAACTGACGAATGCTCCAACTTTCTTTTTGGATTTGATGAACCGAATTTTCCAAGAGAACATGGATAGGTTCGTGCTTGTTTACATTGATGATATCTTATTTTACTCCAAGGATGAAAGAGAGCACGAAGTTCATCTTAGAGTAGTGCTTGAGACGCTAAGGCAGCATCAGCTGAAAGCGAAGTTTTCAAAGTGTCACTTCTGGAAGAAGGAGGTGTAGTTTCTTGGTTATGCCTTCTCAGAGGAAAGGCTATCAGTGGATCCGACTAAGATCTAGGCAGTGAATAGTTAGAAGAGACTCGATACAGTAATCGAGACTAAGAGTTTCCTTGAGTTGGCAGGTTATTATCAGAGGTTCATTAAGGATTCTCGTGAATAGCAGCACCGATGACCAGGCTGAAGAGGAAGGATGTGAAGTTTGTGTGGACCAATAAGTGTGAGGAAGCATTCCAGAGTTTGAAACACTTATTGACCCATGCACCCGTGTTGGTTGTTCCAAAGGGGAAATAGGATTTGGTAGTCTATACCGATGCGTGTGGAACAAGATTTGGAGTTGTGCTGATGTAGAGAGGTAAAGTGATTTCCTATGCTTCTAGATAGCTTAGACTGCATGAGGTTAGATATCCAACGCATGATAGGTGTGGTGACATTACCTTTTGGGAAAAATGTTTGAGCAGTTTACAAATCATAAGTCGCTGAAGTATTTGTTCTTTCAAACGGAGCTAAACATGAGATAGCAGAGATGGATAGAATTCATAGCCTCTTATGATTTTGGGTTTGAGTGCACATCAGGGAAAGGCAACCGGGTTACAGATGCACTTAGTAGGAAACATCAGAATGCAGTGTTAGCAATGATGGCTGAGTGGAAAGATTTAGAAGCATTAGCAGATTGCAGATTGCAGTGGAGATCTGAGGCGGGGTCTAGTGGTGATATAGTTGTATTGTCTTGTTTAGAAGTTCAACCAGTTTTTATCGAACAAATTGCTTCTAAGCAGATAGAGGATCCAGTGTTAGCTGAACGGATCAGTAAGCTAAAGGAAGGAACCAAGAGCGATGACTTGAAAGATTTCAGTCTTGACCAGAATGGGTGGTTGGAAAAGAAAGGAAGATTATGTGTTCCAAGTGTGGAAAACATAAAAAAGGATGTCTTGGATGAATGCCATCGTTCTAAGTTCACTATACATCCCAGAGGTACCAAGATGTATCAGGATATGAAGAGGAGTTTCTTCTGAGGAAAAATGAAGCAGGGTATTGGTTTTTATGTAAGGCAGTGCTTGAATTGACAGCGGGCAAAGGCTAAACACCAGAAATCGAGTGGTTTGCTTCAACTGTTAGATATTCCAGTGTGGAAGTGGGATTCTATTTCTATGGACTTCGTAGACGGGTTTCCATGGTCAAACAAGGGAAATGAAAGTATATGAGTTATAGTGGACAGATTGACAAGGAGTGCCCACTTCATTCCAGTTAATTCAACCAGGACGACACCTGTTTTAGCAAGGTTGTTCATGAAGTATGTGGTTAGACTGCATGGAGTTCCTAGCAGCATAGTTAGTGATAGAGATTCCTTGATCACTAGCGGGTTTTGGAAGAGTCTATAGGAAGTTTTGGGACCAAGCTTATGATGAGTACCGTTTACCATCCGCAGACAGATGGAAAATGGAAAGAGTTAACAAGATCTTCGAAGAACCGTTGAGAGCTCGTGTTCTAGACTTTGGGGGATCATGGGAGGACCATCTGCATCTAGTCGAGTTTACGTATAACAACAGTTATCAGACTAGTATTGGGATGGCACCATTTGAAGCTTTGTATGGAAGGCTATGCAAATCTCATGTATGTTGGTTGGAGACCGGGGATAGGTTGATTCTTTGTCCAGATTTGGTTAGAGAAGCTACAGAAAAGATTGAGGTCATTCCAGATAGGACAATGGAGGCTAGGTCTAGGCAGAAAAGTTATGCAGATAAAAGACGGAAAGATTTGGGGTTCTCAGTTGAGGACTAGGTTTTCATCAAAGTATCACCAATGACAGTTGTGATTAGATTTGGGAAGTTAGGGAAGTTATATCCTAGGTTAATAGAACCTTTTCCTTTTCTTGAGAGGATCGGGAAAGTCGCATATAGACTTGAGTTACCGTGCAGTTTAACAAGTGTCCATGATGTTTTTCATATTTCTCATATCATAAAGTGTGTTAGAGGCCTGAAGACTGTTATTGCACCGACAGTGCTAGATGATTTAGTTGTAGAACTTGACTTGACCATAGTAAAGAAGCCAGTTCGCATTGTTGTTAGAGACAAGAAGAGGCTAAGAACCAAGACGGTCAGATTAGTCAAAGTTGAGTGGAGAGACGATGACAGAGACTGTACTTAGGAGGTTGAGAGTAGGATTAGAGATACTTATCCCGACTTTTTTTGATGACATATTTTACCTTCTTGTTTGTTTTGAGCTTTATTGTAATTTCGAGGACGAAATTCTTTACTGAGGGGAGTCTGCAACACCCCAGATTTTTGATAACATTATTTAGGAGATTTAGTTAAATAACTTAAATAAAATAATGTGCTAGTATGGGAATTGAGATTTGAATTAATTAAGGTAGTCGTGCCTTTTAACTAATAAATTAAAAAAAGTTTGAAATGAATTAGAGGAGGGGTATTATAGAAAAGCAGCCATTCCTATATTGTCTTCCTTAGCCCATGTATTTCAAAATACACATTCATTCTCACTTTCAAAATTTTAAAAGCTTGGCCGACCACCATTAATGAAGAAAGAAGAAGAGGAAACAAAAAGAAGCTTAAGGAAAGAAAATTCAAATCAAACACCTTCAAATCTTAAGCTCCTTAATCATTAAAGAAAAAGATGGATAATGTTTACATCTCTAAATGATTTTGGTTTTGGTTTTAAGGTTAACTCCGAAATGATTTTGCAAAGATTTTCCATGTGTTTGAATGATAAAAAGATTATATATACGTGTTGCTGGTTTATATATGTTTATATAGATATTAATACATGTTTTGAGATAAAACCTTATTAAATAACATATGTTAGCCTTGTGAATTTTTATGATGATCTAAAAAGTTATTTTATAGATGGGTTTCGATTTTCATAATTTTCTGAATTTTTGTGGAATTGTTATGAATTTTATAAGGAAGAAAAGGTTAATTTGGATTATAATACTATTTACGGTTAAAATAATTAAAGCTTAGATTTGAAAATTATATATGTTGAAGAGAACATGTTATTTTATTTTTTGGAATTTTGTAGAATTTTTCAAGGTGTTTTAAGAGTTATATGAAATTATTTAAGGTATGGGACATAAATGTTTTATGTAATTATAAAGGAGAAAGTGTCTTTACCCTTTTTGAAAATTATTCAAATTTTCGAATAAGGAAAGTTGGTAGCACTTTTGAATATAAAATTCATGCAACCAATCAAATCTAGATAAACAAGGCTAGTGGGGTACAAAAGAACTATTTTAAATTACAAACAAATAGTCTTTCTTCTATTTCAACCCTTTCGGTAGAGCTTCCGCCTTCATTTCGGACCTTCCGACAAAGTTGAAAGTTATCAGACCTTTCAGCTAGGACAAATACAAATGCACAAGGTATTAGGCAACTGGTACATAGTGGATTGGATGGAATCAAAAGGTTTAGGGATGAAAGGTTTAGCTTTCGAAAGAGATGAAATTTTGTTTTGGTTTAAAGATAACACGTTTGCTAACTTTCGACATATAACCTTTGAAATTTTCAAAAAGGTTTAAAAGAAAAGGGTTTTGACTGGTTTTCTTTCTTGTTTTAAATGTAAAACCTTCTGACAAGGTCAAAAGGTATAGCTTTCGACAAGGCCGAAAGCATTATTGTCGCTTCCTAACATTTCAACATAGATGGAGTCAAAGGTTATCTTTTGTTTTCTAAAACTTGTCGCCTCTCTCCATTTATTTTGAAGGGTTGGTTCCAATACCAACACTTTATTGTTTTCGAAAGGTTTTACAAATGTTTCGAAGTAGTTTCTTTCGACTCCAGTATTTTTATGATCCTTTTGCATAATCCAAATGTTTTAAGTCGAAACGTTTTAAAGGTTTCAAAGTGGTTAACTTTGATTGGTTTCGAAAGGTTTTCTACCTATTTTAAATTGAACCCAATGTCTTCGAAAGGTTTTGAGTTACATCGCTTTCAAAAGGTTTATTATATAAAGGAGGTACCCCAGGCTTTCAACAAAGTCGAAAGGTGAAACCTTTCGACTAGGTCGAAAAGAAACCTTCCGACAAGGTAGAAAGGTAGGACCTTTCGACAAGGTCGAAAGATATGATTTTGTAATGTTTTCGAAAGGCTAAGGTTTAAAGGATTTAAAAGACAGATGTCATATGTTTTAAAGCTTGTAAGAGGAAAGCTTTTAGATGATTTAGAATGAGTTACCTTCAATGATTTCGAAAGACTTATTAAAGGATATGAAGGAGTCACCATCAATACTTTCGATGGTTTTTGTAAATGGTTTTGAAGGAGTTACCTTCTATGTTTTTGAAAGGTTGTTTAAAGGTTTTAAAAGAGGTTTTGAATATAAGAACTAGGCAGATAGCCTAAGTGTTTTAAGTTGTAAAGGACATTAACTTATTATAAAGGATAGACAATCCTTATTGAACATCATCAACATAATTTTGAGTGAAGTATATATAACATGGAAAAATTAGCTTAGAATAAAGCTAAAGATATATTTTCCTTGTATATATATGATTTGATGGATTAAATCATTCTCAAAAGGTTTCATGGAAAATTTAATGAGTAGTTAGCTCAGATATTTATAGAGCAGTTGGCTCAGATATTTGAAGGGTGGTTAACCCAAAAGAAAATTTGGGCAGTCAGCTCATTTTAAATTCCGACAGTCAGTCCATTTCGAGGGCAGTCAGCCCAGAGGACAATTAGTCCAAAAAGAGCAGTTAGCTTTGATATGAAAAGATAGTTCATTTATTTGCATAATGGACTTGCTAAATTTTTAAGGACAGTTAGTCCACCCTTTTTACCCATTTTGGGCAGATAGCCCATTAACTAGCACAGAAGATATTGCTATAACCAATTTTAGGACAGATAGTCCAGAAAAGACCAGATAGCTCAGAATTTAGAACATATAGTTCAGATTTTAGACAGATGGTCTCTTTCATTTCCTGTTTTAGCATAATGGTATTGCTATATTATTATTAAAATCAGTTGATTAACCAGTTTGGTTGCAGGAAAGGATTTGCACAATATATGTTTTGAAAAGAGCTACTAGTGAGGGAAAACTTGTTCCGCTAAGCCACGTGGTCTCACTATTTATCAGTAAACTGAGACGCAACGTAAATTATTCATACCAGACTTTAAGTCAGACTCAAAGTTTTGTTTCCCCTTAAACTCTCGAGTGCTCAAAATTTGATTTGAGTACGCTGAGGGTTTTGGTTTTAAGGTTTTAGCTGATTTTGATGAATAAACATCCGAAGACGAGAAGGTGGCTGACGAATAACTAATTTAGGGATTCTGTTTCAAAATTATTTCCGTTGTGTATTAAGATAATTATGTCTATATTGCTTTGATCATCCAATGGGACATTTTCATATGTCTCTCTTGGCGTATTGCTATAAATTATATTTGATCAATGCCTGGATTACGTTTGGGTTTTTTTGTAACATAGATATGATTTATTTAAAATATGATCACTGAAATTATTGTATTTTGGAAATCTATGATTTTGTTCATAATCAAGTGCTTCTGATGTTATGGATACCATTAACACTACCATATTTCGTCACCAGAAGTTAATAATGTGGATGACTACACCATCCACAGCACTTATCTTTTGGCCTCCAGATACGGGATGTTACCACACATGGTCCATCCCTTCTGGGACTGGATCCACTTTTTTTTGTACTCGCAGGGATGAAGCTACCTGGTCCGGTATTCAAGATTCAAGGTTCAGGATAGGCGACTAAGGCGAGCTAACAGCAACTAGCATCCCAGAGTAGTGGAACAATATCAAAACCATATTTCAAGGGAAGAAAGGTTGAACCAAAGCTTAGAAGCCACGTACTCAACCGCCTCTCTTCACAACCTCACTCTATAAATAATAGGCATATGGCGTCATAAAAAGGGATGGTTGGAAAAGAGTGAAGCACTCATCAGCAATGACAGACAACTTTAGGAGGGGAAAGTCTTAGCTCCAATAATAAGTTTACTCATATACAAAGCTTGTACTTGTAATCAGACATAATAGAGATAATAAAAGAGGAACAGTGGATGTAGGCACATTCAGGCCGAACCACTATAAATTCAATATCTTTTTACATTTCAATCCTTTATTTATTCTTTATTCCAAGTTACTAATTTTCTACCACATACACTCGCAACTATAATTCATTAAACAATAGCTGCATACTAGAAACAGTATTCACAGCCCTATCACAACATCTTGGAGGTGTTTGCACATTTTTTGTGCAAACAACTATATAGACATAATTGTCTTAAATACAACATAGCGGAATAAAACAAGACAAAATAGAAACTCCTAAATAGCTATCCATCAGCCACCTTCTCGTCTTAGGAAGCTTTATTCGCCAACCTACTAAAACCTATAAAACCTCAAACCTCGGCCTACTCAAATCAGTTTTGAGCACTCGAGAGTTTAAGGGGAAAACCATAAACTTCGAGTCATATGAAAGCCTGGTTTGAATAATACTATATATCTCGGTTATTTGATATTAGGTGAGATCACGCCGCTTAGCGGAACGGGTTCCCCCTACTGATATCCTTTTAAAACATATCTTTTGCAAATTATAATCCTGCAATGAAAACTGGTTGAAACTGTAAAGCATTATCATATGAACATACATATCAGGTAACAAATGAACTATCTGTTCAAACATTATTGTTTTGTTTGGCTAACTACTAACCATTGGCTGACTCGGACCGCCTAGATAATATAACAACGTAATCTAACATCTATTATACAAACCTTTTTTGTACGGTCCATCTTAACTATCTGTTAAATACTTCTCTTTTGGACAGTCTGTCCCTAACTTAGCATCTCCTAGGGTCACCTAATCCTAATTATTTTGAGGGCTCACTGACAACTTATATGTATACGAACATATATTCCCTTCTGTATGTAATCATAATATTAGCCTTGCCTGTGACAAAGCCTAAAACATTGAAATTTTGGACTAAATTAGCTGGGGCTAACAGTTAATGTATAGGGCGCGACTCTATATCAGTCCAATCTAGTATTCTAATATCTAAGTCATTTTACTTAGGGATACCTTATTATAAATATTTCTTGAAAACCTTTTCAAACTGATTTAAAACCTTTAAATATAACTCATACAAGGAAAATACATACACTCTATGCTTTACTCAAAATAACCTTACTATGTTATATATATACTTTACTCAAACCTTAGTCGATGAAAATATTTAAACATGGGAATGTACCCCTTTCGAATCCGCTGTAAGAACCCCTTTCTAAACCGTTGAATGCACCTCTTTTGAAACCAAGTAAAACCCATTATTTCACCTAGGCTGAAAGGCCAAAACCTTCCTTCCGAAAACATTCTCAAAACCTATTGAAACCCATGAAAAAACTTTCCTTCGAGAGCTATAAAACATTAGACATCTTATTTAAACACACTTTAAAACTTCCTTTCTAAACCATTGGAAAAACCTTCCTTTTACCCCTTTGAAATAGTTAGAAAAATACCCTTTCGAACCTTTCGAAACTATTGGGGAACCATCTCTTAGAAACCTTTCTTTAAAACCTTTCGAAAGCATCAAAACCTTCATAAACAACAACATTTCGAAAGCACTTGGGTCCAATTTAAAACATGGAAATACTCATTTCGAATCCATTTAAATCATCTCCTTCGATACCATTTGGGTTATACTTCAACATAGCAAAAGAGTCACTAAAACCATTTAAGTCGAAAGCCTATCTTTCGAAAGCATTCCTAAGCAAAGAAGTGATGGTGTCGAAACCATCCTTCTGAAAGCATTGGAGAAGTGACCAAGTTTAAAAACAAAGTATACCTTTCGAAACCATTAACATCGAAATGCAGGAAAAGCGATAGTTGGAGGTTTCGACCCCTCCGAAAGCATTTCTTAAAACAAAAGAGCACAACCCATTCAAAACCATTCTTTTGAAATCATTTGGCCAGGCCGGAAGCCAAACCAGTCGAAAGCTAACTCTTCGAAAGCAAAGTGGGTGCTACTTCAATTTAAAACAAAAGCATGCTTTGACCCATTCGGAACCCTATGTTTCGATCCTATACCTTCCGCCTCTATCCAATTCACTATGTATCGAATGTATTGATTCCATGCACGTTGGTTTCGAAAGCAATAGTGGTGAAACATCTAGGTCAGAACCCTTGGTACAAAAAATGGCAAAACATGTTAAAAAAATGAAAATTATGTTTTTAACGTGAAAGAGAAACACTTTCAAATAACCTGCTCTGTTTATCAAATTTTCTTTGGTTGCTAAATTTCTTTTTCAAAAGTGTTGCCAAGATTTCAGATTTAAACAATAATTTTATTTTACAAAATACCCCTTCTCCTTTTATAAATATATAAAACATTTAAGTCTCATAATTAAATAATTTTATATATTTATCAAAATACTATGGAAAATTCTACAAAAATTCCAAAAAAATCCTTTCTAATATTTTTTCTAACATATATAAATTTCAGACCCAGATTATTTATAATTTGTCCATAAATTATTTATAACCCAATAAATAATTTTCCTCACTAAAAATTAATATAAAATCCACATTAATTCAGAAAATTATGAAAATTGAAACTCATCTCTAAAATATCATTTCTGGTCAAAATCTAAAAGTGCAAGGCATTTGGATGTCATTTAATAGGATTTTCGTATCAATATATGTCATACAATGCTTCGGATTAAGCTTAAAACAAATTTTTTTAAGAAAATGAGATGTAGTCGTTATTCACCTTAGCTTGACATTGAAGAGTTTGAGATTTGAAATGAACTTGATATTGATTAAGCTTTCCCTTTTATTTTCTTTCCCGTGCTCTTGAAAATAGTGGTTGGCCCCTACTTAGTTTTGATTTTTGTAAATGAAATGAAAGTGATGATACATGACTAAGGGCTTTTGTTATTAGGAAGCTTCTTTTTTCCTATTTTTCCCTTACTTATAACCTAACACATTTTTACCTTTGTGCATTCATTTATATGGCACAGCTACCCCTTATCAAAATCAAATCTTAATCCACTAATCAATACATTATTTTATTTTATTTAACTAATTAAATTTCCTTACTAATGGTACTAAAAATATGGGGTGTTACAATCACCCCTCCTTAAACAATTTCGTCCTTGAAATTATGATAAGGTACACAACAATATAATCAAAGGTAAAACATACTTCTACTACTAAATCCTCTAGCACAGTCGGTGTTGTAGTAGTGTCTAGATCCCTAACACACTTCCTCAGATGAGATATATGGAAAACATCATGGACTTATGCCAAACTACTTGGTAAGTTTGCTGTGTATGCGAGTTTCCTGATCCTTTCTAAAATAGGAAATGGTCCTATGAATCTCGGTGCTAACTTCCCTATCTTCCGGAACCTGACAACACCTTTCATTGGTAACGCTTTGACAAAAACATAATCTTCGACGGAGAACTCTAAATCTTTCCATCTTCTATATGCATAGCTCTTCTACCTAGACCGAGCTTCCTTCATTCTCGCCCTTATCAGCTCAATCTTCTCTACAGCTTCTCTTACCAAGTCGGGACCAAGGACTAATCTATCTCCGGCCTCTAACCAACATGCGGGAGATTTGCATGGTCTTCCATATAAAGCTGCAAATGATGCCACTCCTATACTAGTTTGATATCTATTGTTATATCAAAACTTGACTTGGTGTAAATGGTCCTCCTAAGATCCCTCGAAGTCTAATACGCCAGCCCTTAACAAGTCTTCCAAGATCTTGTTAACTCTTTCTGTTTATCTACCCATCTGCGAATGGTAAGCGGTACTCATCTTGAGTTTGGTTCCTAAACTGTAACGACCCAGAATTTCAGTCATTTGAAATTTGTATATTTAATTGATTTTAAATATTCACAAGTAAATTTTATAAGCTGAATAACTTATATTTGAATATAGTGATTTAATTTGATAATTATACTGTGAATTTAATATTTGAAATTACAGAAATAATTGAAATTTGGATTTAAAATGAATGAAAATGATTTATAAAGTTGAATTAGATAATATTTGAATTAGAACGATGTTAAAGAACTTTTAAAATTGAACTAAAAGTTGATTTGTAGAAATTGGATATTTTAATATTTAATTGATGTGTAAAAATTGCCATTTTTCAAACAGTCTCGGATTTCGATGAAGCTAGTTTCATCGGATCCATAATGTTTAATTTTTGTAATATTTCAAATTTCGTGTCAATCGGATTTACGGTTTGTCCGGAGCAAGCTAAAATGCGTAGAAATTCGTTTAAGTGAATTTTAAATTTAAATATTTGATTCAAAAACCTATCTTCCAAATACGATCGAACTGGCTACCGAAATATATTCCATTGCGGTCAAAATAGGGGCAAAACATTATAAATGCCAAGCGGCATGCTTCGTTTCGAGCTTGAAAATTTTCCGGATGAATAGTGTCGCAACATTTTCTATAAAAGGGTGTTATTCTTTCTATTTGCAAACCTAATCAACCCTAGGGTTTCACAACCGCCACATATACAATCAGTGGCCGAAAAATTCGAATATTTCTCCTCCAAATCATCCAATCCGTAAATCTATACGAGAGACTTTCAACACAGAAGTTGTAGAGAATCGCGTGATCTTCAACTTCAACGGCTACGATCAAAAATGGTGGAGTCAATCGATGGGAAATCACTCGTAAAGCCCCCATGTCGTTCATGTTTTTCAAAGTTGTTCAAGGGTCGTGCATGACCGGGCTTCGGTCGTACGTGCGTTGCGTTCGTGCCTTCGATGTGGTGGAGCTCGATCTTCTTTAAGCTTCGTGTGAGAGGAGTATGATTTGAAGAACAAGCGGCGGCTGCGTACGTGAGAAATGAAGGGGGGAGAAGATGATAGTCATGGCCAAATTTGACGGAAGCAGATCTAACGGCCCAGATGTGTCTAAGGTTATAAAAATAAAAAGGAAATTGTATATTAATTTATATTAAAATCGTACAAACTTTAAAACATCATATCTTTTTGATACGAGGTCCGTTTTGTACAAAACGAATTGCGTTGGGTTCGTATGGATGAACACTACGTAAAGGAGATGGTTTGGAGTCTATTGGAGCTAGTGTGAATTTTGGGTAAAATTAAATGCTCGTTTAATTTTATTTGGAATTAAACACTGCAACTACTATTGGAGATAATGTGAGTACAACTCACTCTTTCTGACTCGCTGATATTTTTATATAAGTGAGAATAAATATTATTTATGATGATTGATGATTATTTGGATGATATATGATATATTGATTGGTATTTGGATATATACCTGCCTAGTAGAGCAGATGACCCTATACGTTCTCGTGTATGAGCGGATGACCCTTTGTACGCGCGTTTGCCATGAAGCGGACATTGTGCACATATTCTAATATGTATTTTGTTGCAGGTGATAGGTTGGAGGGATCCAACAGGATTCCTCACCAGTATTTATTTATTTACAGATATTGTTATATATGCTGTTATAATATGATATATGATGTTTTGGATGCCGTGATTGTTATATTTAGTGTTGTTGCAGCATTGGGCCAATTTATGGAATTTTAAAAATATTTAAGTGATGATTTCGAATTTAAAAAGAATTTTAATGTAATTTTGAAAATATACGTTTATTGAATTTTGAAGTGTTAAAGGAATGGATTTATTTTAAATGAATAAATGTTAAAAATTTTATGTTATAAACATTATGATGTTTTGGGAAATATAATTGAAATGTGATTTTTGGAAATATGAATTTGATTATTTTATAAAATAGTTTAAATGGTGATGTTTGAATTTATTATAAAAGGTTTATATATAACAGGGTTGGCGCAGTTGGTTGATGGTCCGGACTGCGTGATCGAAGGTCACAAGTTCGAGCCCCGAAACTGACAACCCTATAACAAGTACCCGAAGTATGTGTTTGGCAGACACATACTTCCCTAGAGTTTACAAGCGAAGCTTGGTTCTCTAGGTAATTCAAAAAAAAGAGATTTATAAAAGTGATATTTATATAAATCAAAATGAGGAAATTATAACGGAGTTTTTATAAGTGTTAAAATGAAGTTATTAATGGAGTATATAAGTGAGTAAGATTTATAATTGTGAAGTTATAAAATAAATGAATTTGCAAAATAAATGATTTATAAGTAATTAACTTATAAATTGGATTTGGCATATAAATGAGATAAATGGAACTGGTTAATAAAGGAGATTTATAAATTGAAGTTTTTATAAAATAAAAATATGAATTTATAAACATTGTTTATAAATCCGAAATCAATTGAATTCGATAAGAAAATATGAAAGCTTATTAAAAGAGATATATTCATAACTATGGATAGTGGATAATCCTTTAATTAAATATGTAGAAGTGTTGAATTTGGATAAGAGAAGTATATTCACGATTTTGGAAAGTGAATAATAATCATTTAAGTTGAATAAATGTTTTGGAAAGTAATCTTTTAAATGGAGTAAAATGGTCTAAAGATATTTTTAAAATGGGTTAAGGATTGAAACCATAGATTTCAACAATTATTGTTGAAATAAACATTTTCGAGGAATAAGGAAATGATGGACTATAACACTGTTGTTATAGTAAATGATTTTCGAAAGGAAATGTTTTTGTATAGTATTTAGGATTTATATATCTATCTTATTTTCAAATCCCTATACTAGTTATTTTGGGTTGTCGTAACGATGTTTTACGCAACATTCGTTTTAACTCGAATAAAAGTGTTTTAAAGAGAACGTTTTGCTTATAGAATAAAATATATTCTTAATCGTGATTTAAGTATATATAATATTTTCTAAGTGTTAAAAATAAATTGATTTGTGAATTACTTATTATTAAATAAGTATATGGAAATGTTTTCCAATATAGAAGTTGAAATGCTTTTGAGATTATATCTTTTTTAAAGATAATTTGAAGTGGATATTTGGCAAATGATTTAATTAATAGAAGATTAATTAAAAGGACCTAGTGATTGTTATGGTACTGAATATTTGTTTGTTTGTTTTGATAGTTAAATAACTGACTATCAAATTTGGCCATTTTAGTTCCTTGACTTGATGTGGGAACTATTTAGTCGTACACTTAGTACGTAGCCTTCTATGTAGGCTTGATTATCGTTTGTGTTGGGGATGTTGATTCATATAGTGCGGAGTATTACTCCAATCTATCGAGCTTCCTTCTTGTCCCGAAGGATAGCAAGTTGAAAGTTGGAGACGTGATAAGTCTATGAGAATTAGTTTCTGTGTAAGGTTGAGAAACGCTTTTGCGTTGTTGGTGCGAAGAGATCGAGATTAGATTTATCTGAAAACCACTTCGGACCAACGTATATGCGACCATTATGCAGGTTGCTTGTGATGATATTGATATTTCATATTTTCATAGTGGGCGACTGCTTGTTGATCGTTTGGGGTTAAAATACCAATATACATCCAGTAGCAGTGGTCTCTTCATTATGAAATATCCAATGCAAGTACCATTCGCTACTAATCCTAGGGATTTCCCGACAGGATGTGGTAGGAAAGTATCTTCGGTTTGTCTTGTTCCTAGACAACTTGTATGGATGTTTGTCTGACATTGCATTTCTAAAGATTACGTACATCGGTTATTACAAACGTACATCAGTGGTGGCGGAGCAGGCAACTTCTCTTAGCTTAACACCCTCCCTGATACGTATGAGCTTAAGGGTTGTATTTTTGTGCAAGGCAATTAGTAGTCAACGGAAATGGCCATGTGGCATTCAAAGTGATGTGATTGTGATATGTGAAAGTTAATTGTTACCTCAGGCCTCATCAACCGGAAATGACCAAAACAGGGTTAGATGCGGCAAGGCTAAGTGGGTCACTCCCAATAGGGTGTGATCATCTTTTCTAGATATATCTTTGCACACTATGACGTTGTGTATCTAATTATTGTGGTTTGTATGCTAGAGGGACCTCGGTAAAGGTCGGTAACGACTGGAGGATGACATATTCGGTACCATACAGTTACGGAGGTGGGCCCGTCTTATGTTGGTAGAGGGCAGATGTTCTATGCCTCGAGAAATCCATCTAGAGGTGTACCCCTTCGGAAGGTAGTCCCTTCACCTGGTCATTTGTATGGAAATCCAAACTCCACTACGTGTTTGCCATTTTGATTGTATTACCCAATTGGGCTATATGCAGGAATTTAATCAATGTAACAATTTCGGCTATGATTAATATTATTTTTATATATTAGACACCACTACAATATAAGAGGATTTGATATGATATGTTTTAGTTATCGTAAGGTAAAAACATGTCTGTGTTTATGTGTGGACTTGTCTTACGAGATACTTTTGTTTTGATAAAGGAAAAGTTTTGGTAACTTAATAAATTCAGTTAAGTATGTTTCTCACGCTGGTTTACCAGACTGATCCGGGAGTTCTTCCCTTTCAATGCTCGGGTCAGACCGAGTATATTTACATGTTCAGATTTGGTGCTTTTGGAGCTTCGGCAGGAGAGCTGGAGATCTTCATTTTCGTATACACGTACTTTTTTTGATTATCTGCTGCGCTTTGTTTGTTGTTGTATATTATTGGCAATTGTGAGGACATGTTATTATAACTGTTCGAGCTGATAACTATTGATTGATTGTTGAACTCTGATTAATGTGTGTATATACAGTTTCTATTCTGTAAAGATCTTTGATATGATATTATACGTTTTCCACTGCGATGTGGGATTCTATATTGTTCTGTTTGGTTCTATCTTCTCTCTTTCTTCTCTTCTCTTCTTCTCTCTTCTTTTCCTTCTCTTGACTTTCCATCAGTCTGTGCTTTTTGGGTCGTACATGTGTGTATTATTGTCGATTTGAAGGGTATGGATTTTTGGGTCGTCACATTTGGTATCGGCGCTTAGATTTTGTATATTCCTAAGCTTTGATGTGTACTCATTATAGATAGGGGCAGAAGCATCCTAGATTGAGTTGAGTGTATTATCTATATGAGAACGTATTTGTTAGTGAATATAAAATGTTTTATATTGTGTTTGCTTCTCCGTTTAGCTGTTTGTGGATTCTGGTCGATATGTGGGACGCCATGTTATCGATAGGGATTTCCAAACTCTTAAACGAGGCAAGTCGACATTGTATCATTTTAAATTGGGTAAATGAAATAATTTTACCTCGATTATATTTTGTGTATAAAGAAATGATTTTTCAAGAATTATTAAAGTGTATATAAATTGATTGTTTGGTTGTTTGAAAACGTAAATATATATAACTTAAATAAAAGCTGTTAGAATAATCTAAATAGAAATAACAACTGTGAAAGAATAAATTGTATAAGCAAAGAATTATAAGTATGAAATTATAATTAATATGAGTTGCAATTGTGAAACAATCTTATATATAAGAAATGAAACTATTTGAGTTGTAAATGAAAATGGATTTAACTAAGAATTTGTGAAATTTGAATTACGGTTATTTTGAAAATTGTTTTTCAAAGTTAAAGATGTTATACTATTATAAATCTAAATAAGATAAAAGAAGTTAGAATGAATCTTATATAAGTAAAGTGAAATAGTGAAATTATATAAGTAAAAAGATTTATAAATGTGATTTATGAATAAAACGAAATTTTAAAAAAGAATATAAAACACTGAATTCACTACTGTCACTGGGAAATAATAAGGGTGATGACTGCAGCATCATCAATATCATTTTCGAGTTTCTATGTGATAGATTTGCTACCAGTAATAAATTGAAAAGTTGTGTTAAACGAATTTGATTTAAAATCCAAGTTAAAATTGATAAAAATAAGTGAAACGAGTTTTGGACTTATAACATGAGAAAAAAATTAGCTTTTGTAAAGTTGAAAGAAATTTGAGTAGCATAATAAAATATATGATTTGAAATTTAACTAAAATAAGGTTAAATAAATTGAAGTAAGAATATAAGCTTAAGAGATAAGTGATTATATAATATGAATTTGGAATTATAAATAAATAAGTTGTATAACTTATAAAGTGAGAAAAGATAAGTGAAATCGATTGTTAAAAGGGTTAAACAATTTTGTTAGCAAAACAAAATCTCAATTTGAATAGAGATATAAATTTGACTTAAGTGAAGTTAAATAAAATAGAATTTCAATTAAATTAGTGTGAATTTAAGTTGAATAGTGAAAGTGAAGGTAAATGAAATTGAAATGAAAGATAACTTAAGTGATGTTAAATGAAGTTGATTTTGGGTATCAAAGTAATTTAATAAAGTGAATTAGATGAAAACGAACTTGAGTTGTATAAACAAATTCAACTTTAGTTAAAATGTGAAATGAATCAGCAATCGAATTAGTGAATGAATATGAATTGAAATGTTATTTGTGTAAATTGAATAACTGAACGAAAGTCAATTGAATATTAAACCAATTTGAAATTAAAAGTGTTAAACCAAATTGAATGAATGTAAAGTAAATTAATTGGTAATGTTGGATATGCATTGATTGTTAGATGAATGTTAATTGATTGTATAGAAAATTCATATGGAATTGAATTAATGAAATCGAAAGTAAAATAATTGAATTCAAATCGAAAGTGAACCAACTTGAATATGAATTAGTGAATGTAAACTAATTGAACATGAATGAATGAATGTTAGTAAATCCAATGTTAATAAAGAAAATGTGATTAAACTGGAAACCAATTCAATGAATATTAGTGAGAATTGAATGTATATTGATTTGGTTATGGATTAATTGGATGTAGATTTTCGTTTGTTGGATAATAGTTGTTTGATGGTTGGATATGTTGCTTATTGATGGCATTTGCTATATTGACATATATGTTGTTAGTATATGTTGTATATTGATATTATTTTCATATATACATGTTTCTCATTTATTTCTTGAGTGTTTAGTAGGTGTGTATGGCGCTTGCTACGCTTTTAGAGCTCGCTGTCGCGCCATATTAGCCATATATGCTCGCTAATAATATATAAGGTACATATCTCGGATTACATATCGTACTTTTACACTTCTTTCCCCTACGGGATGCCTCATCCTCGATGATGAGATGTATATTTGTGATATATATATATATATATATATATATATATATATATGTTGTGTTCCTACTACGATCGAACCATGCAAAGGAGATGTTGGCGAATTTTTTTGAAAATTTGAAGCTTTAGAAAAATTTTGGAAAATTTGTGATGACTAAATTTTTTGATATTGAGTTATAAAGTTAAAAGATATTAGTTGGTTTTGGAAAGATAACTATAAATGGATTTGAAACTTAGAAAGTTTTTGTAAATTTAACTATTGGACTTTGGAAAAAGTTAAAAGGTTAAATAGATTTGGTAAATCTAATTTGAACGAATGGTTTTGAAGAGTTAATTAATTTTGTGACTTTTTCTTACTTAGTAATTTCGAGGATGAAATTCTTTTAAGTAGGGAAGAATGTAACGACCCAAAATTTCAGTCATTTTAAATTCGCATATTTAATTGATTTTAAATATTCACAAGTAAATTTTATAAGCTGAATAACTTGCATTTGAATATAGTGATTTAATTGGATAATTAAACTGTTAATTTAATATTTGAAATTAAATAAAAAATTGAAATTTGGATTTAAAATGAATGAAAATGATTCGTAAAGTTGAATTAAATTATATTTGAATTAGATTGATGTTAAAGAACTTTTAAAATTGAATTAAAAGTTGATTTGTAGAAATTGAATATTTTAATATTTAATTGACGTGTAAAAATAGCCATTTTTCAAACAGTCTCGGATTTCAACGAAACCAGTTTCATCGGATCCGTAATGCAAAAAAATTTGTAAGATTTCAAATTTCGTGTCAATCAGATTTACGATTTGTCCGGGGCAAGCTAAAACGCGTAGAAATTCGTTTAAGTGAATTTTAAATTTAAATATTCAATTCGAAAACCTATCATTCGAATACGATCGAATTGGCTCCCGATATATATTTCATTGCGTTCAGAATAGGGGTAAAACATTATAAACGCCAGGCGGCACGCTTCGTTTTGAGTTCGAAAAATTTCCGGATGAAAAGTGTCGCAACATTTTCTATAAAAGGGCGTTATTCTTTCTATTTGCAAACCTAATCAACCCTAGGGTTTCACAGCTGCCACATATACAATCAATGGCCGAAAACTTCGAATTTTTCTCCTCTAATATCATCCAATCTGTAAATCTATTCGAGAAACTTTCAACACGGAAGTTGTAGAGCATCACGTGATCTACAACTTCAACGGCTATAATCAAAAATGGTGGAGCCAATCGATGGGAAATCACTCGTAAATCCCCCACGTTCGTTCACGTTTTTCGAGGCTGTGCAAGGGCTGAGCGTGACTAGTCTTCGGTCGTACATGCGTGGCGTTCGTGCCTTCGACGTGGTGGAGCTCGATCTTCTTCAAGCTTCGTGTGGGAGGAGTATAATTTGAAGAACAAGCGGCGGCTCCTTGGGTTTATGTGCATACGTGATAAACGAAGGGGGGAGAAGATGGTAGTCACGGTCATGATTTGGTGGAAGCAGATCTAGCGGCCCAGATGTGTTTAAGATTATAAAAATAAAAAGGGAAATTGTATATTAATTTATATTAAAATCGTACAATCTTTAAAACATCATATCTTTTTGATACGATATCTGTTTTGCACGAAACAAATTACATTGAGTTCGTATGGACGAACACTATGCGATGGAGATGGTTTGGAATTGTTTGTAGCTAGTGTGAATTTTGGATAAAATGGAACGCTCGTTCGATTTTTTTCAGAATTAAACACTGCAACCGCTGTTGGGGACAATGTGAGTACAACTCACTCTTTCTGACTCACTGATATTTTTATATAAGTGAGAATAAATATTATTTATGATGATTGATGATTGTTTGGATGATATATGATATATTGATTGGCATTTGGATATATACCTACGCATTGGAGCAGATGACCCTATACGTTCCTGTGTATGAGCGGATAACCTTTGTACGTGCGTCTGCCTTGAAGCAGACATTGTACACATATTCAAATATGTATATTTGTTGCAGGTGACAGGTTGGAGGGATCCAACTGAATTCCTCACTAGTATTGATTTATTTACAAATATTGTTATATATGTTGTTATCATATGATATATATTGTTTTGGATGCCATTATTATTGTATTTACTGCTGTTGAAGCATTGGGCCTATTTTTGGAATTTTAAAAATATTTAAGTGATGATTTCAAATTTAAAAAGGATTTTAAAGTGATTTTGAAAATATACGTTTATTGAATTTTAAAGTGTTAAAGGAATGGATTTATTTTAAATAAATGAATGTTAAAATTTTTATGTTATAAACATTGTGATGTTTTGGGAAATATAATTGAAATGTGATTTTTGGAAATATGAAGTTGATTATTTTATAAAATAGTTTAAATGGTGATTTTTGAATTTATTATAAAAGGTTTATATATAAGATTTATAAAAGTGATATTTTTATAAATCAAAATGAGGAAATTATAAAGGCGTTTTTATAAGTGTTAAAATGAAGTTATAAATGGAGTTTATAAGTGAATAAGATTTTAAATTGTGAAGTTATAAAATAAATGAATTTGTAAAATAAAAGATTTATAAGTAACCAACATATAAATTGGATTTGGCATATAAATGAGATAAACAGAATTGGGTAATAAAGGACAATTATAAATTAAAGTTTTTATAAAATAAAAATGTGAATTTATAAACATTGTTTATAAATCTGAAATCAATTGAATTTGATAAGTAAATATGAAAGCTTAATAAAATAGATATATTCACGATTTTGGACAGTGGATAATCCTTTAATTAAATATATAAAAGTGTTGAATTTGGATAAGAGAAGTATATTCACGTTTTTGGACAGTGAATAATAATCATTTAAGTTGAATAAATGTTTTGGAAAGTAATGTATTAAATGGTGTAAAGTGGTTTAAAGATATTTTAAACGTGTTAAGGATCGAAACCGTATATTTCAACAATTATTGTTGAAATAGACGTTTTCGAGGAACGAGGAAATGATGGACTATAACACTGTTGTTATAGTAAATGATTTTCGAAAGGAAATGTTTTTGTATAGTATTTGGGATTTACATATCTATCTTATTTTCGAATCCCTATACTAGTGATTTTGGGTTGTCGTAACGATGTTTTACGCAACATTCGTTTTAACCCGAAAGAAAGTGTTTTAAAGAGAACGTTTTCCTTATAGAATAAGATATATACTTAATTGTGATTTAAGTATATGTAATGTTTTCTAAGTGTTGAAAATAAATTGATTTGTGAATTACTTATTATTAAATAAGTATATGGAAATGTTTTCCAACATACAATTTGAAATGCTTTTGAGATTATATCTTTTTTAAAGATAATCTGAAGTGGATATTTGGCAAATGATTTAATCAATAGAAGATTAATTAAAAGGGCCTAGAGATTGTTATGGTACTGAATATTTGTTTTTTTGTTTTGATAGTTAAATAACCGACTACCAAATTTGGCCATTTTAGTTCCTCGACTTGATGTGGGAACTATTTAGTCATACATTTAGTACGTAGCCTTCTGTGTAGGCTTGATTATCGTTTATGTTGAGGATGTTGATTCATATAGTGCGGAGTATTACTCCAATCTTTCGAGCTTCCTTCTTGGCCAAAGGATAGCAAGTTGAAAATTGGAGACGTGATAAGTCTATGAGACTTAGTTTCTGTGTGAGGATGAGAAACGCTTTTGCGTTGTTGGTGCGAAGAGACCGGGATCAGATTTATCTGAAAACCACTCCGGACCAACTTATATGCGATGATTATGCAGGTTGCTTGTGATGATATTGATATTCCGGATTTTCATAGTGGGGGACTACTCGTTGATCGTTTGGTGTTAAAATCCCCATATACATCCAATAGCAGTGGTCTCTTCATTATGAAATATCCAATGCAAGGACTACTCGCTACTAACCCTAGGGATTTCCCAATAAGATGTGGTAGGAAAGTACCTTCTGTTTGTCCTGTTCCAGGACAACTTGTATGGATGTTTGTCTGACATTTCATTTCTAAAGATTACGTATATTGGTTTTTACAAACGAACATCAGTGGTGGCGGAGCAGGCAACTTCTCTTAGCTTAACACCCTCCTTGAGATGTATGGGCTTAAGGGTTGTATTTTTGTGGAAGGCAATTAATAGTAAACGGAAATGGCCATGTGGCATTCAAAGTGATGTGATTATGATTTGTGAAAGGTAATCGTTACCTCAGGCCTCATCAACTGGAAATGACCAAAACAGGGTAAGATGCGGCAGGGCTAAGTGGGTCGCTCCCATTAGGGTATGACCATCCTCTTCTAGATATATCTTTGCATGCTTTGATGTCGTGTATCGGATTATTGTGGTTTGTATGCTAGAGGGCCCTCGGTAAAGGTTGGTTACGATGGGAGGATGACATATTCGGTACCGCCTAGTTAAAGAGGTGGGCCGGTCTTATGTTGGTAGAGGGCAGATGTTCTGTGCCATGGGACGTCCATCTAGAGTTGTACCCCTTCGAAAGGTAGTCACTTCACCTGGTCATTTATATGGAAATACAAACTCCACTGCGTGTTTGCCATTTTGATTGTATTACCCGATTGGGCTATATGCATGAATTTAATCAATGTAACAATTTCGGCTATGATCAATATTATTTGTATATAGTAGACACTACTATAATATAAGAGGATTTGATATGACATGTTTTAGTTATCGTAAGGTAAAAACATGTCCGTGTTTATGTGTGGAGTTGTCTTACGAGATACTTTTGTTTTGATAAAGGAAATTTTTTGGTAACTTAATAAATTCAGTTGAGTGTGTTTCTCACGCTGGTTTACCAGACTGATCCGGGCATTCTTCCCTTTCAATGTTCGGGTCAGACCAAGTATATTTATAGGTTCAGATTTGGCGCTTTTGGAGCTTCAACAGGAGAGCTGGAGATCTTCATTTTCGTATACACGTACTTTTTTTGATTATCTGCTGCGCTTTGTTTGTTGTTGTATATTATTGGCAATTGTGAGGACATGTTATTATAACTGTTCAAGCTGATAACTATTGATTGATTGTTGAACTCTGATTGATGTGTGTATATACAGTTTCTATTCTGTAAAGATCTTTGATATGATATTATATGTTTTCCGCTGCGATGTGAGATTCTGTATTGTTCTGTTTGGTTCTATCTTCTCACTTTCTTCTCTTATCTTCTTTTGTCTTCTTTTCTTTCTCTTGAATTTCCGTCAGTCTGTGCTTTTTGGGTCGGACGTGTATGGATTATTGTCGATTCAAAGGGTACGGATTTTCGGGTCGTCGCATAAACTCTTCTGTAGACTCTTCCAGAACTAGCTAGTGAATAAGGAACCTCTATCACTAAAAATACTACTAGGAATTCTGTATAGTGTAACCACATTCTTCATAAATAACTTAGCCAATACTGGTGCCGTCCTATTTGACTTAACAGGAATGAAATGAGCACCCTTGGTCAATCTGTCTGCTATAACCTATATACGTTCATTTCCTTTATTATATCTTGGCAACCCATCGATAAAACCCATAGAAATAGAATCCCACTTCCATACTGGAATATCCAATGGCTGAAGCAACCCACTTGGCTTCTGATGCTCGGCTTTCACCTGCTGGCAGTTCAAACACTGTTTCACCCATATGCCTACATCCCTCTTTATCCCTTCCCAGAAGAAACTTCTCTTCATATCTTGATACATCTTTGTTCCCCCTAGATGAGTGGTAAACTTCTAATAATGGAATTCCTCCAAAACTTCCTTCCTTATGTCCCCCGCACCTGGCACACATAATCTACCCTTCTTTCTCAACCACCAATTTGGTCAAGACTAAAACCATCCAAATCATCGCTCTCCGTTGCACCCTTAACTTCCTGATCCTTTCAGCTAACACTGGATCCTCGTCCTGTTTAGAAGAAATCTTCTCAACCAATACCGGTCGGACTTTTAAACAAGATAACATAGCAGATTCTCCACTAGACTCCGCCTCGGATCTCCACTGCATTCCGCAAGTTGACAACTCTTCCAAGTCATTCCATTCTTCAACCATAGGCAACAACGCATTCTGATGCTTCCTACTAAGTGCATCTGCAACCTTGTTGCCTTTCCATGGTGTGTACTCAATTCCAAAATCATAAGCAGCAATAAACTCTAATCATCTTTGCTATCTCATTTGAGCTCCTTCTGAGAGAATAAGTACTTCAATGACTTATGATCCATATAAATCTCAAATCTCTCTCCCAAAAGGTAAAGTCTCCATACCTTCAAAGAAAAAATAACTCCAGCTAACTCCAAGCCATGCGTTGGATATCTAACCTCATGCGATCAAAGTTGTAGAGAAGCACAGGCAATCATTTTACCTCTCTACATCAACACAGCTCCTAATCCAGTTCCACACACATCTGTATAAACTACCAAATCCCGATTTCCTTATGGAACAACAAATACAGATGCATGGATCAATTAGTATTTCAAGCTCTGGAATGCTTCCTCACACTTATCGGTCCAGACAAACTTCACATTCTATCGCGTTAGCTTGGTCATCGGTGCTGCTATTAGTGAAAAATCTTTTATAAACCTTCGATAATATCCAAGCAATCTAAGAAAACTTCTTATCTCAGTTACTGCTTCTGGTCTCTTCTAATTATTAAAAGCTTCGATCTTACCTAGATCGATTGAAAACCCTGTCTCTGAAACCAAGTGACCAAGGTACTTAATCTCTTTTTTCCAAAGATGACATTTTGAAAACTTCACCTTCAACCGATGTTCTCTCAAAGTCTCAAGATCCACTCTAAGATGATCTTCATGCTCTTTCCCATCCTTAGAGTATATCAAAATATCATCTATGAACAACAAAATGAATCTATCCAAGTGCTCTTTTAAAATTTGGTTCATCAAGTCTACAAAGAATGCTGGCGCATTAGTAAGTCCAATTGGCATAACTAACCATTCTTAGGATCCATATCGAGTCCTAAACGTCGTCAAAGGTATACTATCCTCTGCTACTCTAAGATGATGAAAACCTATCACTAAATCCAAATGAGAAAATATCTTGGCTCCACTCACCTGATCGAAAAAATCGTCAGTTCTGGGCAATGGATATCGATTCTTTATCATCCTCTCATTCAACTTACGATAATCGATACATAGCCTCAATGATCCGTCTGCCTTCTTAGAAAACACTACGGCTGCTTCCTAAGGTAAACTACTCGGTCTAATATCTTTCCAAATCCACAACTGCACCTTCAACTCCCTCATCTTTGTAGGTGTCATCCGGCTTGGTGATCTACTTATCGGTTCTGCAATAGCCACCAAATCTATCGAAACTCAATGGCTTGTTCCGGTGGCAATCCAATTACCAGCTTGAAGACATCTGTGAATTCCCTAACTACGAAAACTTGATTTG
The DNA here is from genome assembly GCA_030765085.1 of Allium cepa. Taxonomy (NCBI): domain Eukaryota; kingdom Viridiplantae; phylum Streptophyta; class Magnoliopsida; order Asparagales; family Amaryllidaceae; genus Allium; species Allium cepa. The sequence continues at coordinate 948,196,563 of CM060945.1, read as the reverse complement.
ACTCGTCTTCCAACTCCACAACAATCAACAAGGCATTCACCTCACAACCAGGGTTTTCTATGGTATAAACTATCTGATCACTGTAGTCAGGATGTCTAAGTGATATTTTTCGATCATGGCAAAATATCCTAGCATCGTACTTACTTAACCAATCCATACCCAATATAATTCCAGACCCTATAAATTCAAACACATGTAAATAGAAAACAAAGGTATAACCTAACAAATCAAACTCTAAGTGGTCACATTTCATCCCAAGTGCCGCATATCCTCCTATCAGATCTGCAACTCTTAAGGAAGTAACTAAATATGTGTGTTATAGGTTAAGTTTATCTACCAAACATCGAGATATAAAAGAATTTGATGCACCAATATCAAACAAAACGCTAACAGACATATCATGGATATGAAGCGTATCTCCCTACACTACCTTTCCTTTCGCCTGCGCTGTTGGTCCTAATGTAGCAGGCTCAAATGCATACACCTTGCCCTTTCAATCCTTAGCAGGCCCTTTGCACTGGTTCTTATAATCACCAATCTAATCGAAGTTAAACATCTGATGTTCTTCTTCCCGATCACTTCCTTAGCCTTTCCATACGACACTCATTATCAAAATGCCCGTTCTTGTCGCACTTAAAACAGACCATTTTAGACTTTCCTTTCTTTGCTGCTCCACCGTTTTGGCCACCCTTCTTGTGAAAGAACTTCCTCTTCTGACCTTGCCTAACCTGGACCTCCTACTCCATCTTCTTCTCCAAACAGCAAGCATCTCTTCGTGTATTAACGCCTTATCCACAACCACATCATAAGATCTCTTATATGCGGTAAGGTAGCCCTAACCAACTCAGGCTTCAATCCCCTGATGAACTTTTCATTCCTCTTCATCACTGTATCAACAGTGGCATAGCTACACCTAGCCAATTCTTCAAACCTACTAACATACTACAAAACAATCATCTCTCCTTTCTCTAACTCAGCAAACTTTCGGATCCAAACAGACTACGCAATTACGAACATGAACCTCTCCTAGAACCTCCTCTTAAACTCTGCCCATGTCATTATCTCCTTATCCACACCAGCTGTTACACTATTCTACCAAAATAAAGCCGCTCTTTGAAGCTGTCTAGAAGCAAGCCTCCTCTTCTACTCATCATCGAGCCTCAAGTCAGCAAAAATTCTTTCACGGTGTAGCAACCAGTTCTCCACCTCGATAGCACCCTCAGTTCCAATAAATGGCTTCCTTCCAAGTTTAGCATAATCTCCACTTAACATAGAATAATCATTGACAAATGGAGCTTCCTGAACTCCTACTCTTGCATTCCCTCCAACAACTCCAGCAGAAATCCCAGCTTGCATCATGTTCACGAAAAATCGGTACATGGCTTCCATATCCACTTATAGGATTCCAGCACTAACATTTTTTGCTTGAGCCCGACCTTGGTTCCTTCTTGAATTTGGTCGGGTGTTTCCATTTATGGTGGTGTTGTCTCCTTCTATGTAAACTCTTCCTCTTCTAGCATCCAAATCTGTATTCAAGCCTTATAAGATATGGTCGAATAACCTAAGAGAGGAAAGATATAATGTATATTTATATATAGCAAATACAAGCACGCTACTATAGCGTTATCCCATACTCCAATCTTAACCCTAATTTCTTAGGATTATGTTTTTTGTCAAAAATCATTTTAAGTTAAGGTTTTTCATAAACCTATGCACTGATACCAAGTTGTAACATCCCATATCTAGAGGCCCAAAGCTAATAGCTATAGATGCCGCAGTCATCCATAGTAACTTCCGACGACTAAATACGGCTATGATAATGATATCCATAATATCAGAAGAACTTGAATATGAAAAAAAATCACAGATTTCTAAAAATAACATTTTACTGATTACATTTCAAAACATATATGTCGCATTCAAATTACATAATTCCATAATCGTTTCCCAGTTTCAGATAAAATATAATTATTACATAAATATGCCAAGAAAGACATACGATGATGTCCCTTTTGCTGACAAGAGTACTAAATAGACATAACTATCTTAAATACAACATAGCGGAATAAAACAAAACAAAACAAAAATCCCTAAATAGTTATCCGTCGGACACCGACGAATCTCCGAAAGCTTTATTCGTCAACCTACTAAAACCTATAAAACCTCAACCCTCAGCATAATCAAATCAATTTTGAGCATCCAAAAGTTTATGGGGAAAAACATGAACTTTGAGTCAGACATAAAAGCATGGTGTGAATAATATTATACTTTTCGGTTATTTGATATTAAGTGATACCACGCCGCGTATAGGAACGGGTTTCCCCTCACTGATATCCTTTTAAAACAAACCTTTTGCAACTTAATATTCTGCAACCAAAACTGGTTAAGCATTACCATATGAACATACTATCAGCTAACAAATGAACAATCTATTCGAACATTATAGTTTTGTTTGGATAACTACTAACCTCTGGATGACCCTGGCCTACGAGACAATATAACGAAGTAATCTAACATCTGTTAGACACACCTCTTCTGGATGGTCTATCCTTAATTATCTGTTAAATACATCTCTTCTGGACGGTCTGTCCCTAACTTAACATCTCCTTGGGTTACTGGATCCTAATGGTTTTGCGGCATCACCAATAACCTATCTATATACAAACATATACTCCCTTTTGTGTGTAATCATGATTTTAGTCTTACCTATGACAAAGCCCTACACATTGGAATTTTGGACTAAATTAGCTGGGCTAATACCTAATATATATGGCGTGACACTTTACCAGTCTCATCTGGTATTCTATTGTCTGAGTCATTTTACTTTGGGAAACCTTTCCATAAATTTTTCTTGAAAACCTTTTCAAACTTATTAAAAACCTTTAAATCTAACTCAGACAAGAAAAAAACATATACTCTACGCTTTACTCAAAATCACCTTCCATGTAATATATATTTCACTCAAACCTTAGTCGATGAAAACATTTAAACCTTTGAAAGTACCCCATTCGAATCCGTTGAAAGCATCCCTTTCTAAACCATTGAAAACACCTCTTTCGAAACCAAGCAAAACCCTTTATTTCACCTAATCCGGAAGTCCAATACCTTCCTTTCGAAACCATTCTCGAAACCTTTCGAAATCCTTGAAAAATCTTTCCTTCGAAAGCTATAAAACCATAGACATCATATCTCAATGCACTTCAAAACGGCCTTTCAAAATCATCGGAAAAATCTTCCTCTTACCCCTCTCGAAACAATTAGAATAATACCCTTTTGAACCTTTCGATCTCATTGGGGAACCACCCTTTAGAATTTTTTTTTTAAAACCTTTCAAAAGCATCAAAACCTTCATGAATAACAACCGTTCGAAAGCACTTGGATTCAATTTTAAACATGTGGAAAAACTCCTTTCGAATCTATTTAAACCATCTCCTTCGAAACCATTTGGGTTATACTTCAACAAAGCAAAAGGGTCATTAAAACCATTTAAGTCGAGAACCTATCTTTCAAAAGAATTCCTAGGCAATGAAGTGGTGGTGTCGAAACCACCCTTCCGAGAGCATTAGAGAAGCGACCATATTTAAAAATAAAGTATACCTTTCGAAACTATTAACTTCAAAAGGCAGGAAAAGCAGCAGCTAGGAGTTTTGACCCCTTCAAAGAAATTTCTTAAAACAAAAGAGCAAAACCCATTTGAAACCCTTCCTTTGAAATCACTTGACCAGGTCGAAAGCAAACCCAATCGAAAGCTTACTCTTCGAAGGAAAAGCAGGCACTACTTCATTTCAAAACAAAGGTATGCTTTGACCCCTTCGGAACCCTATGTTTCGATCCTATAACTCCCGCCTCTATCCAATTCGCTAGTACCAAATGTATTGATACTATGCACATTTATTTTGAAAGCAATAGTGGCGAAACTTCTAAGTCGAAACCACTGGTACTGAAAACAGCGGAACATGCTAAAACATTAAAATTTTGTTTTTAACTTAAAAGAGAAACACTTTTCAACTAACCTGCTTTGTATATCAAATCTTCATTGGTTGCTAATTTTTTTTTACAAAAGTGCTACCAAGATTTCAGAAATAAACAATAATTTTATTTTACAATATACCCCTTCTCCTTTTATAAATATATAAAACACTTATGTCCCATAACCTTAATAATTTTATATATTCATCAAAACACTCGAAAATTTCCACAAAAATTCCAGAAAATCATTTTTAATATGTTTTCTAACATACATAAATTTCAGACCCAAATTGTTTATAATTTATCCGTAAATTATTTATAACCCAATAAATCTTTTTCTTCATTAGAAAATTAATATAAAATCCACATTATTTCAAAAAATGATGAAAATTGAAAACTATCTCTATAATATCATTTTTAATTTATATCTAAAATCGCAAGGCATTTGGATATCATTTAATACATAAAATCTATATGAACAAGCATAAATCATCAATAAGTATACATAAGCATTTAATCCATCAGAAACATGGCATAATCATGCAAAAATCTTCGGATTCAACTTAAAATCGAAAACAACAAAGATAATGAGATGTAGTCGTTATTCACCCTAGGTGGAAATTAAAGAGTTTGAGATATGAAATCAACTTGATGTTGATTAAGCTTCCCCTTTTATCTTTCTTTCTCTTGCTCTTTAAAATGGCGGTCGACCTCTACTTAGTTTTTATTTTGGTAAATGAAATTAAAGTGATAATACATGGCTAAGGGCTTTGGTTATTAGGAAGCCCCTTTTTCCTATTTTGCCTTTACTTATATCCTAACACATTTTTATCTTTGTTCATTCATTTATTTAGCACGGCTACCCCTTATCAAAATCAAATCTCAATCTCCTAATCAATACATTATTTTATTTTATTTAGCTAAATAAATTTCCTAAATAATGTAACTAAAAATATGAGGTGTTACACAACATTAAGGAAAGATTCTTACGACCCAATCGTCAAAGTGCTAGTTTCTGAAGACTGAAACTAGTACCTAACTGGAATACAACACTGCTAAGTCGACGAAAGAAATCCACTCAAAATGTTGGATCGACGGGAAAAGCGATCATTGCCTTCTAAAAATTAGCATTGTTTCGGTAACATGATGAAGGCCTAAAATTGCCAAAATGATGGAGAAAATCGATCCCAACCTCATAAGTATCGGTGTTGCCTTGCCAAAGTCGAGAAACTTGTTTTTTCCTTAAGTACCAGTTTTCCCTCGACAACACCGAAAAACTTTCTATTTCTAAGCATCGATTTTGCCTCGACAACATCAGGAAAACTTTAAACTATAGGGTCGATGAGAAACACTCACAATTGTAAACCAACGATGCATTAGCTTTTGGAGATAGCAGTTGGTACTCAACTTAGTTTCAACCCATGTCTTTTGAAAAACATTATAGCCTAAAGATAGGCGACAATGGAAAGACATAACCATTCACCGGCCAATCGAATGGTTAAGCCCTTTATTACAGGAATCAGTCACTGCCATGAGACAAGGCAGCATCGAAGGGAAATCCTTAAGAATGAATCACCCGCGTGCTAGTTTCCAGAGATAGAAGCTGGTACACAACCAAATTTCAAGTATTCAACTAAGAAAGTATATTGATGTAGCCTAGAGATAGGTAGCCTTGAGAAAAGATTTCTTGGAACCATGCACCTAAGCCACTAGTTCTTAGAGATAGAAACTGACAAATGAAAAGAACTCCGATAATGATATTAGCAGTAAAGTAAGGCACACACGGCTAAGGATAACTGTGGAAAATCATGGAAAGTCAAAAATTAAATAACTAGACTTCCTCAATCCCAGAGTAGGATTGAATGCCAGACTGGAGGCAATTGAATCATTGGCCCCATACCTTTCTATCACCCGCAAATGCTTGAATACAGGCGTTCGAAAATGCTAATCCCGTGGACAGGGATAGGTGCACAAAAACTTGGTAGAAGGGAACCTCGCCAAGTCCAAGCATGAATAACCATGGAGTTGGTTAAATAACAGTTCTGTTTCGCAAAACAGAGCATTTTGATAGTAAATAGCCACCTAGGTAATGAAGATCTTAACGTTTAGGAAGTCGACATAGTTCAAACATTCACAACATTAAAGAAAAATCCATGAAGTTGAGTCTTTTGTGCGCAAGTTTATGGAGAAAGATACCGATGCATGATCATGAACTCAATACTGGGCTTGGAAGAATTTACTATGAAAAAGATAACAATGTTGCTAATTTTTGATACATACATCCAGAATGGCATTGGCTGATGATGTCAACTCAGAAGAATTCGATCATAGTAAAGGAGATGACAGCATTAAAAACTTAGACCTTGCAATCAAAAACAAAGCCACTAGTTCCTAAGATAGGAACTACCATGCAAATCAGGCTGGGGGTAATCAAACATAATGCTCAGGAAACCTAGTCCCTCAAAAATGTATGGACTTAGTGTTCAGATTGATAAGCCCTATAGAATAGGGCATATACACCTACACTAGATCGAAATGTACTCGACCGAGCCTAAACAGGAACGTCCATAGAATTGGCTAAACCAAGCTACGTCGTAGTTTTGGACGGAGCACGGTAATATAATATACCAAAATGACTGTAGGAGTATTATTTACATGCATAGAGTTGCGGCAAATAAATATGCTGCACGAAAACACAAGACGTGTAGCAGCAAGAAAAGGTAATGCTTGGAATCAAGCAATTAAATCACTAGTCCTCAGAAACAAAGACTGGTTGTTGACTAAATTTACAAATTGCAAAGAAAAAGGAATCAACATTACCAATGTGCACCTAAGGCGAGGAAAAGAAAAAATATGCTATCCTTGCAACCGACTACCGATGGAAAAATGGAGATGATTGCCATGGTCACGATGAAAAAAGAAAAATAAACAAGTGGAAGTAGTGAGCTAAAAGTTCATGATACTGAGAGGAATCTCTCGGTACTGAAAGGCTCGGAATTGAGTTGTTGATGTGACAATTCTCAAAGACAGAAATTAATGCGCAACTGAAATTTTAGCCATAACCTACGGGACTCTACCATCGCCTGGAAATTGGCAACGCCAAGTAGGTGTAATCATCAGCCTTCAAAAAATTTATTATTCCTCAAAAATAGGCAACTTCATCAAAGGATAATCGAAATCGAGTAATTTATGCGCAGATTTCTAAAGATTAAAACTATGCTTGACTGAACTTTAATGACAACGCTGGGGACCAAGTAAGACATGCTTGGTAGAGGATAGGTGAAGATAGTCGTGGAAAATTGAAAATAAGTAATGTTGGAATTTTTTCGATCCAAAACTGAGATTTGGGAAGCTCAATTAAAAAGGGAGTAGTTGAATAATTTTCCCAAAACATTTAGCTAATATTGTACCCAGAACCGGGCATTTTAATCTTTTATAAAAAGATTTAGCTCAAGGCAAAGATCATACAACAAGGAAATGAACATCCTAGCTGCTTTTTGAGGCAGTTAGGGGTAGAGCATAACTGGGGTTATCCATGATTAGTAATTGTCGAAAGGAACACGACCAAGCATGTGCAAGAATGGATACGGAATTGGTTAAATGATACCCTTGTCTTGCCAAGAACGCACTTTCGCAACTATATTTAGGGCCGAATAAAGGAACATAACCAAAGAAATTGCTGGGATTTTGTCCGTTGGCACAAAGTTATGATACAATGGAGGCTACTCCCGCATAAGCACGACTAAAAGAAGACCACTAGGATAACAAGCTTCGAGGAATCCCTACTTGATACTCCCTTTTCATCCAAGGCTCTTAAGGCCATGTACTCGGTTAAAGGAGGGGCGGATTTAACAACAGCTCTACAAAAGCAACAGTGCCTTGTAATTATGTTGTAATCAATCGTCCATGTACAAGGGCAACTAGAGAGCCACCTCGGCTTGGGGACCATAGCTGATTTTACAAGGCTTTTGACCTTAGAAAGAAGAGTTCAGGGGAGGAACATGAAGCGTCGAAAGAATTGATGGTTTCTGTCCCAGTTGATATGGATGACCCAACACGATTCTTGAAAAATTGGATCACATCTTGGAAACAAGATGCGACAGGAATCATCAAATTTCTTCACACCAACTTGGATGTATTCGCTTGGACATATTCCGATATGTGTGGGGCGTCGCCGGAGATCGCATGCCACACACTTAACATTGATCTCGAGTATACGCTTGTGAAGCAAAAGAGGCGCAGCCTAGGAGCCAAGCATTCCAAAACACTCAGAGAAGAAGTGGATAAGTTGATGGAAAATGGTTTTATCCGTGATGGAACACACCCCAAATGGGTATATAACCTGGTCTGGGTCAAAAAGTCCAATGAGAAATGGCGAACTTGTATTGACTACTCGGACCTAAACAAAGCTTTCGCAAAAGACAGCTTTCCTCTACCTAGAACCGATCATCTTATGGATGGGACAACTGGACATGAATTGCTATCATTTATGGATGCTTACTCGGGATACAACCAAATCATGACGCACAAACCTAACTGGGAAAATACTAGTTTCATTAGTGATATGGCATTATACTGTTACAAAGTGATTCCATTCGGCTTAATGAATGTTGGGGCAACCTACCAATGACTGGTGAACACCATGTTCAAGCATCAAATTAGGAAAACTATGCAAATCTATGTAGATGATATATAGCCGTAAACCACTTGGACAACCTTGCCGAAAAGTTTGAAACACTCGGCAAATATGGAATGAAACCCAATCCACTTAAATTCCACTTTGGGCTGCCTTTGGAAGGTTTTTAGGATTCATTTATGCACTAGAGGCATTGAAGCAAATCCCAACATTACCGCTTTACAAGAAGTCAACGCTCCAAGAAAAAACAAGGAGTTACAAAGATTGAACGGAAAAGTTGCAGCACCAAGCCGGTTCATCTCAAAAGCAACCGATAAATGCATATCGTTCTTTGACATGCTAAATAAGGGAAAGAAGAACTTTGAATGAGATCAAGCTTGTCAAACTGTATTCGAAGAGCTGCTACGACATATGGAAACCCCACCAATCCTGTCTAACCCGGTAGACGGAGAAGACTTGTACATTTTCTTAACAGTATCGCCCCACGTATTAAGTGTCGTGCTTGTCCGAGAAGAAGCTAATATCCAGCGACCCGTATATTACATCAGTAAATGGTTCACTAATGCCGAGAAGAACTATCTGAAATTGGAAAAACTGGCATATTGCCTCTTAATCGCATCCAGAAAGTTACGACCGTACTTCCAGGCACACCCGATCAAAGTGCTGGCAGATAACCCTTGAAGCAAGTGTTATACCTCCTCGGGCCCTCAAGACGGTTTATCAAATGGAACATCGGATTAAGTCAGTATAAAATCACACATCATCCCTAAAAGGTCATCAATGGGCAGATGCTGGAAGATTTCATTGTCGAGTTTACTATACAAGATAACGAGGAGGAAATGACTCTGGAAGTTAAGACACTTTGGTAGTTGTTCATCCATGGTGCATCTAACCACTTTTGCTCGGTTGTAGTAGTGCTCGAAACTCTAGAAAGACGATCTATTTGCTTTGCCTTGCACTTGGAATTCCTTGCAACAAATAAAGAAGTGGAGTACAAAGCATTTATAGTCAGGAAGAAAGTTGTGAAGGAACTCAGAATAAAGCCGTGCATATCTGTATTGACTCGCAGCTAATCGTCTTCCACGTGAAAGGTGAATACCAAGCTCGGGGAGAGAATCTTGCCCTACACCTATCTAAAGTGCATGAACTGCTAAATAACATTTAACATTACACCATAACTTATATCCTGAGGGAATAAAACACAAAGGCAGACTATCTAGCCAAACTAACCAGTTTCGAAGAAGCTCAGTCATTGGGACTGGTCCCAGTTGAAACACTAACTACTCCAAGCATAAGCGAGATAGATATCAAATGGATCATTGAGATAGCTGGAGAACCAGAAACATGGATGACACTGATCAAAGATTACCTACTCAAAGGAACACCCCTTGTAGACAAGAATCGGTGAAAAAAGCTTCTTCGATAGGAACTAAGGTTTGTGGTGCAGGATGGGATGCTCTATCAAAGGGGATTCTCTCCCCCTTGCTTTGGTGTGTGACCAACGACAAAGCAGGAAGAATCCTTAGGGAAATTCATGAAGGCGACTGTGGAGATCGCACTAGGGGGCAAACCTTCACAATGAACGTTCTCCGATATCGGTATTATTAGCCAAAATAGACCACGATGCAGCAGATTATGCTAGATGGTGTGACCAGTGCCAAAGATTTGGCAAGATCAAAAGAACTCCTTCACAAAGCTGATACAGATGGTCAGCCCATGGCCAGTCGCAATCTGGGGAATCGATTTGATTGGTGTATTACCAATGGCCAAAGGAGGAGCCAAATATGCTGTCGTGGCTGTTGACCGTTTCACCCAATGGGCCAAAGCGGAACCGCTGGCCACTATTACCACAAAGAAAATTATTAATTTTGTCACTAAAAATATTATTTGCAGGGTTGAAGTGCCGTAAAAAATCATCATAGATAACAGGATGCAATTCGAAATCGCAAATTTTAAAGACTTTTGCAAACACTTCCGAATCGAGAATTTTTTTTCATTGTTGCACTTCCGTGGGCAAACGAGAAAGTGAAAGCAGCGAACAAGATCATCAAGTTCAACATCAAAAAGAGGATAACTAAAGCTAAAGGAAATTGGGTTGATGAACTTCCACTCATGCTATGGACTTATAAGACAACGCACAAATCAGCAACCGAGCACTCCCCGTTCGCCCTAGCATAAGGCTCAGAAGCAATGATCCCAGTCAAGCTAGAAGTCACTCCATCTAAGGCAAAACTTCAATCAAAGGCAAAACGAGCATCTCCTACTCGACTCGCTCAATATGATCGATGAGAAGTGGAAAGAAGCCAAATTAAGGACTATTTCTTACCAAAAAGGATTGCACGATATTTCAATTCCAAAATCTATAACCGTACTTTCAAAGTGGGAGACCTTTTCCTTAAATGGGTCTACCCTCTACTAGGAACATTTGGACAAAACTGGGAAGGACCTATGTGATCGGCCATAAGCTAGGGGATGGCACATTCAAGCTAATAGCCTTTGATGTGACCCAAATTCCTCAAGCTTGGAATACCGAATCATTCTGTCATTACTTTATCTAAGACTATCTTTTTTATTTCTTATTTGCCACAAATAAGCCATCCCGAATACCGAAGGCACTGTAAATAGGCAAAACTTGCCCAACTTTTATTAACAAAATTCTCTACTTTCTGAACCAATAAAACTATGTTCGCAAAAGTAATCTGCTGAGTCGATGGGGTTAAATCGACTCAAAACCATCTAATCGCTGCTTGAGGTAGTAGAATCACGCTCAAGTACACCACATCTAACCACCTAGTCGAGCGAAGTAAATTGACTCAAACCGTTGGACCGGCGGGACTCAATCCCTGCCTTCTAAGAACTGGTGTGGCTTCGACAACATTGGGAATGCCCAAATCAACTCTGTGCATTTCATAAGCCGTGCGCCACTTCTTGGGTTGCGGAATAACACCCAAGAAAATATGATTTCCTAAGCCGCATACTCCCATAACCCACGCATCACTTATGTGCCATGGAACCATGCTCTCGAAGCATAAACTCCTCACGTTACCTAAAGGTTGGTAACATCGATAAAGTCCAAATCGTTCCGCATCGACATGTCATATCGATCCCATAAGCCACGCATCTCATAAGCTGTGCACTCTCGGAAGCCGCACGTTTCATAGGATACCATTTCATGAAGTAGTACTTGATTTTGCTCCAGCACCATCAGCAAACCATTAAGATCTTGTATGTACCAGTATTTTCCTAACAACACAGGGAAACTCGTCTATTACAGTACTAACAAGAATCCACTCCCACTATCAAAAGTAATTGATATGAATCCAACAATGTCTCATAACTACAAATCGACAAATAATTTTGATCGTTGATCGGCATAATCTCTAGAATCGAGAAGCTTGAGTCAAGGGTTCCCGAAGATAGGAACCGCAAAATAGATTTGGTTACAGACATCCAAGGAATCGCTTGGATCAACCAGTCATTTATCAAGTGTTCGGAGTGAACAGTGATGAATAAAAATACTTCATAGTTCTATTGCTCCAAGTAGATAATTTTGGCAGTAATAATGGGGTTAAATAAAACAGCGATGAATAAAAAGCGGTATAAGTGCATGAAACATAGATAAGTAGAAAAAATAAAGCTAGAAGCAAAACTTCAATAGTTTTATTACTTATAATGTTTTTGATGTACAACAACAAATAGCGGGGGTCGTGCCCGCATAATATTAGCCAATAGTAGGAAAGTACGAACACCACCGTTGCAACAACAAGAAGTAATGCTAAGCGCTGACTCTGCACTTGTACAAAAAGCAACCAAAAAACAAAAGGAGTAAAAGGCAAATCAAGACTTCTTCTCATCGCTTCCCCCATTGCCTTTTCCACCTCTGATTGGCAACTTCTCGGGATTGTCCCCTCCCAGAGTGATCCCGCTCTCTGAAATATGGCCACTAGCGGACCCTCCGTTATCTTTATGCTTATGGGGTTTGTGAGAACTCTTTAATGACCACTTTTGTTCTTCAACCTTCTCCTTCTTCACCGCTATCATTTGTTGCTCAGTTTTTGGCTACTCGGCCTATGCTTTGTCTGATTGGCTAGGTTGACCTGCTTGCTCTCGTGTATTAGTAGCCACCAAGCCTTCCTATTGAGATATGGAGGGGTTATCCAAACCATGCAACGATGCAGTTTGCTCGGATTGAAGACCAGGCTGCGAGCCAGATGCAGAGAGGATGGTTGATGTGGTTAGAATGATAGCAGATCCACCATCATGACGAGGAGGTAACTCAGCAGGAAGAGAGAGTTGATCTATAATATCAAAATAAAGGTCGGTTATCTCGACAATTTCATCAGGCATAAATTGGAAGTCTTCAAGCACAGGAGGGACAAGAAAATTACCTACTATGCGGGTATACTCCAACATCACAACTTCGAAGCCTTTGCCATCACCATCTTTTGCCGGTTGCATGATTATGGGAGAAGTAGAAACGATCCTCCTAGCAGTATGAAAATGTGAAGATGGCTCACCCGGGCCTGAGGGAAAATGCTCAGTAACAGCCTTAGTGGTGGCCGTGACATTAGTAGCTTCCCGTTCCCTCTCCAGTCTTAAGATTTTCTAGCCTTCCACTAAAGCTTGGCGGGATTCTTCCTTTAGGTATGCCTGAACCAATTCTTCTTTGGAGTAACCGCTTCCCATGTGTTGAAAATGGGCCAGAACCTCTTCTTAGACTATAGTAAGCGTGCGAGTGAACAATGGACCCAAGTAACCAAGGCTCCCTTGATGTAGCATGGAATTAACATATAAGCCTAAAATAGTAGCGTCCAAGCCTTCCATCTTCTTTGTGAAGGTGTCGTGAAGCTCTAAGAAGCTGGCTTCCATGCTAGCCTTTTCTACTGCCATCTCATCTTTCACAACATCCAAAATCAAAATTTGCTCATGAAGAGAGCCAATTTCTTAGGCCTGTTCGGTTATGGTTTTCTTCTTCGTCTCAACCATCATCTCTCTTATCCTCAGATTTTCTTTCAAAGTTGCCTCATCAGTGTGGTACTTATTTATTTCGTCTTTAAATATGAGTACGGCTCGATCGGTGAACTCCATCAGCTCCTTAAACAAAGAAGCACTTTTATTTTCTTTCTTGAGGGCATCATCCCTCTCCTTCTTCAGCCTCTCAATCTCCACATCAGGATCCGCAAGCTGCTTCTTATACTTATCATTTTCGGATTTGAATAAGAGAATTCTTGGTAATTATTTCGATTAACAGTGGAAAACTACATGCACAATTTTCCCACAGCTCAGCTTGCTCCAAACCGCTCTGAATCGTGTGGAGATAGGGTGAATAAGATTCTGCATGAACCGATTTCAAATTGGGCTTATTGAAAACAACCCCCCTCAAGAACAAGATGGGCAATGCAGCCTGTACGTGTAGGGGACCAGCGGGGAGAATGTACAAAGCATACCTAGAAACTAGGAGAGAGGCGGTTATAGAAGAATGAGTGGAGGAGGTCATGACACCGGAAGAAGAAACGGTTATTCCAATAGACACAGGAAGTTCTGGAGCGAGTTTCTGCTCTTGATCTTTTTTAGATTCTTTGATGAATCTTCCAGCTCAATTGGGCTCTTCCTCTTCTCACGGCCACTTCCTCTATCCTGGCCTTGATTTTTTCAGTACGGTAATTCTCTTCCACCTGCCTATCCTTTCTCCTCTTCCATTCCTTATCAGTCTCCTGGTTAGCGTGATACCTGGAATAATGTCTCTGTGAAATTTGAGACTCTAGTACTTGATCAAGATCACTGTAAAAGCCATGAGACGTGATTCCTGCATCAAATGATATAAATGGCTTTAGGAAAGAGGCATTTGGAGGACTAAAATAACCTAGAAAATAACGATAATATAAAGTGTGTAATCCTAGTGAAGTGTATGTTGTAATTTAACGACCCCGGTAGAATACACAAACCAGATCGTTCATCGACTAAGGTCAGTACATCGATTAATGTAGGGTTGATTTGAGTAAGGTGGGAAGTGAAGTCGTCCATCAAGTTACCCATGTTCACAAAAATGTCGCTTTTGTCTCTCAACTAAATATCGGCACATTCCGAAAAGGAGCTGGCAGTGGATTTATTCTTAGAGGAAGCTTCTTCAATACTTTCAAAAGAGGTAAGGGAGTATGTTTGAGGATCAACTCTGGTGCCTTGACGCCTAGATGGATATCACCCTCATCGGTGTCAGTATCCTAATCTATTTCTTCATCATTTAAAGGGTACACCTCATTGATCTCTCCTTCTTCCTTCCCTTCAATTAATGGAGCCTTATCCATCCGTTGAACACGCTCTTCTTCTTTCTCCTCCGGGATTTATGGCATTTTGAGCGGACTGTCAACCCCGACTTGAATGTGGATCTCTTCAGAAGTCTTCTCTGACACATTGAATGGTCAATTTCTTCTTCCTCATCATCATCCTCTTTACCAGAATCAAGGGAAGAGGAAACAGAGGGGGTCCGGGCCCTGGAGCAGAAAGGAGCGCTAAATAATCCAACAGACCTCCCAGGGTGTAAAAGCCCCACATCGAGGGAAGTTTTCGTCTGTGAACAAGAACCTGATTGTGCACTCTTGAGTATGACCTCTTTCAGGGTGCTAAGAAAGTGGCAAGTGTCAGATCCTTGTTAATCCTTAAAAGAACTGTAAGGAATATATGATCTTTTTGAAGATTTGTAGCAATTAAAGGAAGTTCCAAGTATGGTGAAAGAAACTTTCCCCTCATGGTCCATCGATGGGTGAATCCTTTTGGAAATTTAGTGAAAAAGAATTGATTGTTGGATAAGGGAACCATACTGGGAAGATCAATTATAATTTTCAGCTACATTTCACCTCAATATAAATGAGTGATGGGTTAGCCTCTTTTTTTTGAATAATAAGAGATACTGTAACCTGGCGAAGTTCGGGGCACGATTAAGCGTCTGCATGAACAAAACATATTAGCATGTATATTTCGAAGTGTTGTCATTATGAAATGATTGAATGAGGGCGTTTCCCCGTACATACACATTAGCGATGGCAAGCCACGTATCCGGAAGGTGGCCTATGAGTGAATTACCCTTTCGATGGTAGAAGCACGTCATCCTTCAGGATATCATATTGCGAGCAGATGCTTCGCAACATCCTATGTGTAACATTCCCATTTTTTTAGCCAAGTTTGAATTTGATAATTAATTTAATTTTTGGAATTAAATTGCGAATTAACTGAGAATTAATTTGAAATTTGGAAATAAATGGATTGTAAATAGAATTTGGCTTTGAAATTCAAATTTAGATATCTTTATAAACATATTGGGTTTAAAATCTCTGTATTTAAAATTAACAAAAGTTTATTTTCTAATATATATATATATATATATATATATATATATTTAGAAGTTATAATTTGAGATTAATATAATAATTTTCAAAAGGGAGTTTTAAGACAAATCTTATATATCTATATCTATGTTATATATGTGATTACTTATTAGGGTATAATCAGTTTTAAAATCATTTTTCTTAAGGTCATATAAATAGTTATAAAAGAAAAAGTATAAAGCTTTGATATGAGTATATCTTTTGAAAATATAAGTATAAGAATTAAAGTACACATGAGATAAATTAATTCACAAATTAATAAAGGATTTAAAACAAAATCTATAAATTGAATAAAATAAAGGGGTAAACATAAATTTATAAATAAAAATGAAGTAAGGGTTTAAAACACAAAAATCTTTGTTTGTGAAATTTGTAAAATAAGGGGATGCATTCATATTACAAGTGTTAGTTAGTGTTAACAAGTGGCAAAAGAATCAAATTTTCTTTTGGAAATTTAATTTCATAAACACACACGTAAGAAAGAAAATTTGTAAACCAAGTTATTCTCAGTTCAAAAATATCAAACTGAAAACAAATTCAAAAATCAATCAGAACAAAGAAATCAAAACAGAAAAAAATAAAAAGCCTGATAATCATCTAAAAATCAAAATCTATTTTCAAGAAGAAAGCTTGAAAATGTCTTAAACCTGGAAAAATCAAATGCAAGTTCAAACCAGTTTCAGACAAAAATCAACAATCAACATTTCCAGATCAACTCAATATCAACTACAGATCAATATCTATTTCCAGATTTAAAAAATCAAGTCCTCTGTTCAAATATCCAGTGAACAAACTTTTAAACCCAAATGTTATTTCTGGTTTGCATGTATCGGATATATGTTGATCAATATATTGTATGAATGAAAAATGATTGGAAACCAGGAAATAAAGCCTCTGCTTGAATTTCAGACCTAAGAACAATTAAAACAAAAATCATAGCTATCGATCTAATCAAATTCATGCTATGATCAGTGAAAGAAAAGTGATTGAATGAATGTAAATTCATTTTTAAAAATAAATTCAAGTGAATAGATTAAGTCAATATTTTGAAAAAGGGATTTTGTAGGGATGATAAATTCGAATCAGAAATTCGATTATCTAGATTTCATAATTGGGTTATATGATTGGAATCGCATTTGAAAAGGCTGAATTTTAGTAACGAAATCAAAATTTTTAGATTAGCACTGGTTGTGAAATTTATAATTGAACGGAAATCATGTTTACACCAAAATCCGATGATCGATGCCAACAGGGTTCATCGTGATTTGATCAGAGGGTAGTTCGAGCATTGATAGTTAAGGGAAAAATGGCTACAGGGTCGTCAGATCGTCGAAGCAGCCAGGATAAGGTGGATTAGGGTTTAAAGGATTTTCTTGGTCGATGGGGGAAAACAAGATCGATGCGACATCATCATTGCATCGAGTGGACTAGACCGGTGGAATCGAGTCGTGGGTAAGCAGCGAAGCTATGATCATGAGATCGTGGTCTCAAGTGGTCGTGGATAGTGATATGGGGTGGTTTTCGTTGATCGATGGATTCCAGTGGGTAGCCTAATTTCTCGGTTTCGATTTTGGGGTTGTTTCAGGGTTTGGGTGGTCGGGATAGATGGAGAAAGTCAATGTCGACTTGTGGACGATGGTGGGGGTGACCAGTGCAGTGGCGATAGGTGGTGTAGATGCACGGTGCATATACACATATGCCTGGATTATTTGTGGTGTTGAGGAAGATAAAGTTGCTCGGTAGAGTTTGAAATTTTCTCTGGAAGAAGCTCGTGCAAGTGGGAAGAAACTCGAGTAGTTGCTCGGAAAATTTAAATTTTGGCTCAGGACGTTTCAATGTTAACCAGGTTTTCAAAGTTTTAAATAACCAGGTTTTTAAATAAAATATGGTCAAGTTTTAAAGTGTATATGTTTTTCAAAGAAATGTTAACCAGGTTTTCCAAAATAAAGTTTATTAAAACAAATTTTAAACAAATTCCAAAGATTTAATTTTATTGTTTAATGTTTAAAAAATTGTTTTGTTTAAATAATGATATTAATAATTCTCATATTAAGTATCTAATTGTTTTCAAATAAAGGTATGTGATTGAGTAAATGATTGATTAATTAATATGATTAATTAATCAAGTTAATTAATTTAAGTATAATAATAAATGAAAGTAACTAAAGATTAATTACTCAACAAGATTAATTAAAGGATAATTAAAGTGAATAAATGATTACTTACTTGATTACTTAAAAGGATTTAATTTATATGATTCATTAATTTGATTAATTTAAAGATTAATCAAGTGATTAAAGGTTAATTAGTTATTAATTAAAAGTGAATTAATTTATGATTAAAAGTTAATTAATTTGTAATTACTTAATGAAATTAAGGGATAACTAATTTTTAATCAACTTGAAGGTTAATTTAATTAATGTGATTAATTAAGGAATAATTCATTAATTAAAGGTAATTAATTAAGATGGATGATTAAAGTCGATAAATCAAGTGATTAATTAAAGGATAATTAATTAATATGGTTAATTAATTAAAGTAATTAATTTGAGGACAATTAATTAATTTTAAAGGGTAATTAAATAATTAAAGGTTAATTATTTATTGATTAAAGGTTTATTTATTTATTAATTAAGGTTGATTAATTAATAATTAAAGGATGATTAATTTATTATTAAAGGTTAATCAATAAAGGATTAAGGATTAATTAATAGAGGATAAAAGGTTAATTAAGATGGCTTGTAATGAATTAATATTAATTAACCGGGATTAGTAGTTTATATATAAGTAATTAATCTGATTTAAATTAACAGATAATTAATTGATCTTACTTATGTATGTTGGATTTTATTGAATGTTGAATTGTTTGATATCCCTTATGTGTGATGCTCTGTTTTGATTTTGAGCTGTGATGAATGTAATTTATTTATCTGTGATGAACGTAATTTATTTATCTATGAAGAATTTATATTATTTATCTGTGAATCTGTGAATGAAGATAAGCGTTATAAGATTATACCGCTTATCGATATTGATGTGCTTGAATCTGTGATGTGATGATTGATGATGTTGCACTATTGTGTAAAAACCCTAGACTACACTATACACACACTAATATGGATTTCACAGGAAATTGGTTAAGTCACAGATATTTGAATTTAATTCAAATGATGTAATGTTTTAAGAGATGAATTTTGAATCCAAGTAGTTTGGAAATGGAATTAGTTAAATATGAAAAGCCTTTGAAAAGGAGTTTTAAAGATAAAACTTATTTTGAATAACTTGATAAAGTTTTGAAATTTAAATAATTAGATTTAAATTTGAATTCAAGATTTGAAATTGAATTCTATGTTTGTAAATTATGTTTAAAAAGGTTATACGAGTTATAAATGTGTTTATATGGGTTTCAAAACATTTTAAAAGTATTGTATTGGAAATCTGAATTTAACCCAAGTTTTATATTTGAAAGGCTTTAACTTGTGCAAATGTAATCGGATTTTTCCGAAACGAAAACTATTTGTTTTCAAATGATAATAGCTTTAATATAAAGAAAGGATTTCCAATTTGTGTTGAAAAGATTTCAAGTTTGAAATGAAAATTGGTTTGAAAGCTATTAATGAATCTTGGCTAAAGATTAGTGAACTTTGTTTCCAAGATAAGTGGATCTTAAAGGTGTATCTTTTGTATAAAAGATTTGAATTGTGAATTGTTTTGAAAGCGATAATTGAATCTTTGTGGAAGATTGTTGAACTTTGTTTTGAAATTGAAAAGGATCTTAAAAGGTATCTTTTGTATAAAAGATTTAGGATTGAAATGGAATTGTTTTGAAGGGCTATAAATGAATCTTTGTGAAAGATTGGTGAACTTTGTGAAGTGAATCTTTTTTTTAAAAGATTTGTAAATGGTAATTTGTTTAAACCATTTTGAAGAAAGGTTTTTTGGGTTTTAAGTTATGACTTAATTAAGATCCCACTATATCCATATGTTTTTAAATACTGCGCTCATTATTCGGTTTAGTCGGGAGAGTACCTTATGTCATATAACCCATTTCGAATAATGATACGATGTTATAGATAGCATTTGAAAATCGGTGGTGAAGACCGGGTATTTTCGAAAGTGAAAGGATAACCCGTCGAATGTCTCTTCACCGACTGGTCCCCGATATAAGATTTGATCACCCTTTGTGATGGGGAGTCCGGACGTGATTAGGGATTATCCGGATTTGCAAGGGCTTCTTCGTGAAGTACCTTCGGTTCTGTTCGAACTCGGAACAGACTTGAATGGACGTGTCTAACCTTACACTTTGAGATGTAAAGCTGATTTCTATCAAATACATTTCTGTTTGGGGGCAGAGAATTTATTCTCTTAGCTTAACACCCTTCTCTAAGACGTATGATCTCAGAGGTTATGTAGTTGATGGTTACTAGTGATACATTCCCAATTTGGTAATGTGGCATACGAAGTGCTGCTGATTGTTTGTTGATCAAAGCATGGCTTTGTGAAAAGTGTAGCTTTGTGGACGAGACTTCGTCGGAGCCTCACAGCCCGGTAATGGTCGAAACAGGAATCGTTGCAGCAAGGTTATTTAGGGGTAGCGCCCCCTGAGGGTATGTCATTTCCTTCTAGATAAAAGGTGGTATCATGGTATGGAGCCCAGATATTTAACCTATGTGGTTGCTGCAAACTTATTGCTTTGTGATTGTTGGTTGATAGGCGCCTCGGATAAAGGTTGGTAATGACTGAGTGGTGGCATACTCGTGTCAGTAGTTACTTAGTTACAGAGGTAACCCGACCTTTTGTTGGCAGAGATCCGGTTAGGTTTTCGGGGACGTCCCTCCAGAGGCGTTCCATTCGGTGTGGGAAGTTCCTTTGCCTAACCATTGTTGGAAATCCAATCATCCAATACGCGCCTTATATGGTTTTAGTTGTATAACTTGTCATTTACTTATGGTGGTCACCACTGTTTAGATGCTAGCTATAGTAGGCATAGTTCAAAATGTCTATGCTGGCTAAGATTATTATTATACTTTCGAAAGGTTTTCTACACTATGCACTAATAATAATATCAAAAGGATTTTGTGTAGTGAGCATGTTTGACTATCATAAGGAGAAATCTCCTCCAATTGTGCATTTGCATTGTGTGTGTGGCGGGAGGCCTTATGGTAGTTTCAATTTTCAAAAAGCATTGCAGATTTCTTTTAAAATCTTTTGTTTTGCTTTTGTCAAAGATAAACTGTTTTTGTTTGCTCGTACCAGTCCAATGACTGACCCGGAGTATATTGTTCCCTTCTAAACTTTGGGTGCCCACAATTTTCCACACGAGCGGTCTAGAGTTAGATTTTCAGATAGTCAGCTTGTAGATGTAGATTTCAGTAGCCTCCAGCTTTCTATTTTGAATCGTTTGGAGTCTTTGGATCTTGGCGATCACATCCATGACTGACCTTTCTTAATGCATCGATGATGGTGGTTTGAGATTTTGGTTCAAGCTATCTTTGGTTTGGAGTTTTGGAGATGGAGTTGCAGGATGGTGTTGGATTCTTTTGGAGATTCTATTGGAGTTATTGTTTTTCCGCTGCTGCTATTGGGTCTTCCGTTTTTATCTATCTCTGATATTTGTATTGATATTTGATTGTATCATATTGTATCAACTATTGTATATCAATGATATATATTGTTTTCTTCCGCTGTGTTGTTGTGCTTAATGTGTTATAAACTCTGGCGTGAATTGGGTTTCAACGGTTAAATCTGTGGCATTCGAGTACAAGCGAAGTACGGTTGTCGATTTTCGAACGCTAAAATTCGGGTCGTCGCACTATGTGTAAGGATTGAAGGAGATTTCTCCAGAGGATCAAGAAAGACTCTTAAGTTAGGAGGAATGCGATCGATGATAGGTCAACTGGAACCAAACGGCCATGTTGACCCAAAGTTATAAAAGCAGCAGACCCAGCTGGGATCGACGGAGACTCTGCTTCAGAAATATATGAGCTTCCCTCAACTGAATTTACACCGAAAGGATTTGTGTGTCATTATATATAAGAAAGCTTGTGTTCAAAACAGTCACGTATGCCAAATCTCTAAACTATAGACCCTGACGTAGTTGATAACTAAAATTTGGATTCTAAGTATTAACTGTGAGTGGGTGTGTGTGATGTATAATCTAAGTGAGAGTGGGTCTGACATCCTGAACGCGGTGAATAAACCATTCTATGTAGATGGCTCACTCACACCAAAAAGAGAAATCCTTATCACCTGTTAGTTTCTTTTCTACTATACTTGCCCATTATCGATCAACGATCGATAACGGATTAGTTTTCTAAAGCAACAAGAAAATCTCTTCTTATTCCGGGTACACTGATCGTGCGACTACAGGATCAGTCCAAAATAATCAACTACAGATCAATGTGTCTGAATTGAAAAGAGAATTCTCAGCATAAGTCGATTTTAATTATATGGAAAGTGATAGTAACATGAGCTTCATACAAGACTCTACCCTAAACTATCATCACCTCCCAGAAAAACCAAAATCAATCTGCAAAGGCATCGTGCTGGGATGACTTTGTAACTCGTTTCTAGTTAACTCAGAGTCTAAGGATGAAGATAGCAAAACATGTCAAGCACCAGGGAAAAATCTAAGCTTCGTTCCATGAAGAACTTAAGAATCAATTTACTATCTTCTTCCTTGAAGTCAGAATCAACTTGAATCTTACATTGTATTCGTCACCAACACGACTTCATCACCAATCGCTGATAATATGCTAAAACCCAATTTAGCAACCTTCAAATTGGAGAAAAGTGATTTGATCTTTGATGCAAGACAATCCAAACAAGGGTATTGATGGATCAAAATTGCCTTGAAATGGAAATCACGAAATTGGGACCAACTTAAGTCGACGACAACCCCAGAGAAAGGCGGCTGGAGGCATTGGAAGCAAGGATCGACAGTAGTGGCTTTTGAGTGGACGTAGCAATCGGATCGGTAGGTTAGGGTATGGACGAAGTCAGACCGGCTGGAAGTCAAGGTATTGGATCGAGTGGAAATGATACGAATTGTGGGGTTAACTTGTATAAAAAGGAGGAAATAAGGTTTCCAAAATTTATAAGTACTTGGATTGATATTAATCCAATCCAATCGGATCGGTACAGATCCAAATTTAATTCTCCAAATAATCTCAAATCTTCCGCATGCAACCTACTTGACATTTGTATTCACTCTATAAATTATCAAATCAAGATCACTCCACAATTACGAATAATGGAGATTCCCACTAAAGACTGAACAATTAGTTGGTGCATTATAGGGGGTCTTCAAGATGACTAGTTATATTGAATGAAACCCCTTAAAACAGAGATCGAAAGACAAGCGATTCTAGAGCACACCGTGTTTTCAATGAAAGCGTACTTTAGGAAGAAAATGTTAACTGGGTTCTTAACCCAACAGAATTTAAAAGGAGTTAGAACATTTAGATTAAGCCAGAATGACTTGAAACCTGACCGAGAGGCCTAAAAGTACAAGACAAAGGAACCTTGGAAGTTTGATCTAAAAATAGACTAACACTTTGGATCAGTACCGATCCAAAATATTAGCTTGTGGTTCCTCCAAACCACTTGCGTTATGTTTCCACCTCTCTACTAAGCTTATCTACAAAGTTTGTTAACAATCCAAGCATTCGAGTTCGAGAAGTAAAAACTTATCGGATTTAGACTATAGTTCAATTAAATCCATGGGAAAACCATCATCAAAACAAGTCAACAAGCCATAAAATTACATGGAGAGCCTAACAGGCAAGTAGGGAAGCAAACTGGACAAAAGTTGTGCAAAAATTGCACAACTCCTTGGATCGGTATCGATCCGATCCAATTGGATCGATACCGATCCAAAAGGTTAGCTTAGAATATCTTTAAACTTTTCATGCTTCTTCCTATGGACAATGACTGGCTTCTTATGTAATGGTTCCGACCCAAAGCTCTCTAAACCCTATAAATACCATCACGCCTTTAAAAGAAAACTGGTTCCTAACCTGACCTCTGCTAAAGCTCTGCTATTCTTTCTTCACTCCTCGTCTCCCACACAACAACCATTAAGAGAAAATTGAGATCCTCCTTTTGTTTCTAATTTTGACGGCTTAATCTAAAATGAAGAAGAAGAATCATATTGTAATCCAAACTCTCTTATAATAGCAGTTGATCAATAAAAGCAATAAAGTGGACGTAGGCTTCGTTAATAGCCGAATTATTATAAAAATATGTTGTCCCTATATTTTTTCTGCGATTTAATATTGCATTTCTATTTTATTTGCCTTGATAAATAGGGCAGGTGCTTTTACAATCAATCCAGGATATTGATCCAATTTTTGGGTTAACAATAACCAAACAAGCAAGTCTAGCCTAACATTACGTAGAAACCCTATTCTTTACTAATTAAGAGCTTAGAGGTTCATGGTCTAACATTACTAATTTAAGGACTCTATGTCAATTTCTATTCTATAACAAGGGCTCAACGCAATGCAAAAACAGAAACCCCCAAAACAATGTCGAACCAATAGGGATTATCGCTAGTAAACTAAAGGGATTCTAGAAATGAATGGATTAGTAATAGAGGACTTACATTAATAGATTGGAAGTATGGAAGGTAGGCGTGGAAAATTGAAGATATTGGAAATTGGATTAACAAGGCAATAACTGATGGGAGATGAAGGGGATCATCTTTTTCTAGACCGAAGAGAAGTGAAGGCAGCATATGAGATTGGAGGACAGCTTGTGATTTATATAGTCCTCCTCACTTCGATTGGTGTTGGATAGGGTAAGGTTAAAAAAGGAAGAACTTTTTGATAGGACAACTCTGGACAATAAGAACCGAACCTGAAACCATGCCGAACTGCTTGGAATCCCAAATAATGGTGGATGCTGAGCCAGAGAAGGTGACAAGCTAATGCATATACAATTAAGCAGTGGCTTGGCAAAGATGATAATGTGCATAGCAAAGTTAAATTCAAGAAAAGATGTAAAATAAACTACTACGTATTCTACGAAGCAATCTTTAGGGGGCAAATGTTATGGGTATATGCCCAAGAAGTTAAGTGGTGGAAGTCAAGCTAGGATAAAGACAAACACAGTACGAGAGCTATAAAGGATAAGATTTATTAACGTAACCATAGTGGGAGGGATAAACCACCCTAGAAGCTAAGTGGATAGGGTGGTTGAAAGGAGTAAGAGAAATACATGCCATCCTTGTCTTGGTCCAATGGTTTGACTTTGCTTTGCCCATCTAGTCGTCCTCCCTTGCATCACTTGGTCCGGTGATCTAACCTCTTGTGTAGTCCAGTGGGGAATCATTTGAGTTATGTCCGGTAATGCATCTACAAGACTAGAATTCATGTCTGGGAGTCACATTACCAAATAGGAATTCCTGTTCAGCTAGTGGGACATCAGACAAGAATTCTTGGCTGGTGTATATGAAGTATTCAGACCCATAACTATGACCTAGCCCAAACTACAGTCAAATGCCCTTTTTATGCCGACCAAGACTCACCGACCCATACCTTACAACACCGGACCGAACCGACTATTTAAGGAATGAAATCCGAATTATACGGTAAATCTGGATCGAATCTTCTATATACGGAAATAGTCGAACCGAGCATATTATATAGGAAAACTACCTGATTTATCAGGATGAACACCTTACCTCTTAACTCCTTTAAATATCCTAGCTTCCAACGGCTATGAGGACAACTTTTTGGAGATATCAAACACTGCCAAACAGAAATAGCCGAACCAAGCTCAGGAATTTGTACGTTGTATATGAATCTTTATAAAGGCTAAAATATAAGAAAGGGAATAAAAATAAACAGTGGACATAGGCTTATTCTAGCTGAACCACTATAAATCTTGGTGTTTTATACTTTTCTATCATTTTCTTTCTACTTCTTTACTATTATAATTTGATTTGAGGTGTTTGTCTACTTTTTATGTAAACAATAAGCACCCTGAATACATTCTAGCAAGTGTCCTTCCTAAGCGTCAATAGCTATCCTACTCCCGAAATATTCATTTCACGTAGTTAGTTTATTCAGTACATTCATTTTGATGTCTTGACACCCACCATAATTGTTCATCGACGGGAATTCTATCGGTTTAGAAAACTGTCGAACGAATTTAAATTAAAAATAACTGCATCTGCATAGCATACTATCGCAGTACGTAGCAAGTACGGGTCGATGTGCAGGGAATTGTTGATTTAAATTTCCAATTCAGTCAAACTAACCAAAGTTGAGAGTTGTTTAAGCTGTAAAATGAGAAAAATGATAAATGGAAAGTGATAAAAATATGAAAGTGTGAAGGCAATTTAGAGACTATATCCACTCTCTAGATCATATAAATCAACAAAATGAGGTTATGATCTTTATTTTATTGTCATTAGTGTAATTAATTGATGTGCTTATCATAAGTATGGCATATTTGTGCTATTAATTAGCCCAACATAAGCCATCAAACTATAACACAACCACTGATACACTTTTATCTTTCATGAAATACGACAACAAAGTTTAAAGCAAAATCTATTTTAAGTATGGCCTATTAACTATTGATTAGAAATATAGATCATCAAATTTTGATTTAAACATTCTCTTCATTACCATAATCATATGTAGATGAAGAGGTAATTTGTGTTTGTTGTTTGTTTAAGCATAACCTATTTAGTGTCAACAATATAGGCTATCAAATTCAAAGCTAAAACAACAATTTAAACCGCTTCAAATATTTCCATTAAGCATAAAAAGAGAGCATAAAAGATCAAATATTGAAGCTACATGATTAAAGAGCTTCATTACCACTAAATTGAAGGTGTTTAGCCTCTCATTTGTGTTATCATATCAACATAAGTAGCATTCAAATTAAACACACAAAAAAAGATGAAATCAAAGTAAAGAAGAGCTATTCTACTTGAATAAAATAAAGAAGATCTACACTACTAACATGGAAGTAAATAAACAAGAAAATACTTGAATTAAAATTGCATAAAAAAATTACATAAAAGAAATGGCTAAGTAGCCATGAAAAGAAAGAAAGCTCTCATTTTATTTTTGATCTAAACTAACTAGGAGAAGAGAGCCTAAGAGCGACTAAAGAAGAAAGGAGGATTACATGAACATATGGGGTATTTATACATGATTTAAAACCCTAATTCCCTTTTCTGGGGAATACCTAAACTACCCTCTTAGGAAGTGTGGTGGCTATGTAATCATTAGCATCAAATAATCATCATTTAGATGTGCATAAAGCTTTAAACTCTATTAGTATGTGCATTAGCCTCTAATTTGTACATGAAGGTATGTGGGTTGGTGGGGTCCTCCTTGATCCATGAAATGAATTATTACCATCTTCGTTTCTTTGTATTCACTCTTATGCATGCATATATCTTCATGAAGCCATTTATATTTGAATTTAAATTCCTACAAAATAACATATAAATTTTCAATTAAATTTTAGAAAATTAATATATACACAAAAATGTCCATTTTGCCCCTGGAAGAATACGAATATGTGGCGATTTGAAATAATTTGCATTTTGGTTTAACAAGTTAAAATACCTAATATGATCATTTATTTAATTTAATAGATTAAATATGTGGTAAAAATATGCATATTTACGTGCATATCAATAATCCCACACTAGAGTTTAGTTTTTTTGAGTTGAACCCTAAAGGCTTCCCAAGTCTTGGCACATTACTATATACCATTTACTATAGAATTCCCTAAGCCTCAGCCCCGACCATTTGATAATTCCATGAGTCAGTTTATCCTATGATCTTATGTTTAACTCATTTAACATCCATTTATTAATTGTGCACCCTACACATTCTTTAGATATAACATTTTTATCTTTGATTTAACTAATATAACTATCATTTCTTAACTTCCCTTGGAGTACGTCATTATCAAATCTTGAATATGTTTCTACCTTGACTTATTTCCCATTTTCTTAACTTTATCCCTATGAAATTTTCTAGCGAAATTTGGAATTGTCTTCAAAAAATGCCACTAAGTATTATCTTATTGTACTTAAGACATTTTATCGCCCTAGTTATCCCACATTAAGGCCATCGCATGCCCATCTATCGCATGCTGAAGCTTTCATATCACAAATATATAATATCACGTTGAAGATATCGCATCTTGTTCTATTTTGAGTTTTATAAGTGATAGGAAGGTAATACAAGACTTATTATGGTGGCATAGGAAATATCTTTATATATTAAAGCAAAGGAGAACATAATTTGCTAGAAAATGGTAATGCTAATTTTGAGTTTAAAAGGAAAATAGGTAAAATAATTTACTTTTTTAATTAGATAGGCTTGGCTAGAACACATATCCATTTTAGAGTAAATATCTCCTTCTCCTTTCCTCAATCAAAAATATTCCGTATGTATTCAGAACCTAAGAAAAACAGATGTAAGCTAGGTTTTGTTTTCTCTTTCAAATTCAATCAAAATTAATATTTTTTATGAACGCAAAGAAATTCTTAAAAAATCCTATAAAATTAAGGTATGTTAATTAAGCCCTTATTTAACCTCTTGCTAAATTAATTTAAGATTAGTTATGTTTTAAATTTCCCTTGTAATTTCCCTATAAATTGGGTTCTAGAGCTTTGCTGTAAATAAGAAGACCAGTTTCTTAACAGTATATTACTAGGAGATTTTAGAGACTAAGGTAAATATCCCTCACAAATTATAATTTTGATCATGCATGTTGTTGTTAGTTGAATGGTTGATGATTTTTGAATGATCATTGGTTATTGATCTATGTTGTTTATGCTTTAAATACTCAACCTAGTGTTGCTCTAAATATTGTTTACTGTAAGCACCAAATAACATCTCCTCTTGTAATTGTTGATATATATGATTGTTTGATATGCATGCAATTAAATCAATAGTCAATTAATGCAAATTTTAGTCACTGGAAGGCAAACCAGAATGAATGAGGAAAGGAGGGGGATTAGGCGCTGCCCTAATAGTTGATCTGTAGATTACCGTGCTAGTGAAGACTACATCGCTGACATGGTCAAATAGTTGGTGGAGGAAAATAAGGGCAAAAAGAACGAGGAGTTAGGTTCTACGCAAGGACGAACTCTGTTTACTGAAAACGTTCTAAGAGAAGAATATCCTTGGAAGTTCACGATGCTGACTATGCCATCATTCAATAGCACAACAGATCCAAGACAATATTTGTTCAAGTACGAATGGCATATGGACGGAGCTAGATCTATGGATGCCGTTTGCTGTGGATGTTTCCCTATCTTCTTGGAAGGAGTCGCTTCCATGTGGTTTAGTGAACTTCCACCGTAATCCATTTCCACTTTTGACGAATTGGCAAAGAGGTTTTTTGAGCAATTCAAGGTCCATACTATAGGTCCTAAGTACGTGATGTCTCTATCGAGCCTATTACAAGGACCTAAATAATCACTAAAGGGTTTCCTAAATTTTATTCAATATCGTTGTTATAGAAATAAGCCTTCCAAGGATACTTGGGGAATTGTAGATAGGCAAGACTTGCCTCTATTTCTATTTTATCAATAAAATTAGCTTCTTGAACCAATAGAACCACATTCAAATAAGAAAAACCATCAAGTCGATGGGGATAGTCAACTCAAACCGCCAGATCGATGGGGAAAATCGATTCATGCCTTTTGAGAACTGGTATTGCTCCGGCAACGATAGGAAGGCCTAAGCAATCTAGTTTATGGAGAAAATCGATTCGACCGTTGGATCAATGGGGAAAATCGATCCTTGCGTTCTGAGAACTGGTGTTGCTCCAGCAATGTCAGGAAGGCCCATAATATCCTAAAGCCTAAATGTTATTCTAGCGAAGTCGGTAAACTCATAATTTGTTGAAGCGTCGGTGTTACTCTGGCAACATCGGGAAACTTACTATTTCCTAAAGCCTCAGTGTTGCTTCGATGACATCAGGAAACTTTCTATTTCTCAATGCCTAGGTGTTGCTTCGGCGACATTAGGAAACATTCTATTCCTCCAAAGCCTTTGTGTTGCTCCAGCTACATCGGGAAACTTTCTATTCCTCAAAAACCCCGGTGTTGGTTCGACGACATTGGAAACTTTTTATCTTCTTGAGTATTGATGCTACCACGACAATGCTGAGAAGACTTCTTCACTTTCAAAGCCCCGATGTTACTCTGAAAACATTAGGAAATGTCTTATTTCTTGAAGTATTGGTGTTGCCCTTGCAACGCCAATGCAACACCAAGTTGCTCAGGACTTGCCTTACCTTTCATTTATAAATAGATCTAGCTTCTTGAGCTGATGGAACCGCACTTTATCAACTTCCATGCGCTATATAATAAGACCCATGATGCCTTTTGAGCCGATGGAACTACACTCTAGCAAGAAACCTCAATGCACAACATAATAAGCCACACATTCTTCTTGAACCAATGGAACTGCGTTCTTATAATCCATTTCCCTATGCGTCGTACAATAAGCTGCAGGTAGCCTCTTAAACCGATGGAACAATATTCTTGTAGGCAATCTTCCTATGCGCCACATAATAAGCCACATGAAATTTCTTGGACTGATGGAATTGTGTTCAAGAAAGTAACAATTGTCGTGTGCACACCATAGTTGCACGAACTTTTATGAACCAATGGAATTGTGTTCTTGGAAATAACATTTTCGTGCACACACCATAAGCCACACAAGGTTTTAAGAACCAATGAACCATGTTCAAGGAAATATCATTTCCGTGCACACACCACAAGCCATACCAATAAGGAAACACTCATTTGTCTCTGAACAAGGAGAGTGTACTCAAAACCACCAGATTGATAGGAAAATTAATCCTAACTTCTTGAGTACCGATGTTGCCCTAGCAACGCTGGGAAATACTCTTACTCTTATGTATAGGTGTTACCCTAGCAATGCCAAGAAATTCTCCTTCTCTCAAGTACTAATGTTTCCCTGGCAACATCGGGATGCAATCCGATATTACATGTATCGGTGATTCTTCGGCAACGCCGGGAGATCTTTCAACTGTAGAATAGGAAGAAAAATTGGTCCATCCTCCTAGGCACAAATGTTGCCCCGATGACATCGGGAAGTCTAGACCATCATACCGAAAAGATAATCAAATTACTTAGAATTCGACGTCACCAAGAAATGGGAAATAATGTGAAGAACTTACCATCATCCAAAGATAGGCGACAACATAAGGCATTTCCAGAATCAAAACGTCGACGCACTAGTTTCTAGAAATAGAAGCAAGTGCTCGACCGAGTTCTCAAACTTTAACCTACAAGACTCCAACGTAGCCCAATGACCAGATATGTTTGGAGGAAATAACTTGTTTTCTAGAAATCTAATATTGCTTGGAGACTAGCGATGTTAGGAAGGATAACCCTCAACTATTAGAGATTCGTCGTCGCCTGAATGTCAGGCGCACTTAGAATAATTAGCCGTGTAGAGATCTATCAGGTACACTAACTCCTGCTTGTGGAAAACCATCCATTGTCCAAAGGCAGGTAACAACAAGGAGAGAACATTCGAAATAGAGCAATTAAACCGTCGATTCTTGAATATTGGAACAGATGAATAATACAAATATCCCCAACAACGCTATTGGCCCAGCAGAAAGCATATGGCCTGGAAGAAGAAAGGTTATTGTCACAGATTCAAGAGAAGAACTACTGAACTCTGTCAGTCCATAATCAGGATGGGAAGAGCGTAGTCGTATCAGGGGCAATGTAACGACCCACTCCATAGTGTCTAATTTTCTATAATTCCCAAAGTTTGGCACTTAGGAATAATAAGTTTCACAAATGGAAGTCGGATTGCAACAAAAATCGATCGGAGGAAATTTGACCCTACGCGAATAAGAATAACCACGGAATTGGTCAAACAATGATCCTACATCACCAAAGGTGGTGCTTGACGGTTATAAACAAATCTAAGTAACAGAAATGCCTAAAAATGACATTCTTACAGAATGTGGCAAGCTTGAACTTAAGCAATGTCGAGAAAGCAGCCACATTGGGTTGAAAGGAACTTACCCAACACTATAAGATCGAACGAATGATTCGATCCTGACTTACAAGACTTTAACACTGCCTGGAGACTGGCAACATGTAACATCCCTTATCTAGAGGTCCAAAGATAAGCGCTACAGATGCTGCAGTCATCTAAAGTATTAACTTTCAATGACTAAGTATGCTATGTTAATGGTATCCATAATATCAACAGCACTTGAATATGAAACAAAATCACATATTTCTAAAAACAACATTTACAGATTATGTTTCAAAACATATGTTTTTCGTTCAAATTACATGATCTCATAATCGTTTCCCATGTTCAGATAAAACATAATTATTACATAAATATGCCAAGACCGACATATGATGACGCCCCCTTGGTTGACCAGAGTGCTATATAGACATAACTGTCTTAAATACAACACAGCGGAATAAAACAAAAAAACAGCAACTCTTAAATAGTTATCCGTCAGCCAACTGCTCGTCTCAGAAAGCTTTATTCGTCAACCTACTAAAACCTGTAAAACCTCAACCCTCAACCTACTCATATCAATTTTGAGCACCCTAGAGTTCAAGGGGGAAAAACATAAACTTCGAGTCGGACATAAAGCCTGATGTGAATAATACTATATAACTCGGTTATTTGATATCAAGTGAGACCACACTGCTTAGCAGAACGGGTTTCCCTCATTGATATCCTTTTAAAACATATCTTTTGTAAGTTATAATCCTGCTACCAAAGCTGGATAAAACTGTAAAGCATTATCATATGAACATACATATTAGGTAACAAATGAACTATTTGCTTGAACATTATTGTTTTATTTGGCTAACTACCAACATTTCGCTGACTCGGACCAATAAGACAATATAACAAAGTAATCTAACATTTTTTAGACACAACTCTTCTGGATGGTCTATCCTTAACTATCTGTTAAATATTTCTCTTTGGGATGGCCTATCGCTAACTTAGCATCTCTCAGGGCCACCTGATCCTAATGGTTTTGAGGGCTCACCAATAACCTATATATATACAAATATATATTCCTATCTGTATGTAATCATAATTTTAGTCTTGCCTATGACAAAGCCCTACACATTGGAATTTTGGACTAAATTAGCTAGGGCTAATAGTTAATGTACAAGGGTGACCCTATACCAGTCCAATCTGGTATTCTAATATCTGAGTCATTTTACTTAGGGAAATGTTCCTATAAATTTTCCTTGAAAACCTTTTAAACATATTTAAAACCTTTAAATCTAACTCATATAAGGAAAATACATACACTCTATGCTTTACTCAAAATCACCTTACCACGTTATATATATACTTTACTCAAACCTTAGTCGATGAAAACATTTAAACCTTTGAATGTACCCCTTTCGAATCCGCTGAAAGTACCCCTTTCTAAACCGTTGAAAGCACCTATTTCGAAATCAAGTAAAACCCTTTATTTCACCTAGGCCGAAAGGCCAAAACCTTCCATTCGAAACCATTCTCAAAACTATTCGAAAAACTAGAAAAATCTTTCCTTCAAAAGCTATGAAACATTAGACATCTTATCTCAAAACACTTAAAAACTGCCTTTCTAAACCATTGGAAAAACCTTCCTTTTACCCCTTTTGAAACTATTAGAAAAATACCATTTCAAACATTTCGAAATCATTGGGAAACCACCTCTTAGAAAACTTTCTTTAAAACCTTTCGAAAGCATCCAAATCTTCATAAACAACAATCATTCAAAAGCACTTGGGTTCAATTTAAAACATGTGGAAAAGCTCCTTTCGAATCCATTTAAATCATCTCCTTCGAAACCATTTGGGTTATACTTCAATAGAAAAAAAGAGCCATTAAAACCATTTAAGTCGAAAGCCTATCTTTTGAAAGCATTCTTAAGCAAAGAAGTGATTGTGTCAAAACCACCCTTCTGAAAGCATTGGAGAAGTGGCCGACTTTAAAAACAAAGTATACCTTCCGAAACCATTAACTTCGAAAAACAGGAAAAGAGGAAGCTAGGGATTTCAATCCCTTTGAAAAGAATTTGTTAAAAAAGAGCACAACCCATTCGGAACCATTCCTTTGAAATCATTTGAACAGACCGGAAGCCAACCTTGTCGAAAGCTAACTCTTCGAAAGCAAAGTAGACGCTACTTCATTTTAAAACAAAAGCCTGCTTTGACCCCTTTGGAACCCTATGTTTCGATCCTATATCTTCCGCCTCTATCCAATTCACTGCGTGCCAAATGTATTAGTACCATGCGCATTAGTTTCGAAAGCAATAGTGGCAAAACGTCTAGGTCAGATCCCCTGGTATCGAAAATGGCAGAACATGCCAAAAACATGTAAATTTTGATTTTAACTTAAAAGAGAAACGCTTTTCGACTAACCTGCTCTGTTTATCAAATTTTCATTGGTTGACAAATTTCTTTTTCAAAAGTGCTGCCAAGATTTTGGAAATAAACAATAATTTTGTTTTACAAAATACCCCTTCTCCTTTTATAAATACATAAAAAATTTAAGTCTCATACCTTAACTAATTTTATATATTCATCAGAATACTTTGGAAAATCCTACAAAAATTTCAAAAAATCCTTTTTAATATGTTTTCTAACATATATAAATTTCGGACCTAAATTATTTATAATTTATCCATAAATTATTTATAACCCAATAAATCATTTTCTTCACTACAAAATTAATATAAAATCCACGTTAATTCAGAAAATTATGAAAATTGAAATCCATTTCTAAAAACTCATTTCTGATCTAAATTTAAAATTGCAAGGCATTTGGAGGTCATTTAATAAGGTTTTCATATCAAAACATGTCATAAAATCTATATGAACAAGTATAAATCAACAACAAGTATACATAAACGTTTAACCATCAAAAACATGGCATAAGCATGCAAAACACTTTGGATTCAACTTAAAACTGAAAACATTTAAGAAAATGAGATGTAGTCATTATTCGCCTTAGCCTGAGATTAAAGAGTTTGAGATTTGAAATGAATTTGATGTTGATTAAGCTTCCCCTTTTATCATCTTTCTCGTGCTATTGAAAATGGTGGCCGGCCTCTACATAATTTTTATTTTTGTAAATGAAATGAAAGTGATGATACATGGCTAAGGGTTTGGTTATTAGGAAGCCCCTTTTTTCCTATTTTTCCCTTACTTATATCCTAATACATTTTTATCTTTGTTCATTAATTTATTTGGCACGGCTACCCCTTATCAAAATCAAATCTTAATCACATAATCAATACGTTATTTTATTTAATTTAACTAATTAAATTTCCTGAATAATGTTACTAAAAATATGGGGTGTTACAACCTCCTCTCCTTAAACAATTTCGTCCTCGAAATTATGATAAGGTACACAACAAAATAATCAAAAGTAAAACACACCATCAAACAAATCGGGATAAGTGTCTCTAATCGTGCTCTCAGTCTTCCAAGTTCAATCTTTATCATCGTCATTCCGTTGGACCTTTACTAATCTGACTATCTTGTTCCCCGACGTTTTCTCATCTCTCGCAACTATTTGGACTGGCTTTCAATAGTCAAGCCTGGTTCCACTACTAAATCCTCTAACACAGTCGATGTCATAGTAGTGCTCGGATCCCTAACACACTTCCTCAGATAAGATACATAGAAAACATCTTGGACTTCTACCAAACTACTCAGTAACTCTACTCTATACGCGAGTTTCCCAATCCTTTCTAAAATAGGAAACGGTCCTACAAATCTCGATGCTAACTTCTCTATCTTCCCGAGCCTGACAACACCTTTCATTGGCGATACTTTGACAAAAACATTGTCTCCAACAGAGTGCTCTAAATCTTTCCATCTTCTATATGCAGATCTCTTCTGCATAGATTGAGCTTCCTTCATTCTCGTCCTTATCTGCTCAATCTTCTCTGCAGCTTCTCTTACCAAGTCGGGACCAAGGACTAATCAATCTCCGACCTCTAACCAACAAGCAGGAGATTTGCATGGTCTTCCATACAAAGCTTCAAACAGTTCCACCCCTGTACTAGTTTGATAACTGTTGTTATATGAAAACTCGATTAGGGGTAGCTGGTCCTCCCATGATCCCCCAAAGTCTAATACACAAGCCCTTAACCAGTCTTCCAAGATCTTGTTAACTCTTTCCGTTTGTCCACCTGTATGTGGATGGTAAGCGATACGCTTCTTGAGCTTGGTTCCTAAACTCTCCTGTAGACTCTTCCAAAACTCGCTAGTAAATAAGGAATCTCTATCACTAACAATACTACTAGGAATTCCGTATATCCAACCACATTCTTTATAAAAAAACTTAGCCAATACAGGTGCCGGCTTACTTGACTTAACAGGAATGAAA
The DNA here is from genome assembly GCA_030765085.1 of Allium cepa. Lineage (NCBI taxonomy): Eukaryota > Viridiplantae > Streptophyta > Magnoliopsida > Asparagales > Amaryllidaceae > Allium > Allium cepa. The sequence continues at coordinate 948,160,171 of CM060945.1, read as the reverse complement.
TGAGCACTCTTGGTCAATCCGCCTACTATGATCCCATATACTTTCATTTCCTCTATTAGATCTTGGCAACACATCAATAAAATCCATAGAAATAGAATATCACTTCCATAACGGAATATCCAATGGCTGAAGCAACCCACTTGGCTTTTGAAGCTTGGCTTTCACCTGCTGACAGTTCAAACACTATTTCACCCATAAGCCTACATCCCACTTCATCCCTTCCCAAAAGAAACTTCTCTTCATATCTTGATACATCTTCGTTCCTCCTGGATGAATGGTAACTTTCGAACGATGGAATTCTCCCAAAACTTCCTTCCTTATGTCCCCCACACCTAGAACGCATAATCTACCCTTCTTTCTCAACCACCCACTTTGGTCAAGACTGAAACCCTCCAAGTCCTCGCTCTATGTTCAATCCCTTAACTTCCTGATCCTTTCAGCGAACACTGGATCCTCTTCCTATTTAGAAGCAATCTTCTCAATCAATACTGGTCGAACTTCTAAACAAGATAACATAGCAGATTCTCCACTAAACCCAGCCTCGGATCTCCACTGCACTTTGCAAGTGACAATGCTTTTAAGTCCTTCCATTCTGCTATCATAGCCAACGCTGCATTCTGATGCTTCATACTTAGCGCATCTGCAACCTTGTTGTCTTTCCCTGGCGTGTACTCAATTCAAAAATCATAAGCAGCAATAATACTAACCATCTTTGCTTTCTCATTTGAGCTCCTTCTGAGAGAACAGGTACTTCCACAACTTATGATCCGTATAAAGCTCAAACCACTCTCCCAAAAGGTAATGTCTCCACACCTTCAAAGCAAAAATAACTATAGCTAACTCAAAGTCATGCGTTGGATATCTAACCTCATGCGGTCTAAGTTTTCGAGAAGCATAAGCAATCACTTTACCTCTCTGCATCAACACGACTCCTAATCCAGTTCCACACACATCTATATAAACTACCAAATCCTGATTTCCATCCGGAATAACAAATACAGGTGCATGGGTCAATAAGTGTTTCAAGCTCTGGAATGCTTCCTCACAGTTATCGGTCCGCACAAACTTCACATCCTTTCGCGTTATCTTGGTCATCGGTGCGGCTATTCGTGAAAAATCATTTATAAACCTCCGATAATATCCAGCCAATCCAAGAAAACTTCTTATCTCAGTCACTGTTTCTGGTCTCTCCCAATTATTATCAGCTTTGATCTAATATGGATCGATTGACAACCCCTTCGGTGAAACCACATGACCTAGAAACTTAACCTCTTTCTTGTAAAGATGACATTTTGAAAACTTCACCTTCAGCCGATGTTCTCTAAAGTCTCAATAACCACTTTAAGATGAACTTCACGCTCTTTCTCATCCTTAGAGTATATCAAAATATCATCTATAAACAACAACACGAATCTATCCAAGTGCTCTTTGAATATTCGGTTCATCGAGTCTACAAAGAATGTCGGCGCATTAGTTAGTCCAGATGGCATAACTAACCATTCATACAATCCATATCGAGTCCAAAATGATGTCTAAGGTATACTATCCTCTGCCACTCTAATCTCATGAAAACCTATCGTCGAATCCAACTGATAAAATGTCTTGGCTTCACTCAATTGATCGAAAAAATCATCAGTTATGGGCAATGGATATCAATTCTTTATCTTCCTCTCATTCAACTTACAATTTGATACATAGCTTCAACGATCCGTCTGGCTTCTTAGCAAACACTACAGCTGCTCCTTAAGGTGAAGTACTCGGTTCAAAAGAAAATTTTCTTTCCGAATCCACCAACCACACCTTCAACTCCCTCATCTCTATAGGTGTCATCCGGCTTGGTGGTCTACTTACCGGTTTTGCACCAGACACCAAATCTACCTGAAACTCAATGGCTCGTTCTGGTGGTAATCCTACTACCGGCTTGAAGACATCTGCGAATTCCCTAACGACAAAAACTTGACTCAACTCGTCTTCCAACTCCACAACACCCAATAAGGAATTCACCACACAACCACGGTTTTCTACGTTATAAACTATCCGATCACTACAGTCAGGATGTCTAAGTGATATTTTCCTAACATGGAAAAATATCCTAGCATCATACTTACTTAAGAAATCCATTCCCAATATAATTCCAAACCTTACAAAGTCGAACACATGCAAATAACAAACAAAGGTATGACCTAATAAATCAAACACTAAGTGGTCACACTTCATCCCGAGTGTCGCGTATCCTCCTATCGGATTTGTAACTCCTAAGGATGTAACTAAATATATGGGTTCTAGGATAAGCTTATCTACCAAACATAGAGATATAAAAGAATGCGATGCACCAGTATTAATAAATGCTAACAGACATATCATGGATATCAAGCGTACCTCCCAATATAGCCTTTCCTTTCTCCTGCGCTGTTGGTCCTAACGTAGCAGGCTCTAATTCTCTTTGCATTGCCCTTTCCATCTTTGGCAGGTTCTTTGCATTGATACTTATAATAACCAATCTGATCAAAGTTAAAACATATGATGTACTTCTTCCGATCACTTCCTCAGCCTTTCCAGTACAACTCTTCCCTTCTTGTCGCACTTAAAACAGACCATTTTAGACTTCTCTTTCTTTGCTGCTCCACCTTTCTGGGCACCCTTCTTGTGAAAAATCTTCCGCATCTGACCTTGCCCAATCTGGACCTCTTTCTCCATCTTCTTCCCCGAACAAGCAAGCATCTCTTCATGCGTTAACGCCATTTCCACAACCACATCACAGGGATCACTGATACACGGTAAGGTAGCCCTAGCCAACTCAGACTTTAATCCCCGGATGAACTTTCCATTCATTTTCATCACTGTATCAATAGTGGCATAACCAAACCTAGCCAATTCTTCAGTCATCTCTCCATGCTCTAGCTCAACAAACTTTCGAATTAAAACAGACTGTGCCATCATGGGCATGAACCTCCCTTGGAACCTCCTCTTAAACTTTGTCCATGTCATTATCTCTTCATCCATACCAGATGTTACACTACTCCACCAAAATAAAGTCGCTTCTTGAAGAAGCAAGCCTCCTCTTCTACTCATCATTGAGCCTCAAGTCCGCAAAAATCCTTTCACAGTGTAACAACTAGTTCTCCACCTCGATAGCATCCTCAGTTCCAATAAATGGCTTCCCTCCAAGTTTAGCATAATCTCCACTCAACTTAGCATAATCGTTGACAATTGGAGCTTCTGAACTCCTACTCCTGCATTCCCTCCAACAACTCTGGCAACAACCCCAACTTGCATTATGTTCACGAAAAACTAATACATGTCCCCCATATCCACTTATGGGGTTCCAGCACCAACATTTTCTGCTTGAGCTTGACCTTGGTTCCTTCTCATATTTGGTTGGGCATTTTCGTTTGTGGTGGTGCTATCTCCTCCTAGGTAAACTCTTCCTCTTCTAATGTCCATATCCGTATTTAAGCCTATTGAGATATAGAAGAATAACCTAAGACAGATAGGAAACTAAATATTTAGCGTATATTTATATATAGCAAATACAAGTAAGTTACTATAACGTTATCCCATACCCCAATCTTAACTCTAATTCCTTAGGATTATTTTTTCCAAAATCATTTTTAGTTAAGGTTTTTCATAAATCTATGCTCTAATACTAAGTTGTAGCACCCCCCATCTAGAGCCCGAAAGCTAAGCGCTACAGAGCTGCAGCCATCTATAGTTATAACTTCAGACAACTAAATATGGCTATGTTAATGGTATCCATAATATCAAAAGCACTTGAATATGAAATAAAATCACATATTTCTAAAAACAACATTTTACTGATTGCATTTCAAAACATATGCTTCGAATTCAAATTACATAATCCCATAATCATTTCCCCGGTTCAAATAAAATATAATTATTACATAAATATGCAAAGAGCGACATATGATGATGCCCCTTGGCTGACCATAGTACTATATAGACATAACTGTCTAAAATACAACACAGCGGAATAAAACAAAACAAAACAAAACAACAACTCCTAATTAGCTATCCGTCAGCCACCTGCTCATCTCTTGAAGCTTTATTCATCAATCTACTAAAACTTGTAATACCTCAACCCTCAGCCAACATAAAATAATTTTGAGCACCCAAGATTTTAAGGGAAACAACATAAACTTCGAGTCAGACATAAAGCCAGGTATGAATAACAATATACATCTCAGTTATTTAATATTGAGTGAGACCACGTTGCTTAGTGGAACAGGTTTCCCCTCACTGATATTCTTTTAATACACATCTTTTGCAAATTATAATCCTGCAACCAAAACTGGTTAAAACTGTAAAGCATTATAAGATGAACATACATATCAGGTAACAAATGACTATCTGATTAAACATTGTAGTATTTTTTCGCTCATTACTAACCTTTGGCTGACTCGGGCCTACCAGACAATATAACAAAGTAATTTAACATCTATTAGACCACCTTCTATGGACGGTTTGTCGTTAACTATCTGTTAAATACTTTTCTTCTAGGCGATCTTTCCCTAACTTAACATCTCCCTGGGTTACTTGATCCGAATGGTTTTGCGACCTCACCAATAACCTATCTATATACAAACATATACTCCCTTCTGTATGTAATCATAATTTTATTCTAACCTGTGAAAAAGCCATACACACTGGAATTTTGTACTAAATTAGCTAGGGCTAATACCTAATGTATAGGGCGCAACCCTATACCAGTCCCATCTAATATTCTAATATCTTAGTCATTTTACTTAGGGAAACCTTCCCATAAATTTTCCTTGAAAACGATTTCAAACTGATTTAAAACCTTTAAATCTAACTCATACAAGGAAAATACAATTACTCTATGTTTTTCTCAAAATCACCTTGCTATGTTATATATATATATATATATATATATATATATATATATATATATATATTACTCAAACCTTAGTCAATGAAAACATTTAAACCTTTGAAAGTACCCCTTTCGAATTCGTTCAAAATACCCCTTTCTAAACCATTGAAAGTACCTCTTCCGAAACCAAGTAAAAGCTTTTATTTCACCTAATCCGAATGGCCAATACCTTCCTTTCAAAACCATTCTCAAAACCATTCGAAACCCTTAAAGAATCACTCCTTCGAAAGATATAAAACCTTAGACATCTTATCTCAAAGCACATTAAAACGGCCTTCCAAAACCATTAGAAAAACCTTCCTTTTACATTTTCAAAACAGTTAGAATAATACCCTTTTTGGAATAGTTAGAATAATACCCTTTCGAACCTTACGATACAATTGGGAAACCACCCTATAGAAAACTTTCTTCAAAACCTTCCGAAAGCATCAAAACCTTCACAAATAACAACCTTTCAAAAGTACTTGGGTTCAATTTAAAACACGTCGAAAAACTCCTTTCGCATCCATTTAAACCATCTCCTTCGATACCATTTGGGCTATACTTCAACAAAGGAAAAGGATCATTAAAACCATTTAAGTCGAAAGCACGTCTTTCAAAAGAATTCCTATGCAATGAAGTATGGTGTCGAAACCACCCTTCCGAAAGCATTGGAGAAGTGGCCATGCTTAAAAACAAAGTATACCTTTCGAAACCAGTGACTTCGAAATGGCAGGAAAAGCGGCAGCTAGTGATTTCAACCCATTCGAAATCATTTCTTAAAACAAAAGAGTGGAACCCATTCGAAACCATTTGTGATATCCTGGAATTTCACACCGAATTTAAATATGATAATCTATATAATAAAAAAAATTAAATTGATAAATTTGTTATTGTAGCTAATAAATGGATGGTAAATATAAATTTATTTTAATTAAAAACTAATACATACATAAGGAATTGCATGTGTTAAAATTTTATTCATGTCAAATTTGATTTTGAATTGGATTATTAGAATTCAAATTGTGTTTAAATTGATATATTAAAGGATTTAAACTATGTTAAATTTTATTCTAAATTTTACTTTGAATTTTGAATAATATTCTCATAATTTTAATTATGATATAACATTGGTTTTATCTTCATTCTTCAAGGAAATTGATTTTTTAGGAATTTAAAATATAAACTTATATAAGAAAAATCAATTTAAGAAAACATTTAATTTCTTTTTGCATGAGATAAACACATGTTAACATTTAAACCTATTAACATGTGTTTGAAATTTAAGCCTTTTTGTGACAAGTGTCATAGTGTAGGTTTTATTTTCTTTAAACTTTATAAAACATATTTTTTTTAAAAAGACGTTCTCATTTTTATTAAACAAAAAAAAATTACATCCTCCATTTTCAAAAATATGAACTTCATCAAGCTCTACATCTTCAACCAATTTATGAAAACAAATCTATACTTCTTCAACCAAATTTAAACAAACGTGCAAGCCTCTTTTCAAAGCTAAAATCTGCATCAAATTACGGTCAAGAAATTTCTGAAACAAAACTCAGTTTTATCACCAACTTATTCAAGATTTAAAGCATATCAAGATAAACAAGTTATTTCAAGAAGCAAGTAGAACAAAAAGAAGTCTGCAGTCTAAATTCATTCCTGTAGTTTGAATCTTCACATCAGAGAAAAAGGTGAGTAAATCTTTAAATTAAAACTTTAAGTATAAAAGTTGTATGTTGAATGTTAGTGATGAATGCTTGTATGTCAATGATTATGTGAAGTATTTGTTTCAGGTTTAAAATATTTGCTGTGCATGTTTTAGAAATAAATTGTACTTCTCTGTAAATGCAAGTGCAGAGTAAATTTTTGAACAATCTTCAAATTTTAAATTCAGCAAGGTGTTAGTTAGTAGATATCTTCAAACATAATTATAGGTTAGAATCAATATGATATAAGTATTTAAATATACACACTGATGATACTGTAAAACTGCAGAAAAAAATATGCAGTAAAACAAAACAAAAATTTTAGCATGAAAATCTTGTTAAATTTTGATGAATCAAATATATATATTGAATCTATAATGCATGTTATAAATTTTAAGATTGAAATCAGAATTTATAACTTGCAATTGAATTCAAATTTTGAAGATTACAGTATTTGGGACTTTTGTCAAATTCTTGTAATTGGATTGATTTCAACTTTTGAAATTTGAACTGAAGCTATGTTAGATGATGATTATCACTAGAAAAATACTATTTGAATTTATTATGCAACATAGAAATTGAAATTTGGGTTTGTAGGGTTTTGAGTACTGTGTTTTGTGAGCTTCAGTAATTCGATAGCGTGATGCATAGAAAGGACCGAGCTTCATGAAGTTAGGGGAGGAGTTGCGTGTGGGGGTTGCGCACGCGTGGCCAAAGTTGGGCGCTGGAATGAAGTAAGATGGTCGTGGATGAGGGGTTTTCTTCCCAGCGGCTGCAGTTGATTTTTGGCTCCGAGCACTCGAATTTTGTTTGGGTTCGAATTGTTGATTTTTGGGGTGAGATTCTGGAACGAGGGTCGAAGTATGGTTTGCGCGAGTGGCTGGCTGTGGCGATGGTGGCGCTGAGGCACTGTGTAGGTGCATGAGGCCGTGCATGTGTCAGTGCGTTTTCGTGTGTGTGGGTTTGTAGCTCGGGATCGCACTCGAGTAAGGGTCGTGTGGTTAGCGTGATGCACTCGGGTTGAGGGGTGAGTTGTTGCGTGTGATGGAGTGTGGGTTCAAGGGAGTGTTGCGATAGGTAGGGGGAAGATGAAGTCGGGTCTGGGTAGTTTGAATTTGGGCCGGGCTATATGCAAATTAATGAAGACAAGTTTAAGCTTGTTTTAAAACTTCAATTTGTTTTAAGTTTAAAGTTTAACACTTTATATTTTCTCTATTTTATAAAGTGTCAAATATTTATTTCAAAAGGTATTTCACATCTTATTATTTGAAGTTTGAAATAGTTTACATTTTTAAATCTTACATTTTCTAAAGTAATTAGTTTTTAATAAATTGAATACTTAAATATGTAAGAGTTTTTAAAGATGAATGAACATTGTTTTGTTTTGAAGTTAATTAGATTTTGAAATTTAAGTTTACTTAAATTTATTAGTAATTGAGTTGGAATTTAGTAAATTAATTTTGGTTAATTAATTGTTAAGATTTAATTAATTAATTATGAATTAATTAATGGGTAATTAAGGATTAAATTAAATAACAATTAATAGGCCATTAATTAATTTATTAATTAATTTAAGGTTAATTCATAAGTGATTAATAATTGATTAATTACTTGACTAATGATTAATAAATTAGTAATTAAGAAGTTAATTAATTAATTGATTAGGAGTTAATTAATTAAGTAATTAAACATTAATTAATTTATAATTAATTGTTAATTAATTAAGGGTTAAGATTTAATTAATTAAATAATTAAGGTTAATTAATGAATAATTAATTATGTAATTAAGAAATTAATTTGTAATTAATTAAGAATTAATTAAGTTAATTAAGAATTAATTAAGGTTAATTAATTATAAATTAAGGGTTAATTAATAACCAATTAAGGAATGATTAATTTTTAATCAAGGTTTAATTAATAAATAATTATAGTAATTAAATGGGTAATTAAATAAAGATAATTAATTAATTAAGTAGTAATTAATTAATAATAAGATAATTAAGAGGTGATTAATTAATTAAATAATTGGGATTAATTAATTAATGTTTGGTTAAGCAAGATTAAGTGATAAATTCTTAAGTAATTAATTTAATTTAAATTAGTTAAATTAATTATAATGTGAATTTAAGTAGTGCTTGCTTGTGGATGATAGTTTGTATTGATATTTGAATATGGTTGATATCTGTTGAATGATAGTTGAGTGATATTCTGTGATGAGATGTCGTATATCTGTGATAGATATTGGTTATTATCTGTTGATAATGTTGTGTGATGTTATGTTTAAAATCTAAATTGAATTGTTTAAACCTTTAAAACAACTTGGACCTAAAAAGACACGCTTTGGATTTCGATGAGTCCGGGATCGGGTTTCCATATTTGGATATCCGAAAACCACATCGATTCCAAATAACGTTAGGTCGTGAATCTTATGTGAAGAGTGAAGACTCGAGGTGTAAGGGCTATACGTCAGTGTAACTCTGTGGGTGATTCCGTAATCAGTTTGACGGAATAGTACTTATAGGTTCGAGATGGAGAATCAGAGTGCAAGGGTTATCGTCGTTAACTCTGAGGGTGATTCCAAAATGAGTGTAACGAGATAATGCCTTTGGTTTCGTTCGAACCCGGAACGAACTTGTATGGATTGAATGCTTTCAGATCATCGTCAGGTGGACGATGAGCATTCTAAGAGATGAGTTCTTTATAAAGGTAATCGTAGCCTCAAGCCTCATCAACCGGGAATGGCTAAAACAGGGGAGGTGCAGCAAGGCTTCGTGGGTAGCCCCCACTTGAGAATGAGATTTACCCCTGTCTAGAAGTCCTTTATTATATATTCGGCTGTGTGGGCAGTTGTTGGCCACAACTGCGGGGTTGTCTTGTTCGGAACTATCCAGTAAGGGATGGGTCCGGCCTTGTGTTGCAGGGGAGTTAGGGTGGCTCCTCGGTACGGTGATCTAGGCCCCGTACTGTGACGGGCGGTACCCCAGTAGCCCTGCCGTTGATGGAGAACCATTATCCAATAAGCGCCTCGGACTTGATTGTATACCTATGTATGCTGGAATTTAATAAATGTAACAATTTTGGCTATTTTCTATTTTACTTGAAAACCCTAGACCCTATTATAATATCACTGAATTTCCTATCAAATGTTTTGGTTAGCGTAAGGTAAAAACTTACCCGTGTTTATTTGTGGGAAGTCTTACGTAATACCTTTTGTTTCAAAATGATTTTTAAAGTTAAGCAACTTTAACTGATTTACTCACACCAGACCCATGTCTGACCCGGAGTTTATTTTGTTTTTCATAAACTCTTGGGTACTCAAATTTTTATGAGTAGCCAAGTGATTAGGTTTGGATTAGCATATGTTTTGGATGCTGGAGCTGGAGTCCAGACGTACTATCGATCTATATTTGCTGTAATGGCATTTTGGTGTTATGTTTTGAGTTGTAGGGGGTTGGGAAAACACTTATGAATGGCTGATGTAATGGAGTAGTATTATTTTGTGAACTCTGATATGTAAATTATGTAAGGGATATATGTAATATTATATTTTGTTCGTTTCCGCTGTGAGATTCTGATGATTGTTGTTTCTTTTCTTTCTATCTTCTGTTTCTATCTCTTTCTTTTCTTATTGATGATACGTTTTTCTGTGGAATGAAAGACGGGTCGTCACAGTTGGTATCAGAGCAATGGTTGAGAAACACCTAGGCTCTGAAGTAGTACCTATCTTGAGAGTGCGTATTTGTAATTTTCTTATATAACTATATCCCTATCTAAATTGATTGGTTACCTGTTCAGGTAGCCAATATGAGTTCAAGGGGCCGAAGGGGAAGAGTTGTTGGTAGTGCATCAATGGGTAATAGAAGAGAGCAGACTGATGATGAGACTGTTAATCCAGTTACGTCTTCAGCCAGTTTTGCCGCATTATGCAAGGACTTTGTTCGTCTTCAAGGGAAACCATTTCAAGGATCAGAAACTATAATAGAAGTTCAAGCATGGATTCGCTCATGTGAGAAGATCTTTAAGAGCATGAGGTTATCAGATGAGCAGAAAAGAATAATGGCTGCGTGGCAATTACAAGGTGGTGCTGCAGTATGGTGGAATTCAGTGACTGCTAATATCTCAGAGGATGGTATGTCTTGGGAAGAGTTTAAGGAGATGTTTGAGGAAAAGTATATGCCTGCTGCAGGAAGAACTCGGCTTTATCAAGATTTTCTGAATCTGAAACAAGGGAATATGTCCATAGCTGAATATGAGACAAAGTTCAACGAGTTATCTTGCTACGAACCAGGACTTTAGACACACCTCTTAAGAAGAACGAGATGTTTGTCCAAGTGTTGAGGCCTGAGTATCATGAGAAAATGACTGCACATTTGAAAGGGTCTTTTATGGAGCTTATTGATATGGCGTTAAGGTATGAAGACTTGATGATGAAGAGGTCAGTGGCTCAAGTTGCTGCATCAGGAGGGAATTCTTCTAACCAGAATAAGAGGAAATTTAATCCTAACTGGAAGAAGCAAAATAAGAAGAAGTCTGGGAATAATAATGGACCCCAGAAATGCTATAATTGTAATCAAATGGGACATTTGGCAAATCACTGTCCTTAAGAAAAGAAGCAACAGCAACAGCAGTATAGTGGACCAGGGTCAGCCTTAGTTCAGAAGTCGCTTTGCTTTCACTGTCACCAACCGGGACACATGATTAGAGACTGCCCGCTCCTTCATAAGGTTCAACGGAACAAAGTATTTGCTTTAGAAGGCGCACCATCGAACTCATCGAAAGGCAAGGGAGTTTTAGAAGGTACTTTACTTTTAAATGGAAAGTATATTAAAGTCTTATTTGATTCTGGTGCTTCTTTAAGTTTTATTTCCCTGGGAACTATAGAGAATTTCTTACTTACCCCTAGTATCGTAGACAATCCCATTTGTGTATCAAATCCTTTATGAGGGGTAACCAAATTGGATAGGATTTGTAAAGATTTGAGAATCTCCTATCTATCCCATAGTTTTTCCTGTGATCCTTATGTATTGGATTTTCAAGGTTTCGACCTTATATTGGGAATGGATTGGCTTGACAAATATAAAGCTATCTTAAATTGTGATGAAAGAACAGTTTCGTTGGAAACTGATCTAGGTAGGATTGCCAGAGTAATGTGTGATAACTCTGGAATCCACTTGAGTGGTCTTTTACATGGAGTGGAGACTTCTCAAGAAGAGGTTGTAGATATTGAAGTAGTCCGAGATTTCTCCGATGTATTTGAGAAAGTTAAGTGTTTGCCACTGCATCGGGAAATAGAGTTCCGTATAGATTCGGTTCCTGGTGCAGTACCTGTAATTCAACCAAGTAGGAGGATGGCTCTAAGGGAGAGGGAGGAATTAGTGAAGCAAACTCAAGATTTGTTGGAGAAGGGTTTGATTAGACCAAGTTTTTCCTGTTGGGGTTCTGCAGCAGTTTTTGTCACCAAGTCGGATGGGTCGCTAAGGTTCTGTGTAGACAACCGTGAATTGAACAAGGTGACCATTCGGAATAAGTATCCTCTTCCTCGCATCGATGATCTCTTCGACCAGCTTCATGGTGCATCTGTCTTTTCTCAATTAGATCTAGCATCAGGTTTCCATCAGTTAAGGGTAGCTGAAGACAGTATTCCCTTAACCGCATTTAGGGGACCTAATTGTTTCTATGAGTGGTTGGTTATGCCTTTCGGATTAACCAACGCTCCTGCTTATTTTGTTGATCTGATGAACCGAGTCTTTAGAGATGTTCTGAATAAGTTTGTTTTGGTCTTCATCGATGATATTTTGGTTTATTCTAAATCGGAAGAAGAGCACAAGCAGCACTTGAGGATAGTTTTGGAAACTCTAAGAAGGAATGTGCTGAAGGCGAAGTTTTCTAAGTGTCATTTTTGGAAATCTGAAGTAAAATTTTGGGGCCACATTGTTTCGGGTGAGGGAATCTCTGTAGATCCTGCTAAAGTTGAGACTATTCTGGAATGGAAGCAACCTCGGACTCCTACAGAAGTTCACAGTTTTTCGGGATTGGCCGGTTACTACAGGAAGTTTATTAAGGATTATTCTAAGATCTCTTCTCATCTAACGAAGTTGACAAGGAAGGGAGCTAAATTCAAGTGGACACCGGAATGTGAGGAAGCTTTCCAGAAACTGAAGGCAAAATTGACAAGTGCTCCTGTATTGGCTATTCCTGATGGTAAGAGCAAGTTTGAAGTGTATACCGATGCCTGTATTGTTGGATTGGGAGCTATTCTTGAGCAGAATGGTAGGGTTATTGCGTATGCGAGTCGGCAGTTGAAGCCACATGAGAGGAACTACGCTACGCATGATCTAGAGCTGTTGGCTATTGTTTTTGCTTTAAAGATATGGAGGCACTATCTTTTAGGAGAAAAGTTTGAGTTATTTACGGACCACAAAACGTTGAAATATCTTTTCTCTCAAAAAGATCTTAATCTAAGACAGCAGCGATGGGTTGAGTTCTTGGCATCATATGATTTGGATATTCTTTATACTCCAGGGAAGGCGAACGTCGTGGAAGACGCTCTTAGCAGGAATGCAGTTTTGTCTCTGTTGGAAGTTGCTCTGTCTCTCCAGGAAAGAATCATAAGCTTGCAAATAGAGGATAAAACTCTAAGTAAAATTATTCAAGGAACCAAAGAGGGACATTATCCTGATTTTGAAATTGACGATCGAGGAACTTTGAGGATTAATGGTCGTCTATGTATGCCGAGTGTGGATGGGTTGAAACAAGAAGTCTTATCAGAATGCCATCGCTCCAGATTAAGTATCCATCCAGGAATCTCAAAGATGTATAAGGATATGAAGAGAGTTTTTTGGTGGCCGAGTATGAAGAGGGATGTAATCAGATTTGTCAATAATTGTGCTATCTGCCAGCAAGTGAAAGGAGATCAGCAGAAACCAGCCGGTTTGTTACAGCCTTTGGAGATTCCGACATGGAAATGGGAAATGATTTCGATGTACTTCATCGACGGTCTGCCTAGAACTAAGAAGGGGAATGAAGGAATATGGGTAATTATGGACCGTCTTACCAAGAGCGCCCATTTTGTACCAGTTAAAGAAAACCGTACTGCAGTTTCTTTGGCTGAAATTTTCTTGAAGGAGATTGTGAGATTGCATGGTGTTCCAGTCAGCATTGTAAGTGATCGAGATCCGATTTTCACCAGCAAATTCTGGGAAGCATTGCAATCAGCTTTGGGAACTAATTTGAGATTGAGCACAGCATATCATCCAAAATAGATGGACAAACAGAAAGGCTTAACCGAGTTCTAGAAGATATGCTGAGAGCCTGTGTATTAGATTTTGGAGGATCGTGGGAGGATCATCTACATCTGGTAGAGTTCTCATATAATAACAGTTACCAAGCAAGTATCAAGATGGCTCCTTATGAAGCATTATATGAAAGACCGTGTAGATCTCCAGCTTGTTGGATAGAGTCGAAGGATCATATTGTGCTGGGACCAGATTTGATTCGTGAAGCATCTGCTAAAGTCGAGCTTATTAAGAAAAGGATGAGAGCTGCTCAGGATCGACAAAAGAAATATGCTGATAAGAGACGAAGACAATTTGAATTCGAGATTGGTGATTTAATCTTTGTCAAAGTTTGCCCTATTAAAGGAGCTATAAGATTCGGGAAGACAGGGAAACTCGCTCCGAGATACATTGGTCCGTTCAGAGTTCTCGAGAGGATTGGTGTTGTTGCATACAGGATTGATTTGCCAGTCCGGATGGCTGGAATTCACAACGTTTTCCACGTATCTCATCTACGGAAATATGTGCAGGATCCATCTCTTATTGTGGAGCCAGCTGTGCAGGAAGAATTGGAGGTTGAGCCGGACTTGTCAGTTGTCCGACATCCTGTTCAAATTGTTGATCAAGATGAGAGACAACTCAGAAGCAAGATAGTGAAGCTTGTTAAAGTCCAGTGGAGTGATGATCCCAGAGATTGTACCTGGGAGACTTTGGATAGCTTTAGGAAGGCATATCCGGATATGTGTCCGGGTAGCTAGTGGTTGTATTGAATGTGTGGTTGTTTGGATGTTTTGTTTGATGGTTGCTTATGTATGGATGTTATGTATGTTTGAAGTGTTGAACAAAATGAAATTTTGGATTATCTTTTGTTTAAATTTCGGCGACGAAATTCTTTTAAGGTGGGAGGATTGTGATATCCCGGAATTTCACGCCGAATTTAAATATGATAATCTATATAATAAATAAATTTAAATTGATAAATTTGTTATTTTATTCAACAGCAAATAAATGGATGGTAAATATAAATTTATTTTAATTAAAAACTAATACATATATAAGGAATTGAATGTGTTAAAATTTTATTCATATAAAATTTGATTTTGAATTGGATTTTTAGAATTCAAATTGTGTTTAAATTGATATATTAAAGGATTTAAACTATGTTAAATCTTATTCTAAATTTTACTTTGAACTTTGAAGAATATTCTCATAATTTTAATTATGATATACATTGGTTTTATCTTCATTCTTTAAGGAAATTGATTTTTTTAGGAATTTAAAATATAAACTTATATAAGAAAAATCAATTTAAGAAAACATTTAATTTCTTTTTGCATGAGATAAACACATGTTAACATTTAAACCTATTAATAAAACGTGTGTTTGAAATTTAAGCCTTTTTGTGACAAGTGTCATAATGTAGGTTTTATTTTCTTTAAACTTTATAAAACATATTTTTAAAAAAAAGACATTCCCATTTTTATTAAACAAAAAAAAAATTTACATCCTCCATTTTCAAAAATCTGAACTTCATCAAGCTCTACATCTTCAACCAATTTCTAAAAACAAATCTATATTTCTTCAACCAAATTTAAACAAACATGCAAGCCTCTTTTCAAAGCTAAAATCCGCATCAAATTACGGTCAAGAAATTTTTGAAACAAAACTCAGTTTTATCACCAACTTATTCAAGATTTAAAGCATATCAAGATAAACAAGTTATTTCAAGAAGCAAGTAGAACAAAAAGAAGTCTGCAGTCTAAATTCATTCCTGTAGTTTGAATCTTCACATCAGAGAAAAAGGTGAGTAAATCTTTAAATTAAAACTTTAAGTATAAAAGTTGTATGTTGAATGTTAGTGATGAATGCTTGTATGTTAATGATTTTGTGAAGTATTTGTTTCAGGTTTAAAATATTTGCTGTGCATGTTGTAGAAATAAATTGTACTTCTCTGTAAATGCAAGTACAGAGTAAATTTTTGAACAATCTTCAAATTTTAAATTCAGCAAGGTGTTAGTTAGTAGATATCTTCAAACATATTTATAGGTTAGAATCAATATGATATAAGTATTTAAATATACATACTGATGATACTGTAAAACTGCAGAAAACAAATATGCAGTAAAACAAAACAAAAATTTTAGCATGAAAATCTTGTTAAATTTTGATGAATCAAATATATATATTGAATCTATAATGCATGTTATGAATTTTAAGATTGAAATCAGAATTTATAACTTGCAATTGAATTCGAATTTTGAAGATTACAGTATTTGGGACTTTTGTCAAATTCTTGTAATTGGATTGATTTCAACTTTTGAAATTTGAACTGAAGCTATGTTAGATGATGATTATCACTAGAAAAATACTATTTGAATTTATTATGCAACATAGAAATTGAAATTTGGGTTTGTAGGGTTTTGAGTACTGTGTTTTGTGAGCTTCAGTAATTCGATAGCGTGATGAATAGAAAGGACCGAGCTTCATGAAGTTAGGGGAGGAGTTGCGTGTGGGGGTTGCGCACGCGTGGCCGAAGTTGGGCGCGGGAATGAAGTAAGATGGTCGTGGATGAGGGGTTTTCTTCCCAGCGGCTGCAGTTGATTTTTGGCTCCGAGCACTCGAATTTTGTTTGGGTTCGAATTGTTGATTTTTGGGGTGAGATTCTGGAACGAGGGTCGAAGTATGGTTTGCGTGAGTGGCCGGCTGTGGCGATGGTGGCGTTGAGGCACTGTGTAGGTGCACGAGGCCGTGCGTGTGTTAGTGCGTTTTCGTGTGTGTGGGTTTGTAGCTCGGGATCGCACTCGAGTAAGGGTCGTGTGGTTAGGTGATGCACTCGGGTTGAGGGGTGAGTTGTTGCGTGTGATGGAGTGTGGGTTCAAGGGAGTGTTGCGAGAGGTAGGGGGAAGATGAAGTCGGGTCTGGGTAGTTTGAATTTGGGCCGGGCTATATGCAAATTAATGAAGACAAGTTTAAGCTTGTTTTAAAACTTCAATTTGTTTTAAGTTTAAAGTTTAACACTTTATATTTTCTCTATTTTATAAAGTGTCAAATATTTATTTCAAAAGGTATTTCACATCTTATTATTTGAAGTTTGAAATAGTTTACATTTTTAAATCTTACATTTTCTAAAGTAATTAGTTTTTAATAAATTGAATACTTAAATATGTAAGAGTTTTTAAAGATGAATGAACATTGTTTTGTTTTGAAGTTAATTAGATTTTGAAATTTAAGTTTACTTAAATTTATTAGTAATTAGAGTTGGAATTTAATAAATTAATTTTGGTTAATTAATTGTTAAGATTTAATTAATTAATTATGAATTAATTAATGGGTAATTAAGGATTAAATTAAATAACAATCAATAGGCCATTAATTAATTTATTAATTAATTTAAGGTTAATTCATAAGTGATTAATAATTGATTAATTAATTGACTAATGATTAATAAATTAGTAATTAAGAAGTTAATTAATTAATTGATTAGGAGTTAATTAATTAAGTAATTAAACATTAATTAATTTATAATTAATTATAAATTAATTAAGGGTTAAGATTTCATTAATTAAATAATTAAGGTTAATTAATGAATAGTTAATTATGTAATTAAGAAATTAATTTGTAATTAATTAAGAATTAATTAAGGTAATTAAGAATTAATTAAGGTTAATTAATTATAAATTAAGGGTTAATTAATAACCAATTAAGGAATGATTAATTTTTAATCAAGGTTTAATTAATAAATAATTATAGTAATTAAATGGGTAATTAAATAAAGATTATTAATTAATTAAGTAGTAATTAATTAATAATAAGATAATTAAGAGGTGATTAATTAATTAAATAATTGGGATTAATTAATTAATGTTTGGTTAAGCAAGATTAAGTGATAAATTCTTAAGTAATTAATTTAATTTAAATTAATTAAATTAATTATAATATGAATTTAAGTAGTGCTTGCTTGTGGATGATAGTTTGTATTGATATCTGAATATGGTTGATATCTGTTGATTGATAGTTGAGTGATATTCTGTGATGAGATGTCGTATATCTGTGATAGATATTGGTTATTATCTGTTGATAATGTTGTGTGATGTTATGTTTAAAATCTGAATTGAATTGTTTAAACCTTTAAAACAACTTGGACCTAAAAAGACACGCTTTGGATTTCGATGAGTCCGGGATCGGGTCTCCATATTTGGATATCCGAAAACCACATCGATTCCAAATAACATTAGGTCGTGAATCTTATGTGAAGAGTGAAGACTCGAGGTGTAAGGGCTATACGTCAGTGTAACTCTGTGGGTGATTCCGTAATCAGTTTGACGGAATAGTACTTATAGGTTCGAGATGGAGAATCAGAGTGCAAGGGTTATCGTCGTTAACTCTGAGGGTGATTCCAAAATGAGTGTAACGAGATAATGCCTTCGGTTTCGTTCGAACCCGGAACGAACTTGTATGGATTGAATGCTTTCAGATCATCGTCAGGTGGACGATGAGCATTCTAAGAGATGAGTTCTTTATAAAGGTAATCGTAGCCTCAAGCCTCATCAACCGGGAATGGCTAAAACAGGGGAGGTGCAGCAAGGCTTCGTGGGTAGCCCCCACTTGAGAATGAGATTTACCCCTGTCTAGAAGTCCCTTATTATATATTCGGCTGTGTGGGCAGTTGTTGGCCACAACTGCGGGGTTGTCTTGTTCGGAACTATCTAGTAAGGGATGGGTCCGGCCTTGTGTTGCAGGGGAGTTAGGGTGGCTCCTCGGTACGGTGATCTAGGCCCCGTACTGTGACGGGCGGTACCCCAGTAGCCCTGCCGTTGATGGAGAACCATTATCCAATAAGCGCCTCGGACTTGATTGTATACCTATGTATGCTGGAATTTAATAAATGTAACAATTTTGGCTATTTTCTATTTTACTTGAAAACCCTAGACCCTATTATAATATCACTGAATTTCCTATCAAATGTTTTGGTTAGCGTAAGGTAAAAACTTACCCGTGTTTATTTGTGGGAAGTCTAACGTAATACCTTTTGTTTCAAAATGATTTTTAAAGTTAAGCAACTTTAACTGATTTACTCACACCAGACCCATGTCTGACCCGGAGTTTATTTTGTTTTTCATAAACTCTTGGGTACTCAAATTTTTATGAGTAGCCAAGTGATTAGGTTTGGATTAGCATATGTTTTGGATGCTGGAGCTGGAGTCCAGACGTACTATCGATCTATATTCGCCGTAATGGCATTTTGGTGTTATGTTTTGAGTTGTAGGGGGTTGGGAAAACTCTTATGAATGGCTGATGTAGTGGAGTAGTATTATTTTGTGAACTCTGATATGTAAATTATGTAAGGGATATATGTAATATTATATTTTGTTCGTTTCCGCTGTGAGATTCTGATGATTGTTGTTTCTTTTCTTTCTATCTTCTATTTCTATTTCTTTCTTTTCTTATTGATGATACGTTTTTCTGTGGAATGAAAGACGGGTCGTCACACCATTCCTTTGAAATCATTTGACCCGGTCAGAAGCCAACCCAGTCGAAAGCTAACTCTTCGAAAGCAAAGCAGGCCGTACTTCATTTTAAAACAAAGGCATGCTTTGATCCCTTGGGAACCTAATGTTTCGATCCTATAACTTTCTCCACTATCCAATTTGCTGCGTACAAAATGTATTGATACCATGCGCATTAGTTTCGAAAGCAATAGTGGCGAAACGTCTAGGTCGGAACCCCTGGTACCGAAAATGGTGGAACATGCTAAAACATTTAAATTTGTTTTAGATTAAAAGAGAAACACTTTTCAAATAACCTGCTCTGTTTATCAAATTTTCATCGGTTGCTAAATTTCTTATTCCATTGTGCTATCAAGATTTTAGAAATAAACAATAATTTTATTTTACAAAATACCCTTTCTTCTTTTATAAACATATAATAAATTTAAGTCTCATACCTTAAAATAATTTTGTATATACATCAGTACACTCTGGAAAATTCTACAAAAATTCCATAAAATCATTTTTAATATGTTTTCTAACATATATAAATTTTAGACCCAAATTATTTGTAATTTGTCCGTAAATTATTTATAACCCAATAAATTCACATTAATTCAAAAAGTTATGAAAATTGAAACCCAACTCTAAAATATCATTTCTAATCTAAATCTAAAATCGCAAGACATTTGGATGTCATTTAATAGGGTTTTCATATCAAAATATGTCATAAAATCTATATGAACAAGCATAAATCATCAACAAGTATAGATAAACATTTAATCCATCAAAAACATGGAATAATCATGAAAAACACTTCGAACTGAAAATATTTAAGAAAATGGGATGTAGTTGTTATTCACCCTCGCTTGAGATTAAAAGTTTGAGATTTGAAATGAATTTGATGTTGATTAAGCTTCCCCTTTAATCTTTCTGTCTCTAGCTCTTTAAAATGGTGGTCGGCCTCTATTTAGTTTTGAATTTTATAAATGAAATAAAAGTGATGATGGACGACTAACGGCTTTGGGTATTGGGAAGCCCTTTTTTTCCTATTTTGCCCTTACTTATATCCTAACACATTTTTATCTTTGTTCATACATTTATATGGCATGGCTACCCCTTATCAAAATCAAATCTTAATCCCCTAACAATTACATTATTTTATTTTATTTAGCTAAATAAATTTCCTAAATAATGTTATTAAAAATATAGGGTGTTACACAACACTAAGGAAGATTCTTACGATCCAATTGCCAAAGTGCTAGTTTCTGAAGCCTGAAACTAGTACCTAACCGGAATATAACACTGGTAAGTCGATGAAAAAATCCACTCAAACTGCCAGATTGATGGGAAAATTGATCCCTACCTACCGAAAACTAGCGTTGGTCCGGCAATGTCGTGAAGGCCTAAAACCGCTAGAACGATGGAGAAAATCGATCCCAACCTCATAAGTATCGGTGTTGCCTCACTAAGGCTGAGAAACTCTTATATTTCCTAAGTACCGGTTTTTCCTTGACGACACCAGGAAAATTTCTATTTCTTAGAACCGATTTGGCTTCGGCAACATCAGGAAAACTTTAAACTACAGGGTCAATGAGAAACACTCACGGTAGTAAACCAACGATGCATTAGCTTTCGAAGATAGAAGTTGGTACTCAACTGAGTTTCTACCCTTGTCTTTAGAAAAAAACTTAAGCCAAAGATAGGCGACAATGGAAAGACATAACCATTCACTGACCAATTGAATGGTTTAGCCCTTTATTACCGGAAACAGTCACTACCAAGAGATAAGGCAGCATCGAAGGGAAATCCTCAAGAATAAATCTCTTGCATGCTAGTTTCCAATGATAGAAGCTGGTACACAACCGAATTTCGAGTATTCAACCAAGAAAGAATTTTGATGTAGACCAGAGATAGGTAGCCTCGAGAAAAGATTGTTTGGAACTATGAACCTAAGCCGCCAGTTCTTGGAGATAGGAACTAACAGATGAAAAGAACTTCCATGACGACATTAGCAGTAAAGTAAGGCACACACGGCTAAGGACAAGTGTGGAAAATAATGGAATATAGAAAATTAGATCACTAGATTTCCTCAACCCTAGACTAGGATTGAATGCCAGACTAGGGGCAATTGAATCATAGCCCCATACCTCTCCATCTCCCACAAATGTCTGAATACATGCATTCAAAAATGCTAGTCCCGTGGACAGAGATAGGTGCACAAATACTTGGTAGAAGGGAACTGCGCCAAGTGCAAGCACTAATAACTAGTGAGTTGGTTAGATAACAGTTCTGTTTCGCAAAACAGAGCATTCTGACGTAAATAACCATCTAGAGTAATGAAGATCTTATCGTTTAGGAATTCAACATTGCTCGAACATTCACAACATTAAAGAAAAATCCATAGAATTGAGTCCATTATGCGCAAGTTTACGGAGAAAGAAACGATGCATGATCAGGATCTCAATATTAGGGTTGGATGAATTTTCTATGATAAAAGATGATAGTGGTGCTAATTTTTGATACATACATCTAGAATAGTATTGGCTGATGATGTAAACTCAGAAGAATTCGGTCATAGTATAGGAACTAACAACATAAAAAACATAGAGCTTAGAACCAAATAATAAAGTCACTAGTTCCCTT
Source organism: Allium cepa (assembly GCA_030765085.1). Classification (NCBI taxonomy): domain Eukaryota; kingdom Viridiplantae; phylum Streptophyta; class Magnoliopsida; order Asparagales; family Amaryllidaceae; genus Allium; species Allium cepa. The sequence goes on along the minus strand of CM060945.1, from coordinate 948,138,165 downwards.
AGATAGGAACTACCATGCAATTCAAGCTCAGGGTAATCAAACGTAATGCCTAGGAAACATAGCCCCTCGAAAATTTATGGACTTAGTGTTTAGAGTGATCAACCCTATGGATTGGGACATATATACCTACATTTGGTCGAAATGAACTCGACCGAGCCTAAACAGGAACAGCAATAGAATTAGCTAAACTAAGTTATGTCGTATTTTTGAACAGAGCTCGGTATTAGAATATACCAAAATGACTGTAAGAGTATTATTTACATGCACAAAGTTGCGGTAAATAAATATGCTGCATGGAAACACAATAGGTGTAGCAACAAGAAAAGGTAATGCTTGTAATCAAGCAACTAAACCACCAGTCCTCGAAAACAAAGACGGGTGTGCGGACTAAATTTACAAATTGTAATGAAAAAGGAATCAATATTATCGATGTGCACCTAGGGAGAAGAAAAGAAAAAAAATATGTTTTCCTTGCAATCGACTATCGGTGGCAAAGTGGAGCTGCTTGCCATGGTCACGGTGGAAAAAGATAAATGAACAAGTGGAAGTAGTGAGCCAAAAATTCCTGATACCGAGAGGAACCTCTCGGTAATTAAAGGCTTAGAATTGAGTTGTTGATGTGCTGGTTTCCAAAGATAGAAACTAATGTACAACTGAAATTTTAGCCATAACCTATGGGAATCTGTAATCGCCTTGAAATTGGCAATGCGAAGAAGGTGTAATCACTAGCCTTCAAGAATTTTATTATTCCTAGAAAATAGGCTACTTCAAGAAAGGAAAATCGAAATCGAGTAATTTATGCGCTAATTTTTAGAGATTAAAACTATGCGTGATTGAACTTCAATGACGGCACTAGTGACCAAGCAAGACATGTTCGGTAGAGGATAGGTGAAATAGTCGTGAAAAACTGAAAATAAGTACTATTGGAATTTTTTTGATCCAAAACTAGGATTGGGGAAGCTCAATTAAACAGGGAGCAGTTAAAAGAATTTCCTTTAACACCCCGCATTTTTATATAATTAAATAAAATCAATTGAATTAACATAATTGCAAATAGAATACAAATGTCAAATATATGCATTTCAGAATTAAGAGGTTACATAGATTTGAGCAAGCAATGAGTGTGTGATTAACTGACACGTCAATCAATTTAAAGGGGAATTAATTAAGAGACATAGAGGCGTCAATTAGTCAAGTCAAAGAATATGTCACTTTTATAACATTGATTAATTAAGGGATTTTCTAATAAAGGGAAATGTATGTGGGGAATAAATTAAATGATAACATACATATAATTATTTATAATTGATGCAATCAATTAATTAAGAAATTAATTAAATATATTAAGTAAGTGTCAATTAATAAAAGAGGGAAACTTATACGTCAATTAATTGGGTAATGAATTGGCGGTTTAAATATATATAACTAATAAATGTGTGATTGAGTGACGCATAGGAATTAATTTGGATGTCGATTAAAATGGAAAAATGTGTCAATTAATTAATTAGCAATCAGTTGAGCGTTTTAAAAAGGGTGTCAATTAATCAAAGAGTATGCCCTTGTTACAATATAGCAAATAATGTAAATTAATTAGCTAGAAGAAAACGCTGGTTATATGATTATTTTTCCAAGTTAAAACGAAAAAAAAGAATTGGAATGCATACAAAAATAAAATGGAGTAATTAAGTTTATGATGAAGGTAAGTTAATAAAAATAAATTAAAAAGTATAACTTTCATATGCAATTAACTAATAGAGGTATTAATTGACGTGTTTAAGTAGGTAAGAAAATATAACGTATAAGAAACAATTAATATTGGATATATATATATATATATATATATATATGATCTAATTAATAGGAGAATCTTATTTAGAAGGAAATGTGAATTAATAGGGTCGTATAACAAAGGAATAAATGAATAACTTTGGACAATTATGCGTTATAAGCTAACCTAAACAAATCAATAAATGATGGTGAGGATTGTTTTTAGGGTTAATCGGATGGTTCATAGTTGTTCACTACACCTATATGAACATAGCATAACCCTAGCCCACATTATTTTCTTTGAATCAGATGCTGTCATGTACAGCAAACTCCTCTTCTTTTCTCCCTCTTCCTTTCTCCTTTATCAATAAAATATTTCCCCAAACAAAAAATAAAATTAAGGAAGGATATTCATACAAGCAAATCAGAGAATTGCGCAAACAAATCTGGGAATTTACAGTGAATTAAAAAAAGGAAAAAGTGGAGAAAGGCGTAGCAAATTAAAAGGTATAAAGATTGAAGTTGAGGACAACATGTGAGTGAATTTATTTATATATCTTTTAAGTTTAAGATATATTATCGTTAAATTCCCATTTAGATAATTTTATTCAATAACTAATCCTATCAATTAAGTTATGCTGAACTATAGGGAATTTATAGTTTATTTACAGTATTAGTATATATTTACATCTGTTTCTATGTTTTGAATTTCTATGCAAGCGTCATTCTTCTTTTATTTTCTCCTCTTTCTTTGCATATGGATTAGAATAGATTAAATGTGAATATGGATTAAATAACTAAGAATACTGAAATGAAGGAAATAAGATGCAAGGTAATAAAATTTTAAGGAATGGAATTACTGTAATAAATTACGTTAAAATGAGAAAAGTTAATTAATCTAATAACTAGATTTGTAAGTAACTAAAAGGTTAATTGGTTGGTTTAGAAATAGGATACATTTCTATAATTTAATATTTAAAAGAAAACAATGAACGTAAATGCTAGAATAAAAGAAAGTAAAAGAGAATTAGTGTAAAATAGAGAAACCACTATATTTTACACTATTCCAAAATAGTAAAAGAAATATCTAGCAGTAACGGATTTTTGTTTATAGTATTATTTAATATTAATATACGGAAATAGATTTTTAAATATAGTTTTCATAACTAACCAAATAAAATAGAATTATTTCATACAATAGAAGATAATAAAGCAAAGTATGAAATGAATCAAATAAATTATTGGATAAGAAATTAATGCTGTGAACAATAAACGAACCTAGGTCTGCATTTACCGCGCAGACTATATACAAAGACAATTATTATGATAATTAATTATATAATAAAGGGAATTAAAAAAATCTATATCATAATAAAAGAAGACGGACTAGAACATAAAAAATGTTGGAATTATGTACGGACTATAAAAGAAGAGAAAATGACAATTACAGGTAGAATTATAACATAGGTTATAGTAAGTAATAAGAACAAAAAAGCTTATTTGAGACTTTGAATAAATTAATGAGCAATAATAATGGTAGAAGCTTATTTAAATAATTTATATTAAGTCAATAAGCAAATAAAGCAGGATGATAAAAGAGGCTTTTTTAATGAACTTAAGATTTATATTAAGTTAAATAAGCAAGATAATAAATGTGGCTCATACCAACAGCATTCCCTATTAAATAAATGGAAATCTCACAATAGATAGAGGTGAGACGAGGACAAGAATATGCTAATTAGGGTAAATAAGTAGCCAATAGAATAAGAAAGTAAACTAAACGCAAATTAAAATATTAGACTTAAGGTCTAATAAAATAGTGAGATTTGTTTGGAGTAGCCCAAAGGATGAAGATCCTAATGAAGCAGTTCATCATAGATTTCAGCATAGGAGAAGTACGTCCAAATTAGTTATTTTGGGCTAAAAGGAAGTATGAGATTTCAACGGGACGTGAGGATACTCTAGGGTAGCGCTCTGGGTAGGCCTAACGAAGCTGCATCTCCGGAGGCATGTCTGTATTCCATCAAAAGAGTATGCCTTGACTGCATTTACATTGTAGCCTAATGAAGCGGACCTTTGTAGGCAGTCAAAAGGGCGTGGTGTTCGGAGTAGGGTATTCCTATATCCAGTACTTGCAAGTAAGTTTAAGGATAGTCATAAGCGGATATCGGCCGGCATCAAGACCAAGAGCAATTTCAGGAAAGACTAGATTTAAACCAATAAGCCAATGATTCTTTCACTATCGAGACATTGGATGGGGGCCACCGCCAATTGGATGTTAGATTGTTTGCAGTAGGGCACGACCACTTAACTCTTTAGAATTCTTTCAGTTAGTTGAAAGATGGCTGAGCGGGGCCATAGCCACGATGATAAAGAGACAGACCAGCTAGAATATCTGTATTGTAGGCCTAACGAAGCAGTCCTTTATAGATATATAAAATCCCCGACTGAATTCCATATAAGGTAGTCCTTGTTAGCAGGAATCAGATAGTAGATAAAATGATTACATAGTCCTCAATGTACGCACTGGGTGGTACATTGTGGATGTCCGAACACTGGTATGAACTAGTGCAGATGTGATTTATGTTTTAATAGTAAGTAGTGAAGCATCTATATTGTAGGCCTTATGAAGCAATCCTTTGCAGATGTAGCTACGGAATGCTCACGGAGCAAGACGATGGAGCATCTGTATTGTAGGCCTTACGAAGCAGTCCTTTACCGATGTAGTTACGGAACGCTCTCGAAGCAAGACGATGGAGCCCTTTTCGAGGAGGATACGAAAGGTACCATGGGTGGTACCTAGGACCAATATGGTCATTAACATATAGACACACACACACACACACACACACACACACACACACACACACACATATATATATATATTAGTTATTAAGTTTTAATATACTATGGAGTAGATAGGCATGGTTCGCGAACAAAGGAGAGAGTATTGTAACTTAATTAGAGTAAATGGAAATAAAACGATATATGTAGAATTAAGCCTAGAAGTATATAATTTATCCATTCACCAAAACTTTAGTTCTGACCCCTCCTCATAACATCCTACAGGTTAGGTAGATGGTAGGGACTTCCTAGCTTTAAGATACTTGTTTAGAAAGTGTTATTATATTGGTGAGTATTTACTTACTATTATATTTTAGTCAATTCCGCTATGAGATATTTAATTGATCTCTGGTACATTTGTCTTTGCCTATTTGCAGAATACCAGATTCCCAACTCATGTTTCAGTGGGCTTGGGTTTTAGCATTTTTGTGAAAAAACCGGACCTATTGGAATTCGGGTTGTTACATTTCCCCATACATTTAGCTACTACTTGTATCCAGAATAAGGCATTTCAACCATATGTAAACAAGATTTGGTTCATGGCAAAGACCACACAACAAGGAAATGAACATCCTAGCTGCTTTCTGAGACAGTCAGGGGCAGCGCTTAAATGGGGTTATCCACGACTAGTAATTGTCGAAAGGAACATGACCAAACATGTGCCATAATGGATACAGAGTTGATTAAATGATACCCTTGTCTTGCCAAGCAGGGAACTTTGGCAACTGTATGTAGGGCCGAATAATGGAACATAACCAAAGAAATTGTTGGGATTTTGCCTGTCTGTGCAAAGTTGCGATACAATGGAGGATGCTTCCGCATAACCACAACTAAAAAGAAGACCAATAGGACAACATACTTCGGGGAATCTCTACTTTCTCCTCCTTTTTCGTCCATGGCTCTTAAGGCCATGTACTCCTTCAAAGGAGGGGTGGATTTAATAACAGCTCTACAAGAGCAACCGTGCCTTGTAATTCAGTCGTAATCAATCGTCCAGGTATGATAGGAATAAAAGGAGAAGCCTAAGTTGTGAAGAATCTAGCTTCTGGAGGAGTGGAAGTTCCTTCACCAGACTAAAGATGGGATAATTAGAAAGTCATTCTAAATAATGAAACTTAGCGTTCAGCACTGTCAATGATGCGAAAACATTTCTTTTTCAAGTACATGAGGTGTGCATTAGTAGGAAAGCATAGCGGTGGAATCATCCAACATAACCATGCCTAGAGCGAACTAGGATAAGCTTGGGGTCCGTCATAGATCAAGCATGACACAAATTCCGACTATCTCCCACCAGCAAGCAATTGCTGCTCCTTTAACCTTAGATGAATCTCACTTAGTGGCAGAGCTAAAAGCTCTCGGGGGAAAAGAAAAGCAAAAATGAAAACCGTTCACTAAAAACAGGAATCTTGCTCACCTAAGGCATGAAACGATCTTCGAAGCATAGATTAGATCTCAAGAGCGTAGTGTTAGGAACTGAGTTGATGATGTTTTGATGACAACAACCTTATATAGTTATTATACTTTACTTTATAAAATATATACAAACATTTTCATATAGGTAGAAATATATATATATATATATATGTATATAGGAAGTATATGAAGGTATTATCGAAGACTGATCAGTATAAAGACTCAAGCATCAAGATAAAGATTAGAGGTTCAAGATTCAAGATTCTAGAGAATCAAGATTTTAAGATCTCAAGATAAGTGTCTAGTATTTTGTTAAAACTTCATAATAGCACTCTCATCTTTCTCCAATTTTCTTTTGGGATGGAACCCAATTTCTATCGAAACCAGTGGCTTACAAACCCACGAAAAGTAGCTTACAAACCTACGACAAGTGGCTTACAAACCCACGAAAATAAAAATCATTTAAACTACTTTGTACAAGTTCTCGAGTCCTATGGAGGAGCTCTGTAGGAAGGTTCTTGCAATTTCAGTTTGAATAGATTTTTCAAAATGTTTTTAAATCTGTTTTTCAAAATGTTTTAGCTTTCAAAATCATGTTTTCAAAAATGTTTTCAAACTTTGTTTTAGCCTTGAAATATTCCTCCATTCTGATTTTTAAAACTTCTATTTTTAAAACATCAAAACTTATTCTGATTTTAAATATTACTTATATAATTGACGGTCTATATCAATTATATATATATATTTAAAATAATGTTTTATATTCATTCTCTATCTCAAAATATTGTTTAAACACTTTATTTTGCTTCAGAGAAGTTTCAACTTGTTTTAAATTCAAATGCTTTTACAAAACAACATCTCTACAATTTTGAACTGAGGGATGTCGACATATGGGGATACCCCATGTCGACATGATGACAGTTGGATTCAAAATTCAAATTTCAAAAGAAGTGTCCATTCGTTCAAAAACCTTTCGCCAATGGTTATGACTGTTGAGCATCTATATAAAGGCTTCCAAAACGAATTTTTTAATAACTATTTTCTTATTTTTCTTCACTCTTTCTTCTCCACCATTCCATATCCATAAAACTTCATATTTTCAAGATCGTGCCATCATTCTGCCAAATTCTCAATAGAAAATCATTTAGATACTCTCTCTATTTGATTCTTCATCATTCTACTAAAGATCAAAGTGCTATTCAGAGTTATAGGATTAATTTGTATTCAAGAAGTCCATAGAGTCTATCCATTCAAAAGGATTGTTATTAGAAAGTATTAGGGTGATCTTGTGTCCCGTAAATCAAGAGAGTTTACCCCAGACTCGAAGATAGGAGGGTTCCTCAAGGCCTTAGAAATTGAGGGTTGTAATTTTGACATTGGCTTATAAAAAATCTGTACAAGGATATCGCCTTGGTGCAGGACTGGATGTAGGAGGATTCCGAACCAGTATAAAATCCGGTGTGTTCTTTCCTTTTACTTGCTTTACTTTACTATTTTCATTTGTTATATGTTCTGTGATCATTCTGTGTTAGAATTCTGTTTAGATTTGTGTTGAAAGTTTTAATTTAGTCATATAGTTCATATATTCTTTAAAACACTATTCACCCCCCCCCCCTCTAGTGCTATTTCTGCCTTAAGATCCTTAATCCGCATCCCCAACAATTGGTATCAGAGCATTGGTTTTCATTGTTTTCATAATCTGAAACTTGAAAAATATAAAAATGGCATTTTTGGAAAATTGTGTTAAAACTGTTTTGAATATATGCATTTCATCAAAGTTTCATAAGTCTGCATATAGCTATTTTGAAAAATCAAGTTATCTATTGAATTGGTGTGTTATGAAGGAACAGACATGTTATATGGCTTTTAACGAATCAACACCCAATGGACAAACTGTGCAAATTAAGAAAGATAAATGGATACTTGATAGTGGCTGTTCAAGGCACGTGACTGGAAATCCCAAGATACTCAAGGATATTACTTATCAAGATGGTGGATTAGTCAATTTTGGTGACAACTATAAAGGATATGTGGTTGGCGTCGACAATGTCGGTAACTCTAAAACTTTACTTATTTCTGATGTTTTATTAGTTAGGAACTTAAAACATAATCTGCTTAGTATAAGTCAACTTTGCGATAAAGGTTTTAAAATTAAATTTGAAAAAGATAAATGTCACATTGAAGATGACAAGTCTAATATAATTTTTGAAGGTATTAGGAAGAAAAATATTTATATCCTTAGTATGAAAATTTCAAATGATAACCTGTGTCTTTTGGCTAATACAAGTGACCCTTGGATTTGGCATAAAAGATTTGGCCATTTGAATTTCAAATTATTATCTAGGCTATCAAAACTTGACTTAGTTAGAGGTCTACCCTAGTTAAACTTTAAAATAGATAGTATTTATGATGCTTGTCAATTAGGAAAACTTAAGAAAAGTTCATTTAAATTAAAAGATGCTATTTCTACCTCTAGTCCTCTAGAATTACTTCATTTAGATTTATTTGGTCCATCTCAAGTTCAATCAATTAACCATAGTAAATATGTTTTTGTTATAGTAGATGATTATTCAAGATATACTTGGACAATCTTTTTAAAACATAAAAGTGGTGCTTTTGAAATATTTAAAAACTTTTCTAAAAGAATTCAAAAACAACATTCTTTCAAAATTAAAACTATTCGAAGTGATCACGGTGGTGAATTTGAAAATGAAAATTTTGAGAATTTCTGTACTCAGAAGGGAATCACTCACAACTTTTCATTTTCAAGAACTCCACAACAAAACTGAGTAGTAGAACGTAAGAATAGAACGATTCAAGAGTGTGCTCGTACAATGCTTTCTGATAGTAATTTACCTAAATATTTTTGGGCTGAAGCAGTTGCTACAGCTTGTTATATATTAAATAGAATTTTAGTTAGACCGTTAACAAATAAAACTCCATATGAATTACTTTATAATAAGAAACCTATAGTTGCTTATTTCAAAGTATTTGGGAGTAAATGTTTTATACTTAATACAAAAGATAATTTAGATAAATTTGAACCAAAAGCTGATAAAGGATTCTTTATTGGTTATTCTAATAGAAGCAAAGCATTTAGAGTTTTTAATTTAAAAACTAATACTATTGAAGAAACTATGCATGTATCTTTTGATGAAAATCTTAAAGATATTGTACAAAAAGATGATGAAGAAGATTTTATAAATTTAAATCAATCTAATGAAACTATTAGTGAAATAAATCAACCTAATAAGAGATTTAAAATATCAAAAGATCATCCTATAGAAAATGTTTTAGGAAATATTGAATATGTAGTAAGAACTAGAAATCAATTAAGTAGTATGAGTAATGTAGCCTTTATATCAACAATTGAACCTAAAAATCCAAAGGAAGCATCGTCTGATGATTCATGGATTCTTGCTATGCAAGAAGAATTGAATCAATTTACTAGAAATGATGTATGGGAACTTGTTCCTAAACCTGAGGATAAAAGTATAATTGGAACTAAATGGGTTTATAAAAATAAAATGAATGAACATGGTGAGGTCGTAAGAAATAAAGCTCGTTTAGTCGCGCAAGGTTATTGTCAAGAAGAAGGAATTGACTATGTTGAAACCTTTGCCCCCGTAGCAAGATTAGAAGCTATAAAAATTCTACTTGCTTTCGCTAATTATAATAATTTCAGATTATATCAAATGGATGTTAAAAGTGCTTTTCTAAATGGTTTTGTAAAAGAAGTTGTTTATGTTGAACAACCTCCACTTTTTGAAGATAGTAAATTTCCAAACCATGTATACAAGTTAAAGAAAGCTCTATATGGTCTAAAGCAAGCTCCTAGAGCCTGGTATGAAAGACTAAGATCTTATTTACTTCAATCTGGTTTTGAAATTGGTAAAGTAGATACAACACTTTTTATTAAAAGAAATAATCAACATATTCAACTGGTTCAAATATATGTAGATGATATAATCTTTGGATCAACTAATAACATAATGAATGAAGAATTTTCAGATATAATGACTAAAGAATTTGAAATGAGTCACATGGGAGAATTAAGTTTCTTCTTAGGGCTTCAAATTAAACAACTAGAAAATGGAATCTTCATAAGTCAAGAAAAATATGCTAAAGACTTAATCAATAAATTTGGTTTAAGTACCTCTAGTGGGAAACCAACTCCAATGTCAACAAATGTAGGTTTAAGTAAAGAAGATAAATCAAAAGATATTGATCAAACTTTATATAGGGGTATGATTGGTTCGCTACTTTATATAACAGCGAGTCGTCCTGATATTATGCATAGTGTTTGTCTCTGTGCAAGATACCAATCACAACCTAAAGAAACTCACTTAAAAGCTGTTAAAAGAATTTTAAGATATATAAAATACACTTTAGATTATGGTTTATTTTATCCTAAAAATAATACTTTTGATTTAATATCATATTGTGATGCTGATTATGCTGGTTGTAAATCAGACCGAAAGAGTACAAGTGGAACTTGTCACTTTCTAGGACATTCACTGGTTTCCTAGTTCAGCAAGAAACAAAATACTGTTTCCTTGTCAACAACTGAAGCAGAGTATATATCTGCTGCTCTGGTCTGTTCACAAGTCATATATATGCAACAAACTTTAAAAGATTTTGGAATTAACATAAGTAAATCACCAATATATGGTGATAATACTAGTGCAATAAATCTATCTAAAAATCCAACTCATCATGCTAGAACTAAACATATTGATATAAGACATCATTTTCTTAGAGATAATATAACTAAAGAAATAATAACTCTAGATTATATAAATACTGAAAAACAAATTGCTGATATATTAACTAAACTGTTAACCGAGCAGAATTTTACTAAATTTAGAAGAGAATTAGGTATTTGTTCAAAATTTGAAATATAAAATAATATAATATAATAATCAATAAAAATTCAAAATAAAAATTACACTTTTTCTGAAAGACATGTCGACATGCCCCATCCCCTGATGTCGACATACCCAACAAAAATTTGAAACTAGAATTTCCCTCCAAAGTTAGTTATTTGGTTATTTATCTATTTATTTTCGTTTTCTCTCCTCTTTCTTCACTATATTCTCTGTAAATAACCTCTGAAACAATAAAATAATGGCCTCCTCTTCTACTAATGAACCCACTTCACCCACATCTCCTTATTCTGGTCCATTTCAACGATCTACGCACGCTCGAGTGATCAAATTGCAAGAGAAGATGAAAGATATCCTTCAATTGTTGACCGAAATTCATGTAAGTCAACTTAGGATGGCTAGAGAACAGCAAAGGCAAGGGAATATTATTAGGAATGTACAAAAATTCCTTATGGATAACCGTACAGATCCTATTAATATTGAAGACTCTTCACAAGCCATGGAATCAGAGGAAGAAGAACCTATGGAAGAGCCACAAGAAGACCAAGAGGAAGATCAACCTTTTCCTCAACCCGAAGTCCATATAAATGAGGATGAGAGCGTTATTTGCGTTGGTGAGATCCTTGTTGATACTAATGGAAACATAATTGAACAACGTGGAAACTTTTGTCTCCACTACCCCAATTGTTCGATTCATAAGTCTCCTATAGTTAAGGATCGCCATTAAAGCGTACTTTCTTTTTTATTCTTTGTTTTAAATTGTTTTGTTTGTTCGTGTTTATGTATGTTCTTATATATGTCGTAATAACAAAAATGTGTTCACTTATACTCATTGTTTCATGTTTGTTCTATACATATTATTTGTTCATACTAATCATTCTTGAATTCTTAAGTAGTTAATAGTTTTTGTTGATGACAAAGGGAGAGAAAGTTATAAAAATATATGTGCTTGGTATAAGGGGGAGTCAGGGAGTGAATGGAAGTTGTAGTTTTAAGAAGAAGTCACGGAGTAAGGGGGAGTTATGGTATGGTAAGAATATTTTATAAATAAAGGTTGTCATCATCAAAAAGGGGGAGATTGTTAGGAACTGAGTTGATGATGTTTTGATGACAACAACCTTATATAATTATTATACTTTACTTTATAAAATATATACTAACATTTTCATATAGATATATATATATATATAGGAAGTATATGCAGGTATTATCGAAGACTGATCAGTATAAAGACTCAAGCATCCAGATAAAGATTAGAGATTTAAGATTCAAGACTCTAGATAATCAAGATTTCAAGATCTCAAGATAAGTGTCTAGTATTTTGTTAAAACTTCATAATAGCATTCTCATCTTTCTTCCAATTTTCTTTTGGGATGGAACCCAATTTCTATCGAAACTAGTGGCTTACAAACCCACGACAAGTAGCTTACAAACCTACGACAAGTGGCTTACAAACCCACGAAAATCAAAATCATTTAAACTACTTTGTACAAGTTCTCGAGTCCTATGGAGGAGCTCTGTAGGAAGGTTCTTGCAATTTCAGTTTGAATAGATTTTTCAAAATGTTTTTAAATCTGTTTTTCAAAATGTTTTAGCTTTCAAAATCATGTTTTCAAAAATGTTTTCAAACTTTGTTTTAGCCTTGAAATATTCCTCCATTCTGATTTTTAAAACTTCTATTTTTAAAACATCAAAACTTATTCTGATTTTAAATATTACTTATATAATTGACGGTCTATATCAATTATATATATATATTTAAAATAATGTTTTATATTCATTCTCTATCTCAAAATATTGTTTAAACACTTTATTTTTCTTCAGAGAAGTTTCAACTTGTTTTAAATTCAAATGCTTTTACAAAACAACATCTCTACAATTTTGAACTGAGGGATGTCGACATATGGGGATACCCCATGTCGACATGATGACAGTTGGATTCAAAATTCAAATTTCAAAAGAAGTGTCCATTCGTTCAAAAACCTTTCGCCAATGGTTATGACTGTTGAGCATCTATATAAAGGCTTCCAAAACGAATTTTTTAATAACTATTTTCTTATTTTTCTTCACTCTTTCTTCTCCACCATTCCATATCCATAAAACTTCATATTTTCAAGATCGTGCCATCATTCTGCCAAATTCTCAATAGAAAATCATTTAGATACTCTCTCTATTTGATTCTCCATCATTCTACTAAAGATCAAAGTGCTATTCAGAGTTATACGATTAATTTGTATTCAAGAAGTCCATAGAGTCTATCCATTCAAAAGGATTGTTATTAGAAAGTATTAGGGTGATCTTGTGTCCCGTAAATCAAGAGAGTTTACCCCAGACTCGGAGATAGGAGGGTTCCTCAAGGCCTTAGAAATTGAGGGTTGTAATTTTGACATTGGCTTATAAAAAATCTGTACAAGGATATCGCCTTGGTGCAGGACTGGATGTAGGAGGATTCCGAACCAGTATAAAATCCGGTGTGTTCTTTCCTTTTACTTGCTTTACTTTACTATTTTCATTTGTTATATGTTCTGTGATCATTCTGTGTTAGAATTCTTTTTAGATTTGTGTTGAAAGTTTTAATTTAGTCATATAGTTCATATATTCTTTAAAATACTATTCACCTCCCCTCTAGTGTTATTTCTGCCTTAAGATCCTTAATCCGCATCCCCAACAATTGGTATCAGAGCATTGGTTTTCATTGTTTTCATAATCTGAAACTTGAAAAATATAAAAATGGCATTTTTGGAAAATTGTGTTAAAACTATTTTGAATATATGCATTTCATCAAAGTTTCATAAGTCTGCATATAGCTATTTTGAAAAATCAAGTTATCTACTGAATTGGTGTGTTATGTAGGAACAGACATGTTATATGGCTTTTGACGAATCAACACCCAATGGACAAACTGTGCAAATTAAAAAAGATAAATGGATACTTTATAGTGGCTGTTCAAGGCACATGACTGGAAATCCCGAGATACTCAAGGACATTACTTATTAAGATGGTGGATTAGTCAATTTTGGTGACAACTCTAAAGGGTATGTGGTTGGCGTCGGCAATGTCGGTAACTCTAAAACTTTACTTATTTATGATGTTTTATTAGTTAGGAACTTAAAGCATAATCTGCTTAGTATAAGTCAACTTTGCGATAAAGGTTTTAAAATTAAATTTGAAAAAGATAAATGTCACATTGAAGATGACAAGTCTCATATAATTTTTGAAGGTATTAGGAAGAAAAATATTTATATCCTTAGTATGAAAATTTCAAATGATAACCTATGTCTTTTGGCTAATACAAGTGACCCTTGGATTTGGCATAAAAGATTTGGCCATTTGAATTTCAAATTATTATCTAGGCTATCAAAACTTGACTTAGTTAGAGGTCTACCCAAGTTAAACTTTAAAATAGATAGTATTTGTGATGCTTGTCAATTAGGAAAACTTAAGAAAAGTTCATTTAAATTAAAAGATGCTATTTCTACCTCTAGTCCTCTAGAATTACTTCATTTATATTTATTTGGTCCATCTCAAGTTCAATCAATTAACCATAGTAAATATGTTTTTGTTATAGTAGATGATTGTTCAAGTGGACAATCTTTTTAAAACATAAAAGTGATGCTTTTGAAATATTTAAAAACTTTTCTAAAAGAATTCAAAAACAACATTCTTTCAAAATTAAAACTATTCGAAGTGATCACGGTGGTGAATTTGAAAATGAAAATTTTGAGAATTTCTGTACTCAGAAGGGAATTACTCACAAATTTTCATTTTCAAGAACTTCACAACAAAACTGAGTAGTAGAACGTAAGAATAGAACGATTCAAGAGTGTGCTCGTACAATGCTTTCTGATAGTAATTTACCTAAATATTTTTGGGCTGAAGCAGTTGCTACAGCTTGTTATATATTAAATAGAATTTTAGTTAGACCGTTAACAAATAAAACTCCATATGAATTACTTTATAATAAGAAACCTATAGTTGCTTATTTCAAAGTATTTGGGAGTAAATGTTTTATACTTAATACAAAAGATAATTTAGATAAATTTGAACCAAAAGCTGATAAAGGATTCTTTATTGGTTATTCTAATAGAAGCAAAGCATTTAGAGTTTTTAATTTAAAAACTAATACTATTGAAGAAACTATGCATGTATCTTTTGATGAAAATCTTAAAGATATTGTACAAATAGATGATGAAGAAGATTTTATAAATTTAAATCAATCTAATGAAACTATTAGTGAAATAAATCAACCTAATAAGAGATTTAAAATATCAAAAGATCATCCCATAGAAAATGTTTTAGGAAATATTGAATCTATAGTAAGAACTAGAAATCAATTAAGTAGTATGAGTAATGTAGCCTTTATATCAACAATTGAACCTAAAAATCCAAAGGAAGCATCGTCTGATGATTCATGGATTCTTGCTATGCAAGAAGAATTGAATCAATTTACCAGAAATGATGTATGGGAACTTGTTCCTAAACCTGAGGATAAAAGTATAATTGGAACTAAATGGGTTTATAAAAATAAAATGAATGAACATGGTGAGGTCGTAAGAAATAAAGCTCGTTTAGTCGCGCAAGGTTATTGTCAAGAAGAAGGAATTGACTATGTTGAAACCTTTGCCCCCGTAGCAAGATTAGAAGCTATAAAAATTCTACTTGCTTTCGCTAATTATAATAATTTCAGATTATATCAAATGGATGTTAAAAGTGCTTTTCTAAATGGTTTTGTAAAAGAAGTTGTTTATGTTGAACAACCTCCACTTTTTGAAGATAGTAAATTTCCAAACCATGTATACAAGTTAAAGAAAGCTCTATATGGTCTAAAGCAAGCTCCTAGAGCCTGGTATGAAAGACTAAGATCTTATTTACTTCAATCTGGTTTTGAAATTGGTAAAGTAGATACAACACTTTTTATTAAAAGAAATAATCAAGATATTCAACTGGTTCAAATATATGTAGATGATATAATCTTTGGATCAACTAATAACATAATGAATGAAGAATTTTCAGATATAACGACTAACGAATTTGAAATGAGTCACATGAGAGAATTAAGTTTCTTCTTAGGGCTTCAAATTAAACAACTAGAAAATGGAATCTTCATAAGTCAAGAAAAATATGCTAAAGACTTAATCAATAAATTTGGTTTAAGTACCTCTAGTGGGAAACCAACTCCAATGTCAACAAATGTAGGTTTAAGTAAAGAAGATAAATCAAAAGATATTGATCAAACTTTATATAGGGGTATGATTGGTTCGCTACTTTATATAACAGCGAGTCATCCTGATATTATGCATAGTGTTTGTCTCTGTGCAAGATACCAATCACAACCTAAAGAAACTCACTTAAAAGCTGTTAAAAGAATTTTAAGATATGTAAAATACACTTTAGATTATGGTTTATTTTATCCTAAAAATAATACTTTTGATTTAATATCATGTTGTGATGCTGATTATGCTGGTTGTAAATCAGACCGAAAGAGTACAAGTGCAACTTGTCACTTTCTAGGACATTCACTGGTTTCCTGGTTCAGCAAGAAACAAAATACTGTTTCCTTGTCAACAACTGAAGCAGAGTATATATCTGCTGCTCTGGTCTGTTCACAAGTCATATATATGCAACAAACTTTAAAAGATTTTGGAATTAACATAAGTAAATCACCAATATATTGTGATAATACTAGTGCAATAAATCTATCTAAAAATCCAACTCATCATGCTAGAACTAAACATATTGATATAAGACATCATTTTCTTAGAGATAATATAACTAAAGAAATAATAACTCTAGATTATATAAATACTGAAAAACAAATTGCTGATATATTAACTAAACCGTTAACCGAGCAGAATTTTACTAAATTTAGAAGAGAATTAGGTATTTGTTCAAAATCTGAAATATAAAATAATATAATATAATAATCAATAAAAATTCAAAATAAAAATTACACTTTTTCTGAAAGACATGTCGACATGCCCCATCCCCTGATGTCGACATACCCAACAAAAATTTGAAAATAGAATTTCCCTCCAAAGTTAGTTATTTGGTTATTTATCTATTTATTTTGTTTTCTCTCCTCTTTCTTCACTATATTCTCTATAAATAACTTCTGAAACAATAAAATAATGGCCTCCTCTTCTACTAATGAACCCACTTCACCCACTTCTCCTCATTCTGGTCCATTTCAACGATCTACGCACGCTCGAGTGATCAAATTGCAAGAGAAGATGAAAGATATCCTTCAATTGTTGACTGAAATTCAAGTAAGTCAACTTAGGATGGCTAGAGAACAGCAAAGGCAAGGGAATATTATTAGGAATGTACAAAAATTCCTTATGGATAACCGTACAAATCCTATTAATATTAAAGACTCTTCACAAGCCATGGAATCAGAGGAAGAAGAACCTATGGAAGAGCCACAAGAAGACCAAGAGGAAGATCAACCTTTTCCCCAACCCGAAGTCCCTATAAATAAGGATGAGAGCGTTATTTGCGTTGGTGAGATCCTTGTTGATACTAATGGAAACATAATTGAACAACGTGGAAACTTTTGTCTCTACTACCCCAATTGTTCGATTCATAAGTCTCCTATAGTTAAGGATCGCCATTAAAGCGTACTTTCTTTTTTATTCTTTGTTTTAAATTGTTCTGTTTGTTCGTGTTTATGTATGTTCTTATATATGTCGTAATAACAAAAATGTGTTCACTTATACTCATTGTTTCATGTTTGTTCTATACATATTATTTGTTCATACTAATCATTCTTGAATTCTTAAGTAGTTAATAGTTTTTGTTGATGACAAAGGGGGAGAAAGTTATAAAAATATATGTGCTTGGTATAAGGGGGAGTCATGGAGTCAATGGAAGTTGTAGTTTTAAGAAGAAGTCACGGAGTAAGGGGGAGTTATGGTATGGTAAGAATATTTTATAAATAAAGGTTGTCATCATCAAAAAGGGGGAGATTGTTAGGAACTGAGTTGATGATGTTTTGATGACAACAACCTTATATAATTATTATACTTTACTTTATAAAATATATACTAACATTTTCATATAGATATATATATATATATAGGAAGTATATGCAGGTATTATCGAAGACTGATCAGTATAAAGACTCAAGCATCCAGATAAAGATTAGAGATTTAAGATTCAAGACTCTAGATAATCAAGATTTCAAGATCTCAAGATAAGTGTCTAGTATTTTGTTAAAACTTCATAATAGCATTCTCATCTTTCTTCCAATTTTCTTTTGGGATGGAACCCAATTTCTATCGAAACTAGTGGCTTACAAACCCACGACAAGTAGCTTACAAACCTACGACAAGTGGCTTACAAACCCACGAAAATCAAAATCATTTAAACTACTTTGTACAAGTTCTCGAGTCCTATGGAGGAGCTCTGTAGGAAGGTTCTTGCAATTTCAGTTTGAATAGATTTTTCAAAATGTTTTTAAATCTGTTTTTCAAAATGTTTTAGCTTTCAAAATCATGTTTTCAAAAATGTTTTCAAACTTTGTTTTAGCCTTGAAATATTCCTCCATTCTGATTTTTAAAACTTCTATTTTTAAAACATCAAAACTTATTCTGATTTTAAATATTACTTATATAATTGACGGTCTATATCAATTATATATATATATATATATTTAAAATAATGTTTTATATTCATTCTCTATCTTAAAATATTGTTTAAACACTTTATTTTGCTTCAGAGAAGTTTCAACTTGTTTTAAATTCAAATGCTTTTACAAAACAACATCTCTACAATTTTGAACTGAGGGATGTCGACATATGGGGATACCCCATGTCGATATGATGACAGTTGGATTCAAAATTCAAATTTCAAAAGAAGTGTCCATTCGTTCAAAAACCTTTCGCCAATGGTTATGACTGTTGAGCATCTATATAAAGGCTTCCAAAACGAATTTTTTAATACCTATTTTCTTATTTTTCTTCACTCTTTCTTCTCCACCATTCCATATCCATAAAACTTCATATTTTCAAGATCGTGCCATCATTCTTCCAAATTCTCAATAGGAAATCATTTAGATACTCTCTCTATTTGATTCTCCATCATTCTACTAAAGATCAAAGTGCTATTCAGAGTTATAGGATTAATTTGTATTCAAAAAGTCCATAGAGTCTATCCATTCAAAAGGAATGTTATTAGAAAGTATTAGGGTGATCTTGTGTCCCGTAAATCAAGAGAGTTTACCCCGGACTCAGAGATAGGAGGGTTCCTCAAGGCCTTAGAAATTGAGGGTTGTAATTTGGATATTGGCTTATAAAAAATATGTACAAGGATATTGCCTTGGTGCAGGACTGGATGTAGGAGGATTCCGAACCAATATAAAATCCGGTGTGTTCTTTCCTTTTACTTGCTTTACTTTACTATTTTCATTTGTTATATGTTCTGTGATCATTCTGTGTTAGAATTCTATTTAGATTTGTGTTGAAAGTTTTAATTTAGTCATATAGTTCATATATTCTTTAAAACACTATTCACCCCCCTCTAGTGTTATTTCTGCCTTAAGATTCTTAATCCGCATCCCCAACACGTAGATCAAGTCCTTAGCACAAGAAATGAAATATCAACAATAACCAAGTCAAATAGTTAAAGAGGATTCCACCAAGTGAAAGTGACGTCTCAAGATAGCACTTAAGCAATCTACTGGAATTCACAGATAGCAGTCTTATCTCGATCCAGAGCACACTTTGGTTCCAATGAAAGCATACTTTAGAGAGCAAATGTTAACTGGATTTTTGTGTAACGACCCAGAAATTTGAATAATTTAAATTTGAAAATATTTAATTAATTTTAAATATTTGAATGATGGGTTGGATTGAATTTTCAATATAACTTTAAAATTGGCGATTAAATTATAAAATTTAATATATTGGAAGTGAATAAAAATTTGGATCTTCAAATTTAAGCTGATTAAAAATATTTCAACAGCTTGTAAAATTCATATTGATAATATTGAAGATAATAGAAGCTTCAGATTTGAAATTAATAGTGAATTGTTCAGTTTTGGAATTTATATCGTTTAAATCGATATTTAAAAATAGTCATTTTTCATACAGTCTCGGAATTTGACGAAACCAGTTCCATTGGGTCCGTAATAGTTTATTATTGCCGGGTTTCAAATTTCGTATTTTTCGGAGCTGATATGTGAGCGTACGAAGAGTAAACGCATTGGAATTTAATCGAATTCGATTTAAATTTAAAACTAAAAAATAATAATTAGTCAACTCTATTACATACATCAGCCACCCTACTCTCTTCTTAGCAGGCCTATCCTCTGAAGCGTTGTCTCCCCCGTACCCTACCTCCTCTCTTATTTTCAAACGCGTAGCAGAGAAAAAATGAAACTCGTTCAAAATAGAGCCGAAGCCCTTCTTCTTTTCATTTAAAATCATAACTTTTGTTCGAATCATTAATGGCGCCGAGCTCTCGAACGCGCGCGCGATGCGGCGGCGCTGGATGATTTGGGGTCGCGAAGCTCACGATCGATGGGGCGGCGTCGATGGAGGAGCGCGCGCTCGATTAGGGGGCGATGGCGTATAAGGGGGCGCGCGCGTGGGGATTTGGAGTTGCGACAGTGGACGATGCTCACGAGGCTAGGGTACGGTCGCGCGAGCTCGCGGCGTCGATGGGGGGAGCTCGGCTGCAGCTCGAATAGATGGCGACGGCCTGGCGCTCGCATGAATCTAGGGTGCGGCGGCGGCAGCTCGCATACGCGATGGCAAGCGCTCGCGTGAGCAATTGGAGGCTGGCGATGCTCGTGTCAGTGGAAGCTGTGAGGTATACCTAAATTATTTCGAAATTTATTCGTTAAATTTTATATGGAAAAAAGAAAAGAAAGAAAAAAAAATGCAGTAAGTTAAAATGCAGATTTATATATATATATATATATATATATATAGAAAATTTATTTATATAGATAAAGCTAATACGTTGGATATTATTTCAATTATCAAAAGGGTATTTAAATTTTAAAATTTATATAGTTTGTTTTTACAAGAAAAGATTAAAACCCATAGTTTAAAATAAATCACTTGTTAATTAATCCATTATAAAGGAAATTTAATTGTTTGAAATATAATTTTAGTTAAATAAATTTTTAAAATAGAAATTGTTAGTTAAACAAATTTATTCAAAGAAATTGATTTAAAATAAAGATATTTATTTAAAGCAAATTTTTTAGTTAAATCGATTATTAAAGACGAAATTGGTTTAAAAGAAACTATTAGATAATAAATGAAAAATTATTAATAAATGACAATAGGATTGTTCGTTCAATTTAAATAATAAATCGTGAATTGTTTGTACTAGGTTGAAAATCGAGTCAAGATGAAATGGATGGCAAAATAAAGCTAAGGTGAGAACTCCTCACTCAATCGAAAGGTTTTGTTTAAAATTTTGAATAGTTAATATTGATTGTTGATGGTTGATTGTTTGTGCTAGTAGATATAGTAGGATATATATTATATATAGCGATATATATATATTGGCATATGTATATATCGGATTTGATTCCCCGCCTCGTATAGCGGATGAGACCCTATTGCGCCGTTATTAAGCGGAATATTTATAAAATCCCATATACCGCGATATTCCACCTCGAAGTGGAATTGGTATTGTGCTAACGTCTGTGGATGCAGGGTAACAGGTTGGAGGGATCCAACTGGATTCCTCGCATATTTATTTGTTTATGAATATTATGTTGATTGTTGATAATCACATTGATATATGATGTTATTCCCGTGATTGACCATTCGATGTCGTTGCATCATCGGATTCTAATTTTTAAATTAAAAATAACGGTTTTGAATTTAAAAGGGGTTTTAAATCGATTTTTCAAAGAATATGGTTTATTTAAAATTTTGAATTGATTAAATTTTAAAATAAATAGATGGATAAAATTTTATGTTTTAAAAATTTATATTTTTATAAAATATAACTTAAAAGAAATTTTAACAATAATAGGTTTTTATAAAATAGTTAAATTTGGTTTTTGGGAAGTTATTATTATTAATGGTTTATATAAAGGATTTTATAAATGGATGTTTTTAAATAAAAAAAATTTTGAAGTTATAGAATAAATTTATAAAGTGTTAAGTGGATGTATAACATGAATTTCACTAGGATTTATAGATAAAAAAATGTGAAATTTATAAAACGAATGGTTATTGGAAAATTTTAAGTTTATAAGTTATTAACTTATAGAAATGGATTTGGGCATTAAAAAGGGGAATTTTATAGAAATTGTTAATAAATGAAGATTTCATTAGTTGAAATTATTATAAACCATAAAGAAATCTTGTAAATGATAAGATTTTAAATTGGTTAAGTTCAAAGGAACGATTTGGTAAATAAATAATATTATAAGTATTTAACTTACAATATGGCTTTTGGGTATGAAATTGGGTTATGTAAATTGCATCGGATTAATAAAGGAATTTATAAAATTGGGGTTTATAATAGAAATGGAATTTTTAAACTATGTTTATAAATTTGAAATTCATCGAATTTGATAAATTGAAATATGGGAATTTGTTAAGTGGGCTATATTCACTATTTTGAATATTGAATAGATTATTAAATAAAATGGGTTTGTTTTTGGGAAAGGAATGTTTTAAATGGAATTTAAAACGAATTAAAGGTGTTTTAAAATGTATTGAGTATTGAAAACATAGATTGTTGAAATAGACGTTTTCGAGAAACAGAAGGGGATAATTTGTATAGTATTGGATTTATATATCTATTTTTAATTTCAAATCCATATACTAGTGTTTTTGGGTTGTCGTAACGATGTTTTACGCAACATCCGTTTTGACCCAAATAAATGTGAATAAAAGAATGTTTTCTTAAAGAGAATGGAATAAAATACTTAACGGTAACTTAAGTATATTGAATATTTCCAAATTGTTGAAAATAAATAAATTTGTGAATTACTTATTTTTAAAATAAGCATGGGGATGGTTTTCTAATATGAAATGGAACGGTTTTTGTGAATTCACCTTTAAGGTAATTGAAAGCAAATAACTTGAAATCGATTTGGGAATCGTATGCTAGTAGATGCTTGGAATTTAAATCCACTTTGGAATTTATATATATGAAGGGAAATTTGTTTAAAAATAAATGTTGATTTATTTTTAAATATGAAAATATAATTTACGAATTTGGAACGTAAGTTAAAATAAATCGGTAAAGATTTATTTGGTGGTTTGAAATTTGTTTCAAAAGGTATATATGGTTAAGGTGATTTGAAATTAGTTTTCAAATGGTTAAGGTGATTTGAAATTAGTTTTCAAATGGTTAAGGTGATTTGAAATTAGTTTTCAAATGGTTAAGGTGATTTGAAATTAGTTTTCAAATGGTTAAGGTGATTTGAAATTAGTTTTCAAATGGTTAAGGTGATTTGAAATTGGTTTGCAAATGGTTAATGTAATTTGAAATTTGTTTTCAAATGGTTGAGGTGTTTAATTTGAAATGGGTTTTCAAATGGTTAAGTGTGGAAATTATATCGTGAAGGTGTTTTGGTAAAGCAAATAAATTGGGCAATTATTTGGAAATTGTGTATATATATCTTGTAAAGATATTTTGGGACTTAATAATTTTGGAAAAATTATTTGGAATCTGATGATGTGGCGCATCTTTATTGATAGTTAAATAACCGACTATCAATATTTACCCTTGGATGGTATTGATTGTGTTTGTTTGGAATTGAATGCACACTTATTTTTAAAATAAGCGCTCGCTATTCGGTTTAGCCGGGAGAGGACCTTTGTGTCATATATCCCATTCCGAATATGCGATACGTCGTTTGGATTGCATTTGAAGACCGGTGTTGAAGACCGGGTATTTGTGAAAACGATAGGATGACCTATCGATTGTCTCCGCATTGTTAGCTACGATATGGAGATTTCCTTTGTGATGGGAAATTTTATCGGGATTGTGGATACCCGGATTGCAAGGGCTTCTTTGGAAGTGCCTTCGGTTCTGTTCGAACCCGGAACAGACTTGTATGGTTACGTGTCTGACATTACATTTTGAGAGATAGAGCAGATTTCTTTCAAATACATTTCTGTTGGTGGCGGAGAATTTATTCTCTTAGCTTAACACCCTTCTCTGAGACGTACGAGCTCAGAGGTTATGTAGTTGAAGGTTATCAGCGATATTTCCCAATCTGGTAATGTGGCATGCTGAGTGCTGCTGTGTGATGATCATTGGTTGATCGTTTGGATATGATCATTTGTTTGATCATTTATCTTTGTGATTATTGCTTTGGTCATCTGTGGACCCAAAGCATGGCTTTGTTGCACAAAGCGTAGCTTTGTGGACGAGACTTCGTCAGGACCTCACTCCCCGGAAATGGTCGAAACAGGAATATGCGGCAAGGTTATGAGGGTCGCGCCCTTTAGGGTATGTCATTTCCTTCTGGAAAAGGGTGGTATCATGGTATGGAGCCCAGATATTTACTCATGTGGAAACACTATATCTATTTCTGTGTGGTGTTGTTGGTATCGAGCGCTCGGATAAAGGTCCCAAAGGACCGGGGGATGACATATTCGTGTAGTAGTTACCTAGTTACAGAGGTAACCCGGCCTTGTGTTGGCAGAGATCTAACCGTAACGTTAGTTCTCGGGACGTCCCGCCAGAGGCGATCCCATGTGGCAATAGGAAGTTCCTTAGCCTGACCATTTGTTGGAAATCCATTCATCCAATACGCGCCCTGTACGGTTTTAGTTGTAGAACCTGCCATTTAACATGGCAGCTATAGTAGGCATAGTATCATGGTACCTATGCTGGCTAGGATTTATATTATACTTTCGAAATATTTTCCACTATGCACTAGTAATAATATCAAAGAATTTTTCTCGTAGTAAGCATGTTTGACTATCATAAGGAGAAATCTCCCCCATGTGTGCGTTTGCATTGTGTGTGTGCCGGGAGGCCTTATGGTAGTTTCATTTTCCAAAAAGCATTGCGGATTTCAAAATTTAAACTTTCTTGTTGCGTGTTTAAAGATAAACTGTTTTGAGTTCTCACACCAGTCACATGACTGACCTGGAGTTTATTGTTCCTTTCCTAAACTCTGGGTGCCCACTATTTTCCACACGGGCAGTCTAGAGTTAGGTTATCAGGTTATTCTGGATTCGAGAGTTGCCGTGCAGATTTGGAGGCGAGCTTGGATAGCGTAGTCTATTATCTATTGTATATAGTATTCTTTCCGCTGTTTTATTGTTGTACACTCTGATGATATGATGTATTGTGATGTATGTATAAAATGTATAGTTCTTTTGTTTTAATGATATTCATTTATCTATTATATGTTGTTCCGCTGCGATTGTGAGATTCTGATATTGTTTCTCGTTCTGTTACTTGTTTTTCTGTTTTCTCTTCTCTTTCTTTTCTTTCTTCTTCTACCTCTTTCTTCTTCAAAAACTCTAACGGTTCGATTTTTCGGCAACGAAAAATCGCGATCGTTACATTTGGTATCAGAGCATGTGGTTAAGCGACAACCATGGTTCTGTTGGGTATTACTCATTAGAGATAGAGTCAGCAGTACTCTAGAATGAGTGTGAGTGTAATAATAGATATGAGCGCGTATTTGTTAGTGAATATAAAATTATTTTATATTGTGATGATTGGTTTGTTGAGTGGTATATGGATTCTGGTCGGTATAGTCTGTACAACTCTATCGATAGGGATCTCTAAACACTTATACAGAACAATTCGACACGATATTGTTTTAAATTGGGTAAATGAAATAATTTTACCTCGATTATATTTTGTATATAAAGAAAATAATTTTTTCAAGAATTATTGAAGTGTGTGTATAATTGATTGCTTGGTTGTTGTAAATAATATACATATATATATATATAGGACAATCAAAGTTGTTTGAATAAGTTATATAAAAATGATTATTGTAAAAAGAATAATTGTATAAGCTAATGAATTATAAGTATGGAATTATAATTAAAATGATTTACAATTGTAAAATAATCTTATGTATATAAGAAGTGAAATTATATAAGTAAAAAGTTTGCAAATGTAGTTATATGTAAAAGAAACTTTTTGAAAGAATATTTAGCACTGATTTCACTATTGTCACTGGGAAATAATAAGGATGATGACTGCAGCATCATCAGTATCATTTTCGAGTTTCTATGTGATGGATTTGCTACAATAATGAATTTAAAATTGAGATTTTGTTGAAATAAACAAATTTGAAATTAAAAATTCAACTTGAGATTGTTAAATATAAGTGAAAAAGGTTTTGAACTTATAATATGAGTTGGAAGTTGTATAATAAGCTATATAACTTATAGAATGGGAAAATGTAAGCAAACCAATTATTGGAGTGGCTAAACAATTAAGTTAAGTAAAGTGAAATATGAATTTGAATGTTGATATGAATTTGACTCAAGTAAAAGCTAAATAGAACTTACTTTAGAATTGAAATCCGAATTGGATTGATAAGTGGAAACTTAAGTTTATTTGAACAAATTATGTTAAATGGAATAGAGTTTGAAATGAATTAGGAGAATACTTAAGTTGAATAGTGGAAGTAAATGTAAATGAAGTTGAATGGAATATAACTTGAGTAATGTTGAAAGAATTGATGTTGATATCAAAATAAAATGAATAAAGTGAATTAATGAAATCGTTAAATGATGTGAACTTGAGTTATATAAATGAAATTCAATTTTATTTGTAAAAGAATTGGCAACTGAATTAAAGTATGGATTGAATGTTAATTAATCGAATGTGAATAAGTTGATATGAAATGATGTATGTAAGTGTAAATTCATTTCGAGCTAGTTGAATAATTGAATGAAAATCAGTTGAATGTTAAATCAATTGGAATTAAAACTGTTGAACCAAATTGAATGTAATGAGAGAAAAACTAATAATTTGGTTTTATTGGATATACATTGGTTGTTATTTGCTTGTTGGTTGATTGTATGTAAATTCATTAAGTGTTAATGAAATTGAATTAGCGCATTTGAAAACTATGTAATTGAATTCAAATTGAAAGTGAAGTAAATAAATTTGAATAGAATTGAATTCGAGTTGATTTGAAAGTGAACCAATGTGAATTTAATTAGTGAATGTAAACTAATGGGAAATGAATGAGAAAGAATATGCAACTTCAATAATAAACCAAAAATGTATAAGAAGCATATGTTGAAAGGTTTTGTAATTGAATTGGCAAAATGATTTGAATGTTGAAGTTGGAATTGTGTACTACTATTAGCAGGATATACAGGTGTATAATGGAATTGGGATTTGATTTTGAAGTTAAAAAATTGAATTGCTCGACAAAAAGGTACGTATTTCAATTTTAGTATGAGATTTGATGATTTCCTTCTCCAGCCACTTGGCTTTCTCTTTTCTTTTTGATTCTGAGGGGCCGTGGTGCCATTTTGTAGTCGTACCGATCGAGCCGCGCAAAGGAGACGCTGGCGAAATTTTTTCGAAAATTTAGGGAGTTAGAAAATTTTTGAGAAAATTTTGAAAGTTTGAAATTTGAATTTAAATTTAAATTTGAATTGTTGAGTAAACAATGTTGTTTGAAACCTATAATTGAAGTTGGAAAGCTAATTGAAATGATAGTAAATCTTTAATAAAAAGATTGGTGTTAGAGGGTTGATAAAACTATTAGTTTTGGAAAAATAATAAACGGATTATGAATTATTCTCCTTAACTTGCAATTTCGAGGACGAAATTCTTTTAAGGGGGGAAGGTTGTAACGACCCAGAAATTTGAATAATTTAAATTTGAAAATATTTAATTAATTTTAAATATTTGAATGATGGGTTGGATTGAATTTTCAATATAACTTTAAAATTGGCGATTAAATTATAAAATTTAATATATTGGAAGTGAATAAAAATTT
Source organism: Allium cepa (assembly GCA_030765085.1). Taxonomy (NCBI): domain Eukaryota; kingdom Viridiplantae; phylum Streptophyta; class Magnoliopsida; order Asparagales; family Amaryllidaceae; genus Allium; species Allium cepa. The sequence continues at coordinate 948,110,337 of CM060945.1, read as the reverse complement.
GGATCTTCAAATTTAAGCTGATTAAAAATATTTCAACAGCTTGTAAAATTCATATTGATAATATTGAAGATAATAGAAGCTTCAGATTTGAAATTAATAGTGAATTGTTCAGTTTTGGAATTTATATCGTTTAAATCGATATTTAAAAATAGTCATTTTTCATACAGTCTCGGAATTTGACGAAACCAGTTCCATTGGGTCCGTAATAGTTTATTATTGCCGGGTTTCAAATTTCGTATTTTTCGGAGCTGATATGTGAGCGTACGAAGAGTAAACGCATTGGAATTTAATCGAATTCGATTTAAATTTAAAACTAAAAAATAATAATTAGTCAACTCTATTACATACATCAGCCACCCTACTCTCTTCTTAGCAGGCCTATCCTCTGAAGCGTTGTCTCCCCCGTACCCTACCTTCTCTCTTATTTTCAAACGCGTAGCAGAGAAAAAATGAAACTCGTTCAAAATAGAGCCGAAGCCCTTCTTCTTTTCATTTAAAATCATAACTTTTGTTCGAATCATTAATGGCGCCGAGCTCTCGAACGCGCGCGCGATGCGGCGGCGCTGGATGATTTGGGGTCGCGAAGCTCACGATCGATGGGGCGGCGTCGATGGAGGAGCGCGCGCTCGATTAGGGGGCGATGGCGTATAAGGGGGCGCGCGCGTGGGGATTTGGAGTTGCGACAGTGGACGATGCTCACGAGGCTAGGGTACGGTCGCGCGAGCTCGCGGCGTCGATGGGGGGAGCTCGGCTGCAGCTCGAATAGATGGCGACGGCCTGGCGCTCGCATGAATCTAGGGTGCGGCGGCGGCAGCTCGCATACGCGATGGCAAGCGCTCGCGTGAGCAATTGGAGGCTGGCGATGCTCGTGTCAGTGGAAGCTGTGAGGTATACCTAAATTATTTCGAAATTTATTCGTTAAATTTTATATGGAAAAAAGAAAAGAAAGAAAAAAAAATGCAGTAAGTTAAAATGCAGATTTATATATATATATATATATATATATATATATATATATAGAAAATTTATTTATATAGATAAAGCTAATACGTTGGATATTATTTCAATTATCAAAAGGGTATTTAAAATTTAAAATTTATATAGTTTGTTTTTACAAGAAAAGATTAAAACCCATAGTTTAAAATAAATCACTTGTTAATTAATCCATTATAAAGGAAATTTAATTGTTTGAAATATAATTTTAGTTAAATAAATTTTTAAAATAGAAATTGTTAGTTAAACAAATTTATTCAAAGAAATTGATTTAAAATAAAGATATTTATTTAAAGCAAATTTTTTAGTTAAATCGATTATTAAAGACGAAATTGGTTTAAAAGAAACTATTAGATAATAAATGAAAAATTATTAATAAATGACAATAGGATTGTTCGTTCAATTTAAATAATAAATCGTGAATTGTTTGTACTAGGTTGAAAATCGAGTCAAGATGAAATGGATGGCAAAATAAAGCTAAGGTGAGAACTCCTCACTCAATCGAAAGGTTTTGTTTAAAATTTTGAATAGTTAATATTGATTGTTGATGGTTGATTGTTTGTGCTAGTAGATATAGTAGGATATATATTATATATAGCGATATATATATATTGGCATATGTATATATCGGATTTGATTCCCCGCCTCGTATAGCGGATGAGACCCTATTGCGCCGTTATTAAGCGGAATATTTATAAAATCCCATATACCGCGATATTCCACCTCGAAGTGGAATTGGTATTGTGCTAACGTCTGTGGATGCAGGGTAACAGGTTGGAGGGATCCAACTGGATTCCTCGCATATTTATTTGTTTATGAATATTATGTTGATTGTTGATAATCACATTGATATATGATGTTATTCCCGTGATTGACCATTCGATGTCGTTGCATCATCGGATTCTAATTTTTAAATTAAAAATAACGGTTTTGAATTTAAAAGGGGTTTTAAATCGATTTTTCAAAGAATATGGTTTATTTAAAATTTTGAATTGATTAAATTTTAAAATAAATAGATGGATAAAATTTTATGTTTTAAAAATTTATATTTTTATAAAATATAACTTAAAAGAAATTTTAACAATAATAGGTTTTTATAAAATAGTTAAATTTGGTTTTTGGGAAGTTATTATTATTAATGGTTTATATAAAGGATTTTATAAATGGATGTTTTTAAATAAAAAAAATTTTGAAGTTATAGAATAAATTTATAAAGTGTTAAGTGGATGTATAACATGAATTTCACTAGGATTTATAGATAAAAAAATGTGAAATTTATAAAACGAATGGTTATTGGAAAATTTTAAGTTTATAAGTTATTAACTTATAGAAATGGATTTGGGCATTAAAAAGGGGAATTTTATAGAAATTGTTAATAAATGAAGATTTCATTAGTTGAAATTATTATAAACCATAAAGAAATCTTGTAAATGATAAGATTTTAAATTGGTTAAGTTCAAAGGAACGATTTGGTAAATAAATAATATTATAAGTATTTAACTTACAATATGGCTTTTGGGTATGAAATTGGGTTATGTAAATTGCATCGGATTAATAAAGGAATTTATAAAATTGGGGTTTATAATAGAAATGGAATTTTTAAACTATGTTTATAAATTTGAAATTCATCGAATTTGATAAATTGAAATATGGGAATTTGTTAAGTGGGCTATATTCACTATTTTGAATATTGAATAGATTATTAAATAAAATGGGTTTGTTTTTGGGAAAGGAATGTTTTAAATGGAATTTAAAACGAATTAAAGGTGTTTTAAAATGTATTGAGTATTGAAAACATAGATTTCAACATTGATTGTTGAAATAGACGTTTTCGAGAAACAGAAGGGGATAATTTGTATAGTATTGGATTTATATATCTATTTTTAATTTCAAATCCATATACTAGTGTTTTTGGGTTGTCGTAACGATGTTTTACGCAACATCCGTTTTGACCCAAATAAATGTGAATAAAAGAATGTTTTCTTAAAGAGAATGGAATAAAATACTTAACGGTAACTTAAGTATATTGAATATTTCCAAATTGTTGAAAATAAATAAATTTGTGAATTACTTATTTTTAAAATAAGCATGGGGATGGTTTTCTAATATGAAATGGAACGGTTTTTGTGAATTCACCTTTAAGGTAATTGAAAGCAAATAACTTGAAATCGATTTGGGAATCGTATGCTAGTAGATGCTTGGAATTTAAATCCACTTTGGAATTTATATATATGAAGGGAAATTTGTTTAAAAATAAATGTTGATTTATTTTTAAATATGAAAATATAATTTACGAATTTGGAACGTAAGTTAAAATAAATCGGTAAAGATTTATTTGGTGGTTTGAAATTTGTTTCAAAAGGTATATATGGTTAAGGTGATTTGAAATTAGTTTTCAAATGGTTAAGGTGATTTGAAATTAGTTTTCAAATGGTTAAGGTGATTTGAAATTAGTTTTCAAATGGTTAAGGTGATTTGAAATTAGTTTTCAAATGGTTAAGGTGATTTGAAATTAGTTTTCAAATGGTTAAGGTGATTTGAAATTGGTTTGCAAATGGTTAATGTAATTTGAAATTTGTTTTCAAATGGTTGAGGTGTTTAATTTGAAATGGGTTTTCAAATGGTTAAGTGTGGAAATTATATCGTGAAGGTGTTTTGGTAAAGCAAATAAATTGGGCAATTATTTGGAAATTGTGTATATATATCTTGTAAAGATATTTTGGGACTTAATAATTTTGGAAAAATTATTTGGAATCTGATGATGTGGCGCATCTTTATTGATAGTTAAATAACCGACTATCAATATTTACCCTTGGATGGTATTGATTGTGTTTGTTTGGAATTGAATGCACACTTATTTTTAAAATAAGCGCTCGCTATTCGGTTTAGCCGGGAGAGGACCTTTGTGTCATATATCCCATTCCGAATATGCGATACGTCGTTTGGATTGCATTTGAAGACCGGTGTTGAAGACCGGGTATTTGTGAAAACGATAGGATGACCTATCGATTGTCTCCGCATTGTTAGCTACGATATGGAGATTTCCTTTGTGATGGGAAATTTTATCGGGATTGTGGATACCCGGATTGCAAGGGCTTCTTTGGAAGTGCCTTCGGTTCTGTTCGAACCCGGAACAGACTTGTATGGTTACGTGTCTGACATTACATTTTGAGAGATAGAGCAGATTTCTTTCAAATACATTTCTGTTGGTGGCGGAGAATTTATTCTCTTAGCTTAACACCCTTCTCTGAGACGTACGAGCTCAGAGGTTATGTAGTTGAAGGTTATCAGCGATATTTCCCAATCTGGTAATGTGGCATGCTGAGTGCTGCTGTGTGATGATCATTGGTTGATCGTTTGGATATGATCATTTGTTTGATCATTTATCTTTGTGATTATTGCTTTGGTCATCTGTGGACCCAAAGCATGGCTTTGTTGCACAAAGCGTAGCTTTGTGGACGAGACTTCGTCAGGACCTCACTCCCCGGAAATGGTCGAAACAGGAATATGCGGCAAGGTTATGAGGGTCGCGCCCTTTAGGGTATGTCATTTCCTTCTGGAAAAGGGTGGTATCATGGTATGGAGCCCAGATATTTACTCATGTGGAAACACTATATCTATTTCTGTGTGGTGTTGTTGGTATCGAGCGCTCGGATAAAGGTCCCAAAGGACCGGGGGATGACATATTCGTGTAGTAGTTACCTAGTTACAGAGGTAACCCGGCCTTGTGTTGGCAGAGATCTAACCGTAACGTTAGTTCTCGGGACGTCCCGCCAGAGGCGATCCCATGTGGCAATAGGAAGTTCCTTAGCCTGACCATTTGTTGGAAATCCATTCATCCAATACGCGCCCTGTACGGTTTTAGTTGTAGAACCTGCCATTTAACATGGCAGCTATAGTAGGCATAGTATCATGGTACCTATGCTGGCTAGGATTTATATTATACTTTCGAAATATTTTCCACTATGCACTAGTAATAATATCAAAGAATTTTTCTCGTAGTAAGCATGTTTGACTATCATAAGGAGAAATCTCCCCCATGTGTGCGTTTGCATTGTGTGTGTGCCGGGAGGCCTTATGGTAGTTTCATTTTCCAAAAAGCATTGCGGATTTCAAAATTTAAACTTTCTTGTTGCGTGTTTAAAGATAAACTGTTTTGAGTTCTCACACCAGTCACATGACTGACCTGGAGTTTATTGTTCCTTTCCTAAACTCTGGGTGCCCACTATTTTCCACACGGGCAGTCTAGAGTTAGGTTATCAGGTTATTCTGGATTCGAGAGTTGCCGTGCAGATTTGGAGGCGAGCTTGGATAGCGTAGTCTATTATCTATTGTATATAGTATTCTTTCCGCTGTTTTATTGTTGTACACTCTGATGATATGATGTATTGTGATGTATGTATAAAATGTATAGTTCTTTTGTTTTAATGATATTCATTTATCTATTATATGTTGTTCCGCTGCGATTGTGAGATTCTGATATTGTTTCTCGTTCTGTTACTTGTTTTTCTGTTTTCTCTTCTCTTTCTTTTCTTTCTTCTTCTACCTCTTTCTTCTTCAAAAACTCTAACGGTTCGATTTTTCGGCAACGAAAAATCGCGATCGTTACATTTTGACCAAGCAGAAGTCAGTGGAAGTTAAAACGTCAGACGAGGAAAAAATGATTTAAGGACTTTGGAAACATCGTAAAAAGGAAAGAAGAAGGAAATATTGGAAAATGAGCAGAAAAAGTTGACTGATATTTTCAACTTGGCACTTGGTTTCTGACCCGAGTCATACATGAGTCGGACATAGGAACTCGGGTTATGATTTCACTTGGATCTGACTCACAAAATTCTCAGGTCAAATACCAAGCAATCTTCACTAAGTATATAACTTAGTACCAAGTTATATAACCCAGTGTCTACTTGTTTTTTCTCGGGTCCAACCTACGAAACTCTTAGGTCAGACTCCAAGCAATTTTCGCTGAATATTACTCGAGTCAGACTCACTAAACACTTAGGTCAAATTCAAAGCAACCATCATTAAGTGTATAACTCAGTACCGAGTTAAATAACTCGATGCTGACTTGTTTTTTCTCAGGTCCGACTCATAAAACTCTCAGCTTGGACTCTAAGCAGTTGTTGCCGAGCAGAAGTTGGATCTGACACATAAAACTCTCAGGTCAGCTCCAAGCAAGTATAACTCAGGTCTGGTACACAAAACTCTCAGATTAGACTCCATGAACTCGATCCTTTGGATGACTCCAAGCAAGATGAAGATGAAACGACTTGTAAATTAGCAGGCATGCTTAAATGGAAAAAGGAAATAGCTTGGTAAAATTTAGACTAGAAATACGCTAAGTGGATGAGTTGGCACCGAGTTATGGCGATGAGTTGGTGTCAAGTTATCATGCTCCACAACCAACCTCTAAAACTTCACGCGAGTTATTCTCTAGCTCTTATATGCAAGCCTAAGTGGTTTCATAGAATTCTAGACGGCTTATCTCAAGAATTGAAGAGTTATCTATTGCAAACTAATGAACAAGTCAAGTTGTGAAGCAATGATCATCAAAACAAGTCAGCGACCAAAGAAAACACAAGGGCACCCCAAAATGAAGTTAGGAGTACTATCCAAAAGAAACGCACGAGTTTCCCCTTAAGGAGATATCTCGTATCGAGTTATTAGGATAACTCGAAACCGAGTTATAATATTAACTCGCAGGTCCTCTAAGTTTTCCATACCACTTTAGGCTTATATTTGGGCCTCTCTGGTAACAGGCTTCTTATCTAATATGATAGATACCCCTATAAATACAAACCATAAAGAAACCAAAACAAGATCTGGTTTCTGCCATCACTATGCGGAAGCTTTGCCCTTTCTTCATCTTCCATCTCCATACAATAGCAACCACAGATACTCTAGGTAATTCTAGGATTTAGAATCTATATCACCTGTGTACAAGTGACTTGTTCCCTCTCAGATCTCTTATACATACAAACTTCATCAGATCTATAAGCAACAAAGCTATGAAGTGGACGTAGGCCATAGATTGTCGAACCATTATAAAATATTGTGTCTCTCATTTTTATTTTTGTTATTTTCCTTTTATTTTCAATAATATCTACTAGATCTAAGTTATGCAGGTTTCCTCCAACCTATTCTTGGATATTGATCCTTTTTTAGCGTTAACAAAGTACAAGAAGTTTGATGGAATCCTAAGGGGGAAAATCAAGTTGGTACTGACCTGATTTTTAGAATTGGAATGGCAAGAAATGGATGAAAGGAGCTTGGATATGAAGAGAAAATCAGCTCTGGATGCATAAATTCAACTTGGTACCAACCTGATTTAGGTTGGTAATGACCCGATTTTCTTCCTGATATTCATGCGCTGTGACCTGTTCTACCTACAAGATAATCAAATCTTAAAGATTTAAACGAATTCAAGCCCTAATAGTGAGCTTGGTGCAAGCAACCTATCTTCAATTAGGAAAGGTATTGGTATATTGGGGTCTAAGCGTTATCTTCTTCTACCTTCAACCCATAAAAATTATAGAAAAAACTGAGATCCGCTAGATTATGGTCAGAATCCAATTATAAACTTTATATTTCGAAAGAAAACAATCAATAATAATGATTAAAGTAGATGTAGGCTGCAGCATTCGTCGAACTACTATAAAAATTGTCTTTTTATTGCTTTTGATTAGATCTGCTACATATTATCTATTTTGGGGTGTTGTGTTAGTTTTTTGGCACAACAAGAACTATTGAGCTTGCACCATTCACCAAATCAATATGGAACTCTATCTCTTAATATAGTGGTAATCCGATGACCTCCATAAATATGTCCAGGTACTCCATAACAATGGGTACTGATCAAAGCTCATTATGTGGGATGTTAAGCGAGTATTAATGGCTAACTATCACCTCATCATTTGGTAGGTAGCCTAACTCTTGCCTTTGCACATCATCGGTTTTTATTATCACTATTAGTCTCTCAATATTCACCGTAACTCGATACTTCTGAAGCCATTCCATCCTAATATAATACCAAACTCCACAAAATTGAATATAAAACAATCATAAGAAAACATGGATCCATGACTCGATAAGACCACATCATGGCAAAACATACACAAACTAGTCGAACTTCCCATATGTTTTGACATAGTCGAAGGTCCGTCTACTAGTCAGGTTTCAATCCTATTCTATCTATCATGTCACTGGATATAAAGGTTGTGAGTCCTTGGTATCAAATAAAACACGAATAGGTATATCATAAATGGAATGCATACCTTGGATGACGATGCTTTCCCCCTTCTCCTCCGTCGATAGAGCATTCAAAGAAGTTGAAATGGAATTAAGGGAATGTGACTTCTACCATCTATTTTTGCTTTAATTGTTCAAGACAATCTTTCTGGATACGGTCGAACTTATTGCAGTTACAGCACTTCTTCCCATCATTCTTACATATCTTGCTTAGATGGCTCTTCTCTCTGCAATATAACAAGTGGGCTCTTATTTGCCTTTCTTCTGGGCGCTATGTGCTGAAACTGCTTTTTTCTTATTGTTCCATTTCGCCCCCTTCCTCACTTGCAGCTTTAGGTCTTCTTTCAAAACGACAACAACTTTTGGCTATAGGTACAGACTCTCATACCTTAAAGCCTTCTCGACTGTCTTCTTTATGCTTTAATCAATGTGTCCTACTAGCTTTTCTCCTAGAGAGTCATTCAATCCAATTATAAACTTTTCACTCTCCTTTAATGGAGTGTCAATGAAGGACATCCCATACTTCAAAAATGTGTCGAACTCAACTAAATATTCTAAAATAGAAAAGTCGGTCTGTTTTAGATCAAATAATGCCTTGAATAGCACCGACTTTTGAGCTGCCAGTATAAACTTCTCTTCATATCTAGTCTTAAACTAATCCCAAGTAAATTGATCCTAGAAACTCGAAGGGCATTCCACCTATCCATAGCCCTTTTTAGAGTTGTGGAGAAACCAACCTCCTCTTCTTTGCATCCTCTAACTCGAGATCATCAAAGATGCATTCACATGTACCCAGCCAATCTTGGACTTAAATTGCTAATTCCATTCTAAGAAACAACTTGCCTGACTTGCAATGTCCTGATTAACTTTAGCAAAATCAGCTCTAGGAACTTGAACTAGAGCACCAACAACAATCACAGCTAGAGCACCTCCCCGGGCATTCCGTATCATGTTCATCATCATATTATTGAACATTGTCAGCATATCAGGTTTTATAGCTGCCCCAGCACTTGCTTCTTGATCTACTCTAGAGATGGAGTTTCTTACTATATTCCTTCTTTATCTGCTCATTCCTACAATCTGTAATAAAAATGATCAATCTCTCATAAAGGAAAGCTACATAAGGGGTACTCGTATATGCAGAATAACTTATATTGTTTATACTTCTATCTAGTTTTGGAAACCAAAATATAATAAGTACACTCTCTTATGTAGCATTTGATCCATTCTAAGGCAAGTGTTCCTTCCTACCACTAATGGATCCAAGTATTAACTTAGATCATATCAAGCTTTGATATTAAACGTAACGACCATCCTATACCTTCAGTACTCAAATACCATATAGAGTGCATTATAATGGTAGCCAACCAATATGGTGGTAGATAGGAAAAAGTAAAGCAATCCAAAGTAGAATGTGTTTTATATATCACAACACATAGGATAAAGTATAATAACCAACATAGATATTAAACAGGCGAGATACAAAATGTAACTACGTGAACCAGAATAAATCAGAATGTAGTGGTTCATCACAGTTATACAAAGAAAATAGCAATAGAGTTTATACATCAAATAATAAACTCTGAAATATCTTCCTTTAACAATAATAAGCAAGCGTGAAATAGCTCCATAGCAGTGCACAATAAAAATAGCTATAATAACGCATAAAGTATAGAAATACGAAAGCGCTAGCCACTTGCGCATCCTCTACACACCTCCATGCATTACCGCATACATGTTATCTCTAATTTAATCATATAAAAGTACTCAAGGTATTAAGAAGCAAAGAAAATTACCTCGTTGCACATCATAGTCTGGTATGAGCGATCTATAATCTCAAACTATATAAAATCGATATAGTAAAAGGGAAGACAAGGTAAGGAAATCATACCTGACATGTCCTTGCATCCAACAACTTCACACGTAAAACAATGTATGTTATACTATCATTATACCGGTGTACTTCACTAAGTACAATATAGGATGTTGGGGTATCTAACACATTAATATCTACATCAGATCATATCCATCCCAATCACGTAAATATCAAAGCATAAAACAATCATAGCATAGATAACATTCATAGCATACAGATCAATAATCGTCTACATGTCGCATCACCGACAAAGATGTTGTTTGTTAAAAACTCATATGACCTAGGAAGATAATCAGCGATGACTCAATTTGTGAAAATTTAATGCTCAAACCCATGCCATTCAAAGATCGGCTAGGAACTGTACACAGACAGGTGTCTAATCACATAGGTACATACAGACTACCAGGGTACATATAGACAATCCTTAGTGAGTATCCTCTCATGCTTCCACTCATAAGCATAACCTCATCTATATAGTAATCCAACGATACTTTGGCACTTCACACAGAATAAAGAACACATCGTATGTCCAACTCTAGTAGCTCACATCACCACTAGTGTCTCCATGAACCACCATTAAGTCCTACGAACACTCTCCACTTAAAGTGCTCGATCAAACAACTCATATCGTGGAGTTTTTGAAGTTCAAACACCTCATATAATTCCTAGGATTACCTAAGGGTAGGATCCAAAGCAAAATACCAATTCTCCTAAGTCAGAACTTAAGAAAAACTCGATCCCTCGCGAATCATCTATTCATCTTCAACGTAGCCTAGATCAGTCGTCTATTGATGATAATTCATCTTTACTCATTAAAACCACTTTTGATTGATCAGACAAGCCCTCTACATCACTGTGGCCATCTTACATCGATTACAGCCTTCGTTGATTATTTCTTGATCATTCGATGCCGAATGACAGCACTCGGGACTTAGTTAAATTCTTGACTTCCTTCAACCTTGCCCGAAAGCGACACCACAACTTTCCCAAAGCATTCCTCCTCTTGCCCCGAAGTTGCTTCAACAATTCCTTAAAGCAGCATCAATCAGTGCCTAGCCATTTGACCAACTAAGTTTAAGTTTTTTACCTTATGCCCAAGTCTTTATATGCTCGCCTCTATGTTTTCCTCTACTTGGCTTGCAGTCTTCATCAACTCGGAACATCCACTATGATCGATCAATATTGGCTCTATCTCATAATCCCTTGATACAATCTCTATGTCATCGATTATGTAGCTTTATCCCTTCATGTAGAACACCCCTATCAGTCACAGCTTGTTTAGAGCAATTTTGATCAATTGGGTGATTGAACACCCTAGAAACTTATCGTTTTTTTGCATTTTCTAAGCTAATTCCCCTAATCTAAATCTCTTCACTCCTTGTGCAACTTGTTTGCATTGACTTGGCTCCTAACTCTTTAGAACCGATCGGTACTCTAAAATGCACATTGATACACTGTTTCCTATTAAAAGCGAACAAACATACAAAACAAGAATCAACAAGCACCATATCATAGCAATCATAAGATTGTACGTCCATATACTATCTTATAATTCATATATTCAATTATGACTTCAAATGCATAGAAAGTCATATTAAATCAATGTAAAACAATTTAAAAGCATATAAATTCATTAATAAACATTTATAAGTTTATATCATTTAGGAGTCTCCTTCTTAACTTGGAAAACATTTCAAAAACACAATTTTATCATTTAGAAACATAAAAGGCTAGTGGGAGATGATAAATCATTCACCTAGATACCAAATAGCACTAAAAACAAAGTGGATCTACTATAGACAACCATGCATGAATCCCATTATGGAAAATTTGGAAATTCAACGAGTCTTGTTGCTAATCTCTATGTTAATCACCCTTTACTCACTTGATTTGACTATAAATAGTAAGGATTTAATATGATTTTGGCTAAGAAGGTGACTAAAGGAGGTTAGAGATAGTTTTGAGGAAGTGAGAAAGTGATTAAGGGTTGTCCTATTAGCTATAATTATCCCAAATGCCGAAATGGGTTAATAGGCTAGATATGGGATTAGTCTAATTTAATTTATCCAAAAAATATCTAACTTCAAATGACCAGATCTCCTAAATGTAAGTTCAAAAATCTATTTTGACTACTCAACGGAAAGACATACAATCAAAAATTTCATTTGAAAGTAGTTCGGACCCTAATTAGGCTCCTATCAAAAGTTATAGCCATTACAATTTTTCAAGGTCGAACCATCCAATATTTATTCTTGGGGTCAAAGTTGTAAATACTCCAAATTTCCCAAAATAATAATCTTATATGACTTAAATTGGCCATGGAAATAATATTTTTACAATCCGTCGATACTTAAAAATGTTGGTCACTACAATTCCAATAATAAAGTTTGGTAAATATCAGTTATGTAAAACTAAATTATTTCCACTTGAAAGATGTACATGGTAATCTCGCACTGCCCGGAGAGCTACATTATCTCTATTGGCAACTTCAAATTCCATGTTCCCTCATGTTATGGGCTTTTTGCTCTTAAGCCCTCATAACAAATTATAGATTTGTGTTCGATAAGTTTCTAAAAACCCAAGAAGAAGCACTTATAGATAAACATTTTCTAGTAAGAAAATTACCTTTTTAAGCAATATCATATTCCTTCTTATCACTCAGTATCTTTAGATATTCCGGGTGGTTCCTCTTCTGATGTCCCTTTTTTGAGTAATGGTGACATTAAACCTTCTCTTTTTTACCCTTGGGAGAATAGCACTTGATTCCTCTTAAATGTAGCCTCTGACATCCTTAACATATAAAGGAGGTCCATGAAAGTACACTTCAATAAGTTCAATGTGAATGGATCAAATTATAGAGTCATTGAACTAAGTATGAAGTCAATCTATAACTCCTGATCAAGGGTGGTTCCTAACTCGAGTAATCTCTCTATGATCCGACCATATTGAGTATGTAATATTGAACTGGAGGCCCTTTTGCTCATCTTTGCATGAAACCGTTTCCATGAAATCTCTTATCTTGTAGAATGAGGCTTTTCACCTTAATTTTTTATAGGTGATCAAATATGGGACAAGCTTCCATATACTTATGTTGTCTTTAGAACTTAGTCCTCATAGTGGAAACAAAAAAAAATTATATTAAATTAAATTGCCTTTTTAATCTAGTTGGTTATTGATGCTTTATAATATGAGTTTTTCCTGTCATAAGTCAACCTTCTTTCTCCTCCTAGCTTGGCTTCTAATGGTTGTGGTATAGGTTCTAACATTTCTCTAATATAGGCTAGAGTTTTGTTATGGAACATTATGAGAAGAATAAGGAACATGATGGTATTTATAATCTCGCTGTAAAAATTCGCATATATTTCTACTTGTTTCTTTTCATAAATTATCATATAAGTTTTCAAATGAAATGAAAACCCTATTTTCCTCACCTATGGTCGGTCATAATTTTTACAACTATTTTCTTTACTTTGGATCTACTTAATATCCATTATTAATAATTTAATTAGATAAATAAAAGTAACATTTATATATTATTTTAATTAATTTTAAGGTTTAAAATAAATTAGTAAAAACCATAAAAAAATTAACATAATATTTATATTAATTTTCTTTATTCTAATTTATAATATTTATAAATCAAATTAATTAAATTGAATTCATAAATATATTGACAAACACAGTTGTGTGACTCCCTGTATGAACTGGACCTTGTAATATTTAAATAGATTAAATATTAAAGCTTGTACGAAATCTGTTAAAGCATAAAATTGGATACAAGTTTGGTTGCTTATAGGTCATTTAGGTGAAAATATATTTCTAATCTATTAAAGCTACAAACTAAGAAATGATATATGATGCATGTTTTCTTTTCATTGTCATTGTATTATTAAGATATATAGAGTATGGTCAGTAGTCAAAAAATTCAACAATACCCATGGTTAATTGTGAAGTAAACTTCAAACCCTTGGTTCAATCCAATTGTTTTGCTATAGTCGGGTATTTTGAGTTTAAGCTGACTACAATTATGATGATATCGACCATCTATAATGAAGGTAATAAACCCTCTCTTGAGTAGTGTATTGCTTCAAGTGATTCAACGACTACGCAACTATAGCCATAAAACTAGCACATGCCATGTGATTGACCACAATCAAAGTTTAGCTTAGACATTTATGATATATACTCTCAAGCCTAAAGCCTATTATACATCGTTACATGAGATCCTTTATTTGGACTTAGTTGTATTTAACTATGAAGAATTTCATTGAATTATTTGGTGATTATTACAAACAATCAAAAGCACGTAACCCCTTAGTATCCCCAATGATCATGAGTAATTAGGCATCCATCGTATGGACAATGTTATATACACTAGTTTCAAAAGATGTATCGATGTCATTTTCTCAAAACATCCTAACTAGGAATATTTAAGGAGGATTATGTTAAAAACACGATTTTATAATCATAGTCATGAACTCATTCACAACTATAGTTGATTAATAAATTTGATCTTTTTTTTATATATAGTTATTGGTTTGAAAGCATTAAATATGTCATAAAATAACAATAAATGTAATAAAAAAACAAATGCATATTTATTTCAAACAAGGTTCACTTACAAGAGTTAAGTTTATATAGTAAAGTTGTAACTTCCCGTATCTAGTGGTCAAAAGATAAGCACTACAGATGCTACAGTCATCCATAGTATTAACTTCTGGTGACAAACTACGGTAATGATAATGATATCCATAACATCAGAAGCATATGAATATGAACAAAAACACACATTTCAAAAACAACATTTTGCTGATTACATTTCAAACAATAATTCATATCCATGTTACATAATCCATTAACATTTCCCAGGCAATGATTAAATATATCTTTATAAAAATACGCCTATAGCGGCATATGACGATGCCTCCTTGGTTGATCAGAGAAATATAGTCATATCTGATTTAATATACACAACGAAAAAATAAACAGAATAATCTGTATTATTAGTTAGCTATCCATCATCCATTGGTTCGTCTTCGGAAGCTTTATTCACCAAAATACTAAAACCTTAAAACCTCAACCCTCGGCCTACTCAAATCAATTTTGAGTACCCGAGAGTTTAACGGGAAATAAAAACTTCGAGTCAGACACAAAGCCTTGCGTGAATAACTCTGTTACAACTCGGTTTACTAACATTAAGTGAGACCACAACGCTTAGCAGAACAGGTTTCCCTTTACTAATATCCTTTTCAAAACATATATATATATATTTTGCAAATCCTTTCCTGCAACCAAACTGGTTAATCAAACTGATTATATCAACATAGCAATATCCTTTACGCTAATAAATGGACTATTTGTCCGTAAAATAGGTATATGTGAACTATCTACCCACAACATAATAGAAAGGTCCATTATGCTAACAAAAGGACTATCTGTCCAAAAAACAATAGCAAGGTCTGTTATGCTAAATTGGACTAGTTGTCCATAAAATTGGACTGACTGCCCGCAAACTGGACTAACTGTCCGGACTAAAATGGACTAACTATTCGAATCATTTTCTTAGGGTTGACTACCCATTATATTTACCTTAAAAACCTTTTCAAAATGATTTAGTCCTTCAAATCATATATATACAAGGAAAATATATCTTTAGCATTGCTCTAAGCCATTTTTCCAAGATATATATACATATACTTTACTCAAAATAATGCTGATGAATTTTAATGAGGATTAACTATCCTTCCATAACAAGTCAAAACCCTTTTTAACTTGAAAATACTTAGGCTACACTGCCTATTCAATAAATTCGGAACCCTTGTTTAAAACCTTTAAATACCCTTTCGAAATCCTTGAAGGTAACCCCTTCGAAACCATTGAAAATGACAATTTCGAAAGCTTTAAAAACATTAGACATATTTCTTTTAAAAACCTTTAAACATTGCCTTTTGAAACCATTGGAAAATCTTTCCTTTCGAAACCATTCAAAACAATCAAAAAACAACACCTTTCGACTCCTTCGAAACCTCTTTTAAAACCTTTCGAAAGCATTAAACATAAACCTTTCGAAAGCATTTGGGTTCAATTTAAAACATGTGAAAACCTTTCGAAACCATTCAAAGTTAACTCCTTCGAAACCTTATGAAAACGTCTCGATCGGAACCATTGGATTATGCCTTCAAGTAGATCAAATGACATAATCCCATTGAAGTCGAAAGTACTTCCTTTTGAAATCATTCAAATCATCTCTTTCAAAACCAATTTAGGTTATGCTTCCATTTAACAGATAGGTCATAAAAACTTATAAGTCGAAAGCCACTCTTTCGAAAGCATTTCCTAAGTAAAAAGTGATGTTGTAGGAACCACCCCTTCGAAAGCATTGGAGAAATGGGCAGATTTTCTAAAACAAAAACAACCCCTTCGAAACCTATTGGGTCAAAAGGTAAAAAGGACGCGGCTAGGTGTTTCGAATTAGTCAAAAGCATTCATTTAAAACAAAGATGCAACCCAATCGAAACCATTTCCTTTAAAACCATTTGACCTAGTCGAAACCCAACCAAGTCGAAAGCATCTTAGTCAAAAGCAAGCAGGCGCATTTTTCTTTAAAACTAAAGCAAAGCATCAACCCTTTCGGAACCCTATGGTTTCATCCCTATACCTTTTGACCACATCCAATTCATTACATACCAGGTCTGATACCATATGCATTGGTTTCGACGTGTCAGAGGCGATATTATGGAAGTGAAACCTTGTGCTGAAGGAGACGAAACAATGAAAAATCTTTTTTTGTACTTTTAAACTATTTCTTTTGTACCTAACATGCCTTATTTGTCTAAATCTGATTAGTTTCCATATTACTTTTTCTAAAGTGCTTCCATTTTGCTGAATTGACAAATTCAAATTATTTAAAAAAAGGCTTGACTCCATTTTAAAATATATAAAACATTTTAGTCCCATATCTTAAATAATTTTACATACCTATCAAAACTCTTTGGAAAAATTCCAAAAATATCTTTCAATATGTTTTCTAAAATATAAAAAATCAGACCCAAACCATACATTATTTACCCGTAGATAATTTATAACCTAAATTATCATTTTCGTTACTAGAAAATTTATATAAAATTCACGTTAATTCCTAAAATTCTGAAAATTGAAACCCATCTTAAAAATGTTATTTTCGATCTCTATAAAAATTTGCAAGGCATAAAGATGTTATTTAATAGGGTTTTTACCTTATAACATATCATAAATTCAATATGAAAAACCATAATTCATCAACAAGTATATATATTCATTCCATCATTCAAAAACATGGCAAATCATCGCAAAATATTCAGAATTCATCCTAAAACCGAAACCACAGTCAAGAATGAGATATAAACATTATTTACCTTAGTCTTTATGATTAAAGAGATTGTGATATGAATAGATTTGATTCGATTAAGCTTCTTCCTAGTTTATTTCTTCTTTTTTCCCCCTTTTCCTTATTAATGGTGGTCGGCCTTGAGTTATAAAAAATTTAAAATGAAATGAACGTGCGAATTATACACAGCTATGGGATAAAGATATAGGAATGGCCTCTTTCCCATTCTACTCCTCCTCTAATTCATTTTAAAAGCCCTCTTTAGTTCATTATTAAATGGCACGGCTACCCTTTAATAAAGTCAAATCTCAATCCCCTAATTAACACATTATTTTATTTTATTTAGCTAATTAAATATCCAAAAATCTGGGGTGTTACAGGCTTCCCTCCTTAAAGAATTTCGTCCTCGAAATTACGATAAGGTACACAACAATCAAACAAGATGGTAAAACATACAATCAAAAAAGTCAGGATAAGTATCTCTAATCTTGCTCTCAACCTCCTAAGTACAGTCCCTGTCATCATCGCTCCACTGGACTTTGACTAATTTGACCGTCTTGGTTCTAAGCCTCTTCTCATCTCTCGCAACAACGCGAACTATCTTCCTCACTATGGTCAAGTTCGGTTCTTCCACTAAATCATCTAGCACAGTTTGTGCAATAGTATTCTCTAGGTCTCTAACACACTTTCTAAGATAAGAAACATGAAAAACATCATGGACTCCTGCTATACTGCTCGGTAACTCAACTCTATATGAAAGTTTCCCGATCCTTTCAACAATATGAAAAGGTCCAACGAATATCAGTGCTAACTTCCTCGATTTTCCAAACCAAATCACACTCTTCATCGGTGTCACTTTGAAGAAAACTTGATCTCCAATTAAGAACTCTAGATATTTCTATATCTTTTTTGCATAACTTTTCTACCTCGACCGAGCCTCCTTCATTCTAGCCCGAATGACCCTAATCTTTTCTGCAGCTTCTCTGACTAAATTTGGACCAAGAACCAACCCATCCCCAGTCTCTAGCCAACATACGGGATATTTTCATGGCCTTCCATACAAAACTTCAAACAGTGTCATTCCAATACTAGTCTAATAACTGTTGTTATACGAAAACTTGACTAAACGTAGATGGTCTTCCCATGATCCCTCGAAATCTAGAACACAAGCTCTTACTTCCAAGATTTTGTTAACTCTTTTTGTTCGCCCATCCGTCCGCGGATGGTAAGCGATACCCATCTGGAACTTGGTTTCCAAAACTTCCTACAGACTCTTCCAGAACTCGTTAGTGAACAAAGGATTTATATCACTAACTATGCTACTAGGAATTCCGTGCAGTACAACCACAATCTCCATAAATAACTTTTCCAAAATAGGTGTCGTTCTGGTTGACTTAACTGGATTGAAATGGGCACTCTTGGTCAACCTATCCACTATGACCCATATACCATCATTTCCCCTGTTCGACCTTGGAAACCCATCAAAAAAATTTGATGAATATACAATCCCACTTTCATAATGGAATATCTAACAGCTAAAGCAACCCACTTGGCTTCTAGTGTTCGGCCTTTGCCTGTTGGCAATTTGAGCACTACTTTACACGCAAACCAATATCCCGCTTCATACCTTTCCAAAAGAAACTCCTCTTCATATCCTGATATATCTTAGTACCTGCTGGGTGAATAGTGAACTTCGAATGATGGCATTCGTCATAGATTTCTTTCCTTATGTTTCCTACAATCGGAACACATAATCTTCCTTATTTTCTCAACCACCAATTTTGGTCAAGACTAAAATCTTTCAAGTCATCGCTCTTAGTTCCTTGTCTTAGCCTCCTGATCCGTTCGGCTAACACTAGATCCTCCATCTGTTCAGAAGCAATATTTCCGATCAACACTAGTCGAACTTCCAAACAAGATAATACAGCTTTATCACTACTTGACCCAGCCTCGGATCTCCACAACACTCCACAATCTGCTAATGCTTCCAAATCATTTCGCTTAGAAATCACTACCAATACCGCATTATGATGTTTTCTACTAAGTTCATCTGTAACCTTGTTGCCTTTCCTAGTGTGTACTTAATCCCAAAATCATAAGGAACGATAAACTCTAACCACCTTTGCTGTCTCATTATCAACTCCTTTTGAGAGAACAAATATTTCAACGACTTATGATCTATACATAACTCAAAACTTTCTCCCAAAAGGTAATGTCTCCACACCTTCAAAGAAAAAATAACGGCAGCTAATTCTAAATCATGTGTTGGATATCTGACCTAATGATGTCTAAGCCGTCTAGAAGCATAGGCAATCAATTTACCTCTCTGCATCAGCAAAACTCCTAGTCCTGTTCCATATGCATTGGTATAAATCACCAAATCTTGATTCCCTTCTGGAACAACCAACACAGGTGCATGGGTCAATAAGTGTTTCAAATTCTGGAATGCTTCCTCACACTTATCGGTCCGCACAAATTTCACATCCTTCCTTGTTAGCTTGGGTCTCTTCCAACTATTTACTGCCTCAATCTTAGTCGAATCTACTGAAAACCCTTCCTCTGAGACTACAAGACCGAGAAACTTCACTTCTTTCTTGCAGAAGTGACATTTCAGAAACTTCACTTTCAACCGATGCTATCTCAGCGTCTTAAGCACCACTCTAAGATGAACTTCATGCTCTCTTTCATCCTAAGAGTATATCAAGAAATCATCTATGAATATAAATACGAACCTATCCCAGCGCTCTCGGAAAACCGGTTTATCAAATCCATGAAGAAAGCTGGCGCATTAATCATTCCGGACGGCATGGCTAACCATTCATATGACCCATACCTAGTCCTAAACGCCATCAAAGGTATACCATCCTCATCTACCCTGAGCTAATGGAAACCTGTCGCTAAATCCAACTACAAAAATACCTTGGCTCCACTCAACTGGTCGAACAAATCGTCAATCCTAGGCAGTGGATATCGATTCTTTATCATCCTCTCATTCAACTTATGAAAATCGATACAAAGCCTCGATGATCCATCCGGCTTCTTTACAAACACTGCGACTGCTCCCCAAGGCGAACTACTTGGCTTGATAAAACTCTTGCCTTCGAAATCCATCAACTGCATCTTCAAATCCCTTATTTCTGAAGGGGTCATCCTGCTTGGCGATCTGCTCACCAATTCTGCTCCCAAAACCAAATCTATTCGAAACTCAATTGCTCTTTTGGTGGCAATACAACTACAGGCTCAAACGCATCTATAAATTCTCTAACGACGAGACTAAACTCATCTTCTGACTCCATAGCACCTAAAAGGCATACAACTCACTGCAAGAACCTTCTACGGTACTAACAGTTTTGTTACTACAATCTGGATGTTTAAGCGATATTTTCCTATCCCAGCAAAATATCTTGGCATCGTACTCACTTAACTAGTCTATACCAAGAATTATTCCGAACCCCATAAAATTAAACACATGCAAAATGCAAATAAAATTATGACCTAACAGGTCAAACTCTAACTGTTCACATCTCAAACCTAGAGTTGCAAACCCTTATATTGGATTCGCAACCCATAAGGAAGTAACTAAATATGTGGGTTCTAGGCTAAGCTTATCTATCAAACATCTAGATATAAAAGAATGTGATGCGCTAGTATCAAATAGAACGCTAATAGACATACCAAGAATCTGAAGCGTACCTCCCAAAACTACCTTTCCCTTCTCCTTGGCTGTTGGCTTCGAAGTAGCAGGCTCCGATGCATGCACTTTTCCCTTTCCATCCTTAGCGGGCTCCGTGCACTAGCTCTTATAGTGGCCTATCTGGTCACAGTTGTAGCACCTGACATTCTTCTTCCCAGCCACTTCCTTTGCCTTCCTGGCACGACACTCAGTGGTGAAGTGCCCCTTCTTATCGCACTTAAAACAGACAATCTCAGACTTCCCCTTCTTGGCGGTCCACACTTCTGAGCACCTTTCTTCGGAAAGAACTTCCTCTTCTTCTACCTAACCGAGACTTCTTTAGCCTTAATTTTCTCTAGAGAATCAAGCAACTCCATATGCCTTAAGGACATCTCCACTACAAACTTAGAAGGATCTCTAATATGAGGTAATGTGGCCCTGGCCAACTCAGTCTTTAACCCCCTAATAAACTTCTTGTTCCTCTTCATGACTGTATCCACTAAAGCATTCCCATATCAGGCCAACTCTTCGAACTTTGTAGCATACTCCAGACAGATATCTCTCCCTACTCTAATTTAGCAAACTTTCTAATCAGAGCTGACTGTGCCATTGCAGACATGAAGCTATCTTGGAACCTTCCCTTGAAATCTTCCCAGGTCATAGCCTCCTCATCCACTGCCACAGTCACACTATTCTATTAAAAAAAAGAAGCTCCCTAAAGCTGTCAAGATGCCACCCACCTCTTATGCTCATCATTAAGCCCCAAATTTGCAAAAATCCTTTCGTAGTGCAACAATCAATTCTCTACCTCAATGGCATCCTCCACAAACCGCTTCCCTCCAAGCTTAATGTAGTCCCCACTCCACTTAGTATAGTTGTTGACAACTGGAGCTCCTGGAACTCCTCCTCCCACTACTCCAGCAGCAACACTGCCTGCACCATATTCACGAAGAACTATAGATAGCTTTCATTCTAGCTTGCAAGACTCTAGCATCCACATTCTCTACTTGTGCCTGACCTTAACCTCTTCTTACATTAGGCCTGGCATCCCCTCCGGTGCCTTCCCCTCCTAGGTTAACTCTTCCTCTTCTCCCTTCCATATCTGTATTCAAACCTCATAAGATATATAAAATGACCTAACAAAGATAGGAGACCAGAGATAAAGCGCATACTTATATATAGCAAATACAAGTATGTTACTATAGCGTTATCCCATACCCCATTCTTACTCTACTTTTTTAGAATTATGTTTTAAAAGGTATTTTAGTCAAAGTTTTTCATAGACCTATGCATTGATACCAAGTTGTAACATTCATATTTGGAAGCCAAGAGCTAAACACTACAAATGTTATAGTCATCCATAATATTAACTTCTGGTGACAAAATATGGTAATGATAATGGTATCCATAATATCAGAAGCATACTAATATGAACAAAATCACAAATTTCAAAAACAACATTTTGCTGATTACATTTCAAAACAATAATTCATATCCATGTTACATAATCCCTTAATGTTTCCTAGGCAATGATTAAATATATCATTACAAAAATATGACAAGAGCGACATATGACGATCCCCCTTGGTTGGTCAGGGAAATATAGTAATATCTTATTAGGAAATCAAATCTATGTTTCGATGACAACAACTATACAATGGAAATCAAATATGCATATATATATATATATATACACACACACACACACACATATACACTGGTCTTGCTAGAACAACATCACTAGAAAGACAAGAATAAGACTCAAAGGACACTACAAGAGACTAAAAGATTGATAGGAACAAAAAAGCACAAGATAAAGAGCACAAAAACGGATATGCACAATATCAGACATTTGGGTGCACAAGCCAGACGTTTGAAACAGCTCTTTGAACAACAGACAGGCTGAACCAGACATTTGGCAATTGCACTCAAACTTCTGATCTACTACTATATTCAAAAATTTATATATTACCAGACGTCTGAAACATATTTTAGACGTCTGATTTCAAACTCGGATTTCAAATATGAACTTCAACTGCCACATTCGAATAGACATCTCCGCTTCTCTTCGCTGCAACTCTTCATCATCAACAGAAGTAACTGTAGAGCACTCATTAATGGATGTAACTACTCAAGAAACCTCTCTACAACTATGTATATCATCAAGAGTCAAGAGAACAAATTACCTTACTCACTTATGCCTTCTAATTACATACTCTATCATATATTCTTGATCTCTAGCAATCTATACTTGTATTGCACTCTTCCATATATTCAGTTCTTCACAGACGATATACTCTAGATATATATTAGAAGCATTTGTACTAATTGGTCAATATCCATGTTATAGAACACACATTTGACAAGAACAACTTATTATAACCAAGCCTATACCTCTGGGCGAAGCAAGGGTGTTTGATAGTCGAAATCTGAAGGGGATCTTCAGGACTGGATGTACCATGGGAGGTCCGAACCAGTATAAAATCCTAGTGTGCTTATTCTATATTTACTTAGATTCATATAATTTTAGTTGCATCATATATTTTGTCACATATACTTGCATATACACTACACGATCCACCCTGTAGACTTTCACTTGGTATCAAAGCAAGATTTGATCAAAGTACAGTGACATGTTTTTGAATCACTTTAATATGGCAATTATTTTCAAAGAAGGTCAATCTATAGCACGACCCCCACTTTTTAATGGTCCTAACTATGCATATTAGTCAACACTTATGAGAATTTTTATGAAAGCTAATGGATTAGAAATTTGGTCAGCCGCTCAAAATAAATATGAAGCATCTGACACTGCTATGAACACATGGAATGATGCACAAAAAACCGCGGCTTCTAATAATTCCAAAGCTATGAATGTTTTATTTCGTTCACTAGACAAGAACGAATTTTCATGTGTCATGTTATGTAACAATGCATATGATATTTGGCGTACCTTACAAGTTACACACGAAGGCACAAACGAAGTTAAACAAACTAAAATTTCAATTTCACAAAATCAATTTTCATCATTTAAAATGAAACAAAATGAATCTATAGTAGACAAGTACTCTAGATTCCAAACCATTCAACGCGATTTAATGGCACTTGGAGTTAAATTCACAAATTTGGACTTAATATCTAGAATACTCAATTCTTTAACTCCAAAGTGGGAAAAAAAGTATTAGCTATCGAAGAAGCAAATGATCTCTCAACACTCTTAGTTGAAGAATTGATAGGAAATTTAAAATCCTATGAAGCTAATTTACAGGCAAGAAAAGAACAAAACTCGGAGAAGAAAAACATAGCATTCCCAACAACAAATGAAGACTCTGACTTAGACGAAGAAGAAATCATATTTATTGCCAAAAAATACAAAAAATTCAGGAAATTTAGGAAAATGACCAGATTTCAAAAAGGAGGAAAATCAAGCTTTGCAAATCAAACATCAATCAAATGCTATGAATGTGACCAATTTGGACACATGAAGAAAGATTGTCCCAAGCTCAACAATGATAAAAAGAAGAACAAATTTGAAAAATTCAAAAAGAAGAAAGCTTTCAAAGTAACATGGGATGACTCGGATTCTTCATCATCATCACACAGTGACAGCGATAGTGACGAAGAGCAAGCTAATGTATATTTTATGGCACAAACTGATGAGGTATGTCCCGAACATAGCTATGATGAATTATTAGAACTTAGCTTGGAATTAGATGATAAATTTAGACAAATTAAAAAATTGAATAAAGAACATATAGCCAAAATAAATAGATTATAACTTGAAGTAGGAATGTTAAAAGATGAAAAAATTATTTTAGATGAGAAATTACAATTATCTCAAGAAAAAATTAAAAGTAGTTTGATTGAAAATGAGACTAGAGCTATTGATTTTGGAAAAATTAGACTAGAAAAGGATAACTTGTTAAAAGAAAATATCAACTTAAAGACTAATATAGAAACATTGAAAATTAAAAATTTAGAATTAAAATAAAAATTAGATAAAATTACAAATAATGTTTCAAGAATTAATAAAGGAAAACAAGATTTGGAAAATCTTATCAAAACTTCAAAACCATCA
This sequence comes from Allium cepa, assembly GCA_030765085.1. Classification (NCBI taxonomy): domain Eukaryota; kingdom Viridiplantae; phylum Streptophyta; class Magnoliopsida; order Asparagales; family Amaryllidaceae; genus Allium; species Allium cepa. The sequence continues at coordinate 948,085,103 of CM060945.1, read as the reverse complement.
GGTAATAGAAATGGATTAGGATTTAAAAATATTCCTAAACAAAAAGGGAATAATATTAAGAAATATAGTTGTATTTATCAAAAGACTAAAAGATCACCTAAGTCTAATACGAATACCAAAAATATAAAAATTTGGATACCTAAGACAAATAATAAGTTGATTAGACAAACACATATTAACAACTTTTTAGATAATGTAGTATATAATAAAAAATTATGTTCATACAGGTACCAAATCTTCTTGGGTATGGCTACTTGCTCCTTCTAACATCTAGGACCCTAACAAAGTATATGGGTACCAATTAAATCATCTTTTATTTTGCAGGTACCCAAAATAAAAAATAAGGAGAAACGGACACTTGGTAGTGGATGCTCTATGCATATGACTGAAAATTCAAAAATGTTATCAAATATAACATACATCGATGGTGGAATAGTATCTTTTGGAGATAACTCAAAAGGTTACGTCGTTGGCATCAGAGAAGTCATCAACTGTGGTATCTCTAACTCTCCTATTATTACAAATGTTTTGTTAGTAGAAAATTTAAAATGCAACCTACTTAGTATTAGTCAATTATGCGATAAAAGTTTTCAAATCAATTTCGAAAAAGATAGATGTAATATTTTTGACAATAACAAACAACTTATCATTGAGAGTTTTAGAAACAAAAATATTTATGTCCTAAATATGAATATTTTGGAGACTCGCACTGAGACGAATCCAAATGAGAGTATTCACGACTTAACTCTCCAAAATAAGCTTATTTTATCTCGAAATAAAAAATATTGGCTAAGCGCATTGATTGTTTTGAAACATCTTTTGCTTCTCGCCTAGCCACATTTGAAATGTCACTTTCAACTGCATTATCTGTTCTAAAAGAGGTTCTTCAAAGAGTTTGTGGTCCTACACCACCTTCAGAAGATTGGCCAACTCCAGTGCCTTCTCCTCCTGCTTCAAAACATTTCAAACTTTTTGACGAGGAGAAAGAACCTCTCAAACACACTCTGACATCTCCTAAAAAATAAGCTAGCTCTTCCAAAAATGAAGATGAAGGAGATGATCAAGATAAAGCTTCCCCATAAGATCCTTAGATTTTTTAGGATTCCATCTTTTGTATACAAATGATTAAAAATCTATGAATGTAATCAATTACTATGATTAATGAAAATTGCTTTTTGGCGTGCTATTTCTATGTATATTCATGTAATCTTACACCGATTGGTAAATACTTAATGGTATGGACATGATGTCTACAATTAAAATGTTATTACTCCTTTTTGATAATGCCAAAGGGGGGAAATAATAAAAAGCACATAAATAATAAAAAACACAATAAATAATGGAAAGCACATATGCAGGGGAGATTTATAAAATTATATATAAGTACATTGTATAGTTGTCATCATCAAAAAGGGAGAGATTGTTAGGAAATCAAATCTATGGTTTCGATGACAACAACTATACAATGGAAATCAAATATGCATATATATTTGTATATACACGTATTTGCTAGAACAACATCATTAGAAAGACAAGAACAAGGCTCAAAGGACACTATAAGAGACTACAAGTCGATAAGAACAAAGAAGCACAAGTAAAAGAGCACAAAAACTGATATGCACAATATTAGATGTCCGGGTGCACAAGCCAGACGTCTGGGTTCACAAGCCAGACGTCTGAAACAACTCTTTGGAACAACAGACAGGCTGAACCAAACGTCTGGCAATTGCACTCAAACGTCTGATTTATTACTATGTTCAAAAATATATATAGTATCAGACGTCTGAAACATATTCCAAATGTCTGGTTTCAAACTCGGATTTCAAATATGAACTTCAACTGCCACATTCAAATAGACATCTCCACTTCTCTTCACTGCAACTCTTCATCGTCAACAGAAGCAATTGTAGAGCACTCATTAATGGATGCAACTACTCAAGAAACCTCTCTACAACTATATATATCATCAAGAATCAAGAGAATAAATTACCTTACTCACTTACGTTTTCTAATTACATACTCTATCATATATTATTGATCTCTAACAATTTATACTTGTATTTCACTCTTCCATATGTTCAGTTCTTCACAGACGATACTCTCTAGATATATATTGGAAGCATTTATATTAATTAGTCAATATCCGTGTTATAGAACACACATTTGACAAGAACAACTTATTGTAACCAAGCATGTTCCTTTGGACGAAGCGAGGGCGTTTAATAGTTGAATTCCAAAGGAGAGCTTAGGACTGGATGTAGGACGGGAGGTCCGAACCAGTATAAAATCCTGGTGTGCTTATTCTATATTTACTTAGATTAATATTATTTTAGTTGCATCATATATTTTGTCACATATACTTGCATGTACACTACACGATCCACCCTGTAGACTTTCAATTGGTATCGGAGCATAGTGACTTTCATATCTGACTTAATATGCACGGTGAAAAAATAAACAGAATAATCTATATTCCTAATTAGCTATCTGTTAGTCACATGCTCGTCTTCGAAAGCTTTATTCGCTAAAGGAATAAAACCTGAAATCCTCGACCCTCAGCCTAGTCAAATCAATTTTGAGTACCTAAAAGTTTATGGGGGAACAAAAACTTTGAGTAAGACATAAAGCCTAGTGTGAATAACTCTGTTACATCTCGGTTTACTGATATTAAGTGAGACCATGCCCCTTAGCAAAACGGGTTTCCCCTTACTAAAATCCTTTTAACACACACACACAAACACACACACACATATATATTGTAAATCCTTTCCTACAACCAGACTAGTTAATCAAACTAATTATATGAAAATAGCAATATCCTTTATGCTAATAAATAGACTATATATCGGTGAAACAGGTAATACGTGAACTATATGCCCACAACATAATAGCAAGATCCGTTATGCTAACAAAAGAACTATCAGTCCGAAAAACAATAACAAGGTTCGTTATGCTAAAATGGACTAACTGTCCATAAAATTGGGCCGACTACCCACAAACTGGACTAACTGTCCGGATTAAAATGGACTAACTATCCGAATCATTTTCTTGGAGTTGACTACCCTTTAAATTTTCCTTGAAAACCTTTTCAAAATGATTTATTCCTTCAAATCATATATATACAAGGAAAATATATCTTAAGCTTTACTCTAAGCCATTTTGCCATGATATATATATATACTTTACTCAAAATAATGTTGATGAAATTTATTGAGGATTAACTATCCTTCCAAAACAAGTCAAAACCATTTTTAACTTGAAAATACTTAGGCTACACTGCCTATTCAATACATTCAAAACCTTTATATAAAACCTTTAAACACCGTTTCGAAACCTTGAAGGTAACCCCTTCGAAACCATTGAAAGTGGTCCTTTCGAAAGCTCTAAAAACCATAGACGGCTTTCTTTTAAAAACTTTTAAACATTGCCTTTTGAAACCATTGGAAAACCTTTCATTTTGAAACCATTCAAAACCATTAGAAAACAACACCTTTCGACTTCTTCAAAACCTCTAGGGAACCACCCCTTCAAAACCTCTTTTAGAACCTTTCAAAAGCATTAAACCTAAACCTTTCGAAAGCATTTGGGTTCAATTTAAAACATATGGAAACCTTTCAAAACCATTCAAAGTTAACTCCTTCGAAACCCTTTGAAAATGTCTCGGTCGAAACCATTGGATTATGCCTTCAAGTAGAGCAAAATGACATAATCCCATTAACGTCGAAAGCACTTCCTTTTGAAATCATTCAAATCATCTCTTTCGAAACCAAACAAAAGGGTCATAAAAGCCTTTTAATTCGAAAGCCACTCTTTTGATAGCATTTCCTAAGTAAAACGTGATGATGTCGGAACCTCCCCTTCGAAAGCATTGGAGAAATGGGCGGATTTGCTAAAAAAAACAACCTCTTCGAAACCTATTGGGTCGAAAGATAAAAAGGCGGCAGCTAGGTATTTTGACTTAATCGAAAGTTATTCATTTAAAACAACGATGCAACCCAATCGAAACCATTTCCTTTTAAACCATCAGACCTAGTCGAAAGCAAGCACGCGCATTTTTCTTTAAAACCAAAGCAAAGTTTCAACCCATTCGGAAACCTTTGGTTTCGACCCAATACCTTTCGCCCATAGCCAATTCATTACGTACAAGTTGTCTGATACCATATGCATTGGTTTTGACTGTGTCGGAGGCGATAGTATGGAGGCGGAACCTAGTGTCGAAGGAGGCAAAACAGTGAAAAACCTATTTATTTGTAGTTTCAAACTACTTCTTTTGTACTTAAGCTGCCTTGTTTGTCTAAATCTGATTGGTTGTCACATTACTTTTTCAACAGTGGTGCCATTTTCCATAATTGACAAATTCAAATTATTTAGCAAAAGCTCATTCTCCCTTTTAATATATATAAAACATTTAAATCACATACCTTAAATAATTTTATATACCTATCAAAACTTTTAGGAAATATTCCAGAAAATATCTTTTAATATGTTTTCTAACATATAAAAATTATAGACCCAAAACATATATTATTTACCCGTAAATAATTTATAACCCAAACTATCATTTTTTTTACTAGAAATTTATATAAAATCCATAATAATTCCAAAAGTTTTGAAAATTGAAACTCATATCCTAGATATTATTTTTAATCTCCATAAATATTCGCAAGGCATAAAGATGTCATTTAATATGGTTTTGACCTTAAAACATATCATAAGTTTAATATGAAAAACCGTAATTCATCAGCAAGTATATATATTCATTCCATCATTTAAAAACATGGAAAATCATTGAAAAATATTCAAAATTCATCTTAAAACAGAAAGCACAACAAAAAATGAGATGTAAACAATATTTACCTAATCCATTGTGATTAAAAAGTTTGAGATTTGAATAGATTTGATTTGCTTAAGCTTCTTCCTAGCTTATCTTCTTCCTTTTTCCCTTTTTCCTTATTAATGGGGTCGGCCTTCAGTTATAACAAATTTCAAATGTAATGAATGTGTGAATTATACCCGGCTATACGATAAAGATATAAAAATGGCCTCTTTTCCATTCTACCCCTCCTCTAATTCATTTTAAAACCCTCTTTAGATCATTATTAAATAGCACGGCTACCCCTTCAATACAATCAAATCTCAATCCCCTAGTCAACACATTGTTTTATTTAATTTAGATAACTAAATATCGTAAATAATGTTACCAAAAATCCGGGTTGTTACAAAAGCACATAATTGCTTAAAAGGAATACCTTTAACTCTAATAGTTGAGAGGTTCATCTGAGTCGTATTCATTCTAAAAGCTCATGGTAGCATTAGCAAAGCCTCTCATGGCATGAGCTTGCAAACAATGGAGGCGAGATGGTGATGTCGGGCTTCATTTAGAAATCAAGCGGGAAAATAAAGAATAATGGAAAAGTTACAATAGGTCCTTAGAATGAATTATCCTTGCATGCACATACATGGATAAATTTAAGTACACCTTACACTGATTTAAATTTACTACCAAGCCCTTAAATTTCAAAAAAAGCAATATATCATTGATTCTCGATCCATGTGGGATATAGTTCGTGCCATTGGGATTATTATAAAATTAAGAATAATTTTGGTATTAGTTATTTACCCATTTGAAGATGTTAGAATTTATCATCAAAGAGGATAAAAAATTTGAGTATATTCATAATTGGCTAAGTAAATTGAATTCACATAATTTATCCCTTTGTAGAATGTTCTATTATAAGAAAATTAGTTGGGAAATTTATTTCACAATATAGATGCCCATATGGGCAGTGGAAACCCCGTAGGATACTCGTATTAGAAATATCTAAAATTTCTACACATTCATCATTTTTATAGTGTACACTTGATAATCGTATTTAAGTACACATTTTTTATGTTTATTGTGTACATTTGATAACTTTTGTTAAGTGCCCATTTTCCAATTTTATCAGGTGCATTTGATAGTTTTGGTTAGGCCAACTCAATTGTCACATAGTGTAATTTGGAAATTTGATAAGATTTATTTTGCAAATTGATAATTATAAAATGATTATTACAAAATGAGTATTATTCTTATTTTCATAAAGACTAATGGAAAATTGATTTTTTCGGTTACTGAAAGTAAATTATTACTTGTTTAAAAGTGTTTTCAAATTATCGGTATTTACGGTTTGATAAAACTTGCCATTTTCTTTTGTAAGTCTTAATACTTGCCAGCATTTACTATTCAACAGAGAGTTTAATTATCAATTTTTTATAATTTTGAATTTTGCTTCTTTTTGGTATTTGTTATTTGAAAAAAAATCTGAATTTTTCGCTTGTGGGTATATTGTATTTTTGCTATCTTTTGCTCATTGTAGGCTTTGTTTATATTGAGTTGATTATATATTGATATTTTTCATGAGTTGGCATTGGTCTAGGCATTTATTAGGAATTGATATTTAATGTTTATAGGTAACTAAATGAGGTAATTTACTAACTGTTACAATTTAAAACCAGAAGTATTTACCTTTTATTATTTAAAGGTATGGAGTAAACTTTGTATATTTGGGTTTGAGAAAATATTTTGAAATTTCATTTGTATAGCCTTTGGAGAATTTGTTATTTGTATTTGTACAAACTTTGTATGTTTGGGTTTGATAAAAATAAACTGAAATTTGATTTGTACATACTAAGGAGAATTTAATATAATCTTTGCATATTTGGTTTTGTACAAACTATGTGTATTTTGATTTGAGAAAATATTATGGGATTTGCTAAGTAATATTTGGAAAACCGATAAATTTTTTAGATTTGATTACGTACAAACTTTTGTTATTTAGTTTCATAGAAATTTTATATTTTTAATATTGTTTGACATATGGGTATATATATATTTTAAATATGATTTCGTATAGATTTTTGGAATTTTGATTTTGGGAATTGTCAAAAACATTTTTTTGGAAATCTTTTGAAAAAAGTAGTTTTTGAAAATAACAGAGCTAATAAAATATAAGAACCTATTACTAAACAAGTGTATACATTAGAGAGAGTAAGTGGGTGTTAAAACCTAAATTTGTTAATCGGTATGTGCTGTGATATTTACCTATGTACCCTGATAATTAAGTTATGCATCATTAGTTATCTACATCATTATAGTATCGATTGAGAGAGTATATAGTCATGAGGCTTATTTCCCATATCATTATTGTTTAATTATATATAATATATGATGTGTGTGTATGATATTCTATCATTATATCAAATGTTATGCATATATTTTAACGATGTGTTACAGGAGAAAAGTAGTAGATCATGTAGTTACGAGCTTTCTTACTCATATTATTATTAATATTATTATTATTATTATTATTATTTACTTTTATTGATTATATGCTACTTTACTATATATTATGTACATGTGATATCTCTTTGATCCATAAGATGAGCAGAGTTGGGTATGAATTACGAACCCTCCATTGATTAGTAATGGACAGGACAATAAGACTACATTAGTTTGGTCCTATAAAGGTATATAAGCAGTTACATCAATACCAAAGAAACCCAATCCATTTTATATGTTCAATATTTGTGTATAAGGAGATTCTACGATAAATTGATGTTGATTTCTATCAAGAGAAAGATAAGAAGGAGACTTGGTAATGAGAATTATCCACGGACTGGTATGAATTTCAAACTAATAGATAATTAAAGTATGTTTGTTTAAATCCATAACCATATAACATGTTGACAGACATTTTTTCATTGATTATGCATCCTATCAAATCTTAGCTTACATGATTGCTATTTAATGAAACGTCATATATTTCTTTGTATGATTATTGGGTAGTTGAGCCTTTTTCTTTGGTCAAATGTGATTGGTTTTCGGCGCCACAAATAGATGCTAAAACTAAGGTATTATAACTTTTGTATCAAAGCTTAGGTTAGATGTCTGTTGAATCAACTAGGATTAATAAATAACCTAGGATGACTTAGTAAAACTATCCATAATTTGATAAATAAGATGAATATGTTAAGACATCATACCTACGAATGAGGTTATGGATAACGTATATTCATTAACATAGTTGATATGTTTCCAAAAAGTTTTTTCCTTATTCTTATAATATACTCATTTTATATCATTGGTGAGCATTGATTAATGTTTAGTTATGGAAAGAAAAACGAGTAATAAATATAAGTGGTGGTGAAAAAAGAAAAATAATGAGAAGTTTTAACATAAAACGAAATGTTTCATTTCTTTGATGGGTTTTGTTTCAGAGTTGCATGGCAAGTAATGCTAGAACCATAGTTCTACCAAACCACGAGGGAATTTTGTTGATATTTATATCATGCATTTTGAGGATTGAACTCTTTTAAGAGTGGAAATAATATAACAACCCTATTATTTACCATAATTTATTAGGAAATGTGAAAATTTTCTATTTGACATCTATAATGCATTAAAGAAATATTAAATGGTTAATAAATTTAAATAAATTATGTAGTAATATTTTTATGGCATTAAGATAAGAAAACATGTAATTTCGTACTTTGAATAGAAGCATAAAAAAGAATGCAATAAACAATAAATAGATATGAAAAGGACCCTTACACATGCATCATTCATTTATAACACGTACATTTCTACACGTCCATATACTTGAGCTTTGATTGCCATTGGCTTGAGCTATGACACTTGTCTTTGGATTTGTAGATTTTGTAAATAGAAAAAATGTCTAACATTAATACTTACCACAACTATATATATACTTACATTTTTTCATGCAGGGTAACACTTTTAGCCAATGAAAACTTTCCTTGGACATTATAACTCTTCTCATAAATCAACGTCACTACCCACCCACCTCTCTCTTCATCATCATCCTTGAATAGTACCAACATTAAATTATTTAGAGTTGGTAGATGAGATGCTTATGAGCATCATTGGGGTTATACCGTTTTACACAACGGCCACACCAAGATGAAGTTCATCCATAGTAAACTATGTTTCGATTTATTAAGGTTAGATAAATCTTAACAGGAACATGTGTTAAGGCCATAAGATAGGGTAAATTTTAATAAGGGAGATGGTGTTAACGCTATGTAGTTCGATGCTCCAAGGTGACGTGTTAGAGGGATATTGAATAAGCAGGTCGAGATGGGGTTTAGATGATGATCGTTGAAGTTGATGAAAGGGATTAGTTTGTGCTTGACATTACTAGGTGAGTCAGGTGGTAGCTGTCGCCACCATTTGGTGGGTCATATTAGGTGCAAATAGAGGAACAATAGGCATCAATCATTTTAGTGGTTTGGTAAGGTAGCATCAAGGTTAGTAAGAAAGTCATGGTTGGGTGCGACTTCAAAAGTGGTGTTGAATGACAGTGGTAGTTGGGTTTGATATGGGATGTCTCAACCATGGTAAGGTAAAAATGGACAAGCCTAGAGTTAACCTTTTGGGATAATCATCGGAGTGGTGGCTAAGGGGTTCATCTAAGTCATCTTTGTTCTAGGAGCTCAATGGTTCAAATGAAGCTTCAGACTCATGGGTTAAGAATGAGAGTTGAACTCTATGAGGTCGAAACTCTCGTTGTTCTTCGGTGGCATAGTGGTCGACTACTAATAGATTGGTCAACTACTAACAGATTGGTCGACTACTAACAGATTGGTCGAAGGTTTGAATCCTACTTGGGATCGCCCGAATACTTCAGATCAACAGATAAGATACTCAATAAGCATCAACGAAGCTTATCGTAGCCAAAGGAGGTAGTAATGGAGGTGAGATGATGATGCCAGGCTTCGCTCAAGAATTCAATTGGAAAATGGAGAACGAATAAGTTTTTGGTAGTCACCATAAATAATTATCCTCACACACATAAAAGGGTAAATTCAAATATAACTTTATGTTAGGTGCTAATTCAGCATAGTCACGAAATAGACCTAAATTAGTTGGAAAACATGCTTGACGACAAGATATGCATCTTGGTCAAAACCATATCTTGATCCAAGTAAAAAATTGGAAGATATGGAAGTATGGAAATCTTTTCTCCACTTAACCGGCACCATAGAGATCTACTAGATATTCTACCCAAACGGATCATCCGAAGACACTGGAGGGTCTTAACAATATGAAGCTGTTAGTCCAAGTTTCACCCAATTCCAACTTAAGATGAAGAAGTTATGACTTTGACAATAACGGTTTAATCATCTTCACCTGCTCAGAAAGTATGAAACTTAGAACTTAACATACCAAAGTGTTGGAGAAACATGAATGATACGCAAGATGAACTACAAGAAAAAAAGTCTCAAAAGCAAAGTCAAAGGCATCAGAACCAAGCAGAAAAATACAGTCAATAAAGATATGCTCAACACTAAGCAAAAAAATCAGGTTGATAGCTGAGAGCATAACAACCTACCAGACCGTGAAAATGGTCCTTAGGATTCTGATCGATACCGACTAGAATGGTAATGAACGAATTTCCTCTTTCTTGTAACTAGTTCTAAATGTACATTGCCTTTCTCTGGCTATTTAGGGTCCGAAATTATATGACGTACAACAACCTTGAAGCATCCTAATTTCAGGAAACACCTAGAAATACTCCATAGAATCACCATCCAGGGAGTGAGAAGTAAAGAGAACATAGACTCCATAGATCAAAGGGAAAATATTCTAGAACACTTTTGGACAATAATAAAACATCCTAAAACACTACTATAGATCTAGACCAATCAAATCTATTGTTCAGTAACAATTATTAGATATGGGATTGAGACATAAGGAAGCCAAAGCCATGCCAACCTAGTAAATTGACTATTTGCAATTATTGTAAATGGTCTAAAGAGATTTAGCAAGCATTGTAGCAATCGTAAACCATGGGATCGTAATAAAAAACATATAGTGGATGAGCTCCAAAGATTATCAAACCACTACTCTATGTGTCATCTACTTTTTCTACACATTACTTCTTGTTATTTGGTATATTTATATGTGACTTGCGATATGAATTAGACCAATATCTGACATATATGATGAACATAAACCACACGTCGTATAAATTATCACTAGGATTACTCTCATGATCCCAAGCTTTATCTTTGATGTAAATATTTTGGTGCTTTTACTGAGAACTCAATTCAGACAATAAAGCCACTAGCTAGAAAGAAAGTTTCTAAGAATTGGTTGTTGGAATAAAAGCACTCTGTACATGCAAGCAATTAAGGAGGAATGTCTAGTCCGATTCAATCGTTCAACTGCCTGACCAAGGAAAGGGTGCAGACAATGATGGAAATGTAAGCTTCTTTCTTAGCTAAGAAGTAATAGATAATGGACGCATTCCTTTGACAACATGGAGCAAGTTGCACCGTAGGTCCAAAGAGACCTAATTGGGAATTTTTGAGGAAACCTACTGGAAACTGACACCTAAGAACAAGCAATGCAGGAAGAAACCATCATGATACAAACTTCACACAACCAAATTGGCTAGGGCCTGAACCAATTTTGTTCAGTACCAATCATATTAGCACCAGACAAAATAGTGTATCCAACATCATATTAATGGAGGCATTTCCATAAGTCAGCTTTAATGTTGAAGATACATACTTGGTTGCTGAAATGGGATCACATGAGTCTTGAATGATTGGTCCATAAGTGGTTGACCATTGCGCAAAGGGCGTGGAATTTCCCACCAAGCACCCCAAGGAAGCACAATAATGGTAGAAGAACAAGACATTGAGATAATACATTGGGTATTAAGCAAGCAGGATAGAAGATCGGATGCTGACGAGATGAATTAGAGGCCATCCACTTCGAACATCTGATACGCAATCAACCCTCCTTCCCCTTTCTCCGAGTTTAATATGCTAGTTATGAAATCATGTTGGAAAACCTGGTCCTATACCATAGTTGATTGCTACAAGATATTGGGATAATACATTGGGTATTAAGCAACCAGGATAGGAGATCAGATGCTGACGAAATGAATTAGAGTTCATCCACTTCGGACATCTAATACGCAATCAACCCTCCTGCCCCTTCCTCTGAGTTTAATATGCTAGTTATGAAACCATGTTGGAAAACCTGGTCCTATACCATAGTTGATTGCTGCATTCAACATATGGAGGCAGTTGGAGCTATGGTGGAAGTGATGTGTCATTGCTTTCCTCTATTCTGGTCTGATTTAGCGACTATGTGATTTAGTCATTTAGAGCATGGATACATTAGAACTTGGGCTGCACTGAAGGAAAATTTCATGTGTTGATTTAGAGTCCATGTTATTCAGTGTAAAATGAAATGGGCTTGGCAAATAACCAGCAAAAGTATGTTGAAAATCTATGAAGCTATCTTGCATGATTCAAAGCTATAATAGCCACTATTCATCAATCAGATGAATGAATTGTCTACATGGAAATTGTCTTAGGAGTCAACAAGAAAACATTGTTTTACTAAAAGCTTTAAAAAACCAAACCACTAACTTGGAGGACTTCCACTATCAAGCTGACAAGTGCTTGCACTTAGAAGATTCAAATATCAAGGTAGGACCAATCACTGTCAATTAAGTTAGACATGAGAAGCCCTTAGGTAAGGGAAAGCAAAAGATGGATGAAAAGGCCAGAGGAAGGAAATGCTTTAGAGTAGGACAGAGGAAGGTTCATCATTCGAAGCTTACGGAAAAAACATCTCTTACGACCAAGGAAACCCTGAGTTATGGTAATGACCAAAGAATTGACTACAATAGAGATGGGAATTGGCAAGTATTGCATCTTCCATTAGAGAAATGATCATGAGAAATATAATTTCCAACATCTCAAAGATACCATTGAGAAGCACATTTGAGAGGTAAGATATTCCATTACACTATGAACCCATCATATGATGGTCAGGTTCCTCTAGGAAGACAACCACAATAGCAAATGAATCAGAAAGTGATCACTGGTGGCACCATAGATGGCACGTCTAAGGGCTTGGTCATCCCTTGATCGCATAAGAGATAAGCTTTAGTCTTTATTTATTTTTTCACGGTAAAATTAAGTTCGAGTGTAACGACCCGTATCTTACGTATCGAAGGATCATAAAATATTTTTATTTTCTTCATATGAGGTCATATGACTCTAAAATTTTGGGAAGCAACTCTTTGGGACATTTTCCATATCTATGATTTTTTTTAATTTCTATGTGAACATTTTGACCTTGAAAACATTTTTTATATTATAATTTTTTATAAGAGCTGAATTAGGGTCTCAAACCATTGTCATTGCTTCAAGATGATGGTTTTACATTTCGTAGAGTGTCATAATAGAAAAATGGTCTTATCATTTGAAAATTATAGTTACTTCAAGTTTTGTCTGCTACAGGTCTGCATTAGTGGGTGATTAACTAAGCTTGTGCTTAGGCCCATTAACCCACCTTTAAAATTATGCAAAAGGGAGGCTATAGGAATTGGTCTAAGTCATTTACATCTTCGCCAACATAGTTCTAAACCTCCATTAGCCCTAATATCATCAAAATAACTTACCTTTTCCTTACTAATCCAAGCCAAATCATCAATTAGAGGGTGATTAGCATATAAGAGTTTATGATTATCATTTTTGTCGATTTGCATTCCTCTTCCTTATTTTCCACTTCGGATCTAAGGGGAGGAATTAGTAATTTAGGTAATTGGTGAGTGGTTCTTGACCTCTCACTCTACTATGCATATTTATATAGTTAAAAATGATGTTTTTAACATGATTTTGATCCCAAATTATTTTCTAACCTTAATCACGTTTTCCTAAATGCTATGGCCAAAATCTAAAGGATTTTAAAGTGGTTGTAAATGGTTCGTTAATTCCTTTTGTTCATATCATATGATAGTATAGAAGTTAGATATTGATTTGGATTTTCTTGATTATCTTGTTCTTATGTATTGCATGTATGAATGGATGTATATGTATGATGTTCCATGTTCTTATGTTGTGCTTTGATATGATAATGCTAGTGCTTTTAGGAAGTTCGAAAAGAGATGGACAAATTGGCTAATCGAAGGCAATGAAGGTCGAAACTGGATGAAACTTGGAGGAGGGGCTCTAGAGCATTAGAGGAGCTCAGGATTCAAGTTGCATCAAGGTTTAAGTGATCTAGAAGAGTCGGTATCGGGTGGTCTTATGTGGTGGAATAATCCCAGTGTGTGATGGTTCTTCAAATCAAGACTTAGGGTAATGAGCAAAAGACAAGTGCAAGAATTTGGCTAAGTGATGGACCAAGCACCGAGAGCTTTAGAGGGTATGAAAACAATAGACTTTGGACTTTGTTAGCAAATAAATTTTCTAACCCTAAAAGTATGTAAAGAATAGTACAAGTTCAAAGTGAGGTCCTGTCAAGGCTAGTCAAAATCATTGAGTCAAAGTATACACTCATGTTAGCCTTAATTTTAGCCATCGTCGTCATAGAGATCTTGAGGCAATATGAAGTTTACGCTCAAGTCAACATGCTGGTTAAAAGTCAAGTCACTAATTCAAAGAAATACAATAGTTATGCAAGTCACTAGTCCAAGTCAATCAATGTACAATGCCAAACAAATATGCTAGTCATACTCTAAATCAAGTAAAAAAGGCCATATCCTTGTTTAATTTCCCAAATCCTTGCGTGCACAATTGTTCAAGTGCTACAATAGGTAAAATCCTCAATTCAATTTAGGGTTTACAAAGTTTAAAAGGTAATAAATGTGAAGAGAGAAATCGCCCCCTTCCATGAAGCCCCTACGTCCATATTTATAGGGTTCAGCAAGTGACAGGCCTCGGCGTCCATTGGCTTCAGCGTTAGCAGCGTCGTCAGTCATCAATGTCTATATTCTATCGAATTCGACATTAACAGCATCATCGAACATCAAAGTTGGCATTATTGTATTCACATGGCTATACTTCGACACTGATGCAATAGAGTGGACTCTCGGCATCTCTAAACTCGGCGTTGATAGTTCCATCTTCATCGTTCAACTTTTATTAACGTTGATGAAAAGCGGCATTATTAGAAGTGCCTTCGACATCCCTTTTGGATGTGTTGATCATTCTCAACATGAATATCGGCAATGATGACTCTATATCTTGGGACCTCTTTCGGTTGATGGTTGACAACATTGAACAGCGGCGACATTGATGATCCTTGACACTGATGCTTACTAAGTGCATTATGAACTGCATTAGTGGATATCGATGATGACAGTCATCAACATCGCATATGTTGATATATTGTGTCTCCCAAGCACGTTCATAAGAGTCCATGTTGTAATGCATTAAACCTCGACATCATTTATAACATGTATTTCTCTTTATAAGGTAGTTTTGATAAGAAGCGAAAGTGGGATGAAGAACACCATCGGTACTTAATAACTTCGATCACTAGCAGCATTAAGAATGGGTAACTTTGGCAACGTCGACATCGATAGGATATGACTTCATTCAGCATGGCTTTGAAAATCATGAGCCTCAATATCAATTATAATATTATTCGGTAGTTGTTGTAATACATGGAAGACGGCGTTCACACTTTATAGTCCAGGGCTTATTGAGCTAATGAACTTTATGTGACGTCGCTATTCTTTGAGATTATTTCTTTGAATATCTTAGATGATGATGATGATAGTAGTAACATTTTCCATCCTAGTGTAAAGAAACCATTAACTTTTCAAGTCAATATTCTTGGTGTCATTCTTTTACCCACCTTTTGGCTTTTTGTGTTAATCTATTATTCATTTGAATCAAGTCCGTCAACAACCATTTGCATACATCTCCTTATAAATACGTAAGCTTTTTTCCTATTCTCCTTTACCTGCAATTTCAAAAACTCAAACAAACAATTAAATTCTCAAAATTACCTGCAAGCTCATGCTTTTTAATAGCAATTTTCTACACAGAGGTATGGCTCATGTCCTAATTAACCCATAAATTAGTTTTCATGAATTTCATGCTGAAATTGTAACTGGGGCTTCGCTCAAATTCTATTACTTTTAAAACTAGCAATTGAGTTTGATTATCGGGTCCTAATTACCTAAAATTTGTTGTGAGTTGTTGTTATTCTTCTTCCATAATATTGGATTAGTTGCTTAGTGGTGTTTGATTTGGGGATTTGGGCGTTTTCTATTTTACGAAGAAACAGTTAGAATATTAAACCCAGTCTTGCAACTATTTAGACTCATGTTGATGTCTTCGTTTATGGTTCCATAACTCGAAAGAGGTTGGTTAACCTAGTTTTTGATTCATTAATTTAATATTTCTGTCCCACACAAATAGGCCTTGATACTTATTCGACGTTAGTATGGAAAATGGTATACTTTATGTATATTTATTAATGAATATGTCATACTAGGCCTACAATTCAGTATCAACTTTACTATCTTCATTCACAACGCCATTAATGACGTCAATAAAATGCTATTCAATGTTATTATTGCACTTAAAACTAGCAAAGTGTTATATTCCTCATTATTTTATCAATTAATGTTTTTGATTTAAAACTCTTATATTATGAGTAATCCCGGACACTAAATCAATTAGATGCGACATTGATCATTTTGATCTTAGTTAATGTCAACATTATAATATTGGCATAATCCCTAACGTTGCCAAGACTCTTTATTAACCTATTATTGATCAAGATGTGATGCGATAACTTCTTATTGCAAAACGTTAATGCGTTCCACTTATTGTGGAGTTTAATCAGAATTGACATCGTCACTTATTAATACATATTAACCCATGTTGTCGCCATTCATCAATAGACGTTATCTCTTGTCATCATCATTCATTGATGTCGACAATTTTTATTACTTCAACTTTCTCCACAGTAGTAATGCTGCGCTTTCTCCATAGTAGTCATGTTCATTACGTATTTGTGCTGATAATTCACATAGAATTATAAATGTCATCATTATTAGAATGAGACATCAGTCGCTTTTACATTAATTAAAGTTGGCATTGCGACGCTAGCGTGTCCCACTACGCCAATAATACTCTTTATTAACCCATCATTTTGAAAACTTACCATATTTTAGTGTTGGTGGTTAAGGAAAAATATAATAGCTTCCCATTGTTAAGGAAAAACATATACTAGTTAAAGATGATGGCATTTAGTCATAGTCGACGTCGCTTGCTTTTGACATTAATTCGTAAAGCCTTAATTTAACGTCTGCGAGTTCTTTGTTTATCATTATTGCTTTGTGAGTACTTTTTATGTCATGAGTTAAGCTTCATTCAAAACCATCATCTATAGACTATCTTCTTTAACAATTTATGAGAAATTAATCTAGTTAGCTAATCGACAAACTACATTGCCATTAATTATTGATGTCGACGACCTTTATTACTTAATTGTTAATTATAATTGCAAAGCTTATTATCATTTTGAATCATGAGTTCATTACATGTTTATTCCTACTCAACTTGTGTTCTGTTCTCCCATTGGGTCCTATTGTTAAGATTAAAACTTAAATTTACTAAGAAATTCGTCAGATGCCTTCTTGGGATTGTTCCCCTATTAGCTAATTCAAACTTTGTCATTTATATAACGATAAATTATTTAAACAATAATGTATTGAACCTTCCTATCATATGAACATGATTATTTCTCAAGTTTAAAATAATATCACTTGGCAGGCTAATGGAAGGTCAACAAGCTTGCATGAAGTTCACTAAGAAATCTAGTAAGGGGTCCAAATCTTCTCCCTTAGTTGGCAAGAAAGAAGACAACCTTTTGAATCCATCATATATAAGAACCCAAAAAGAAGCGGATTCTTTTCTTGGTCAGTTTGGCATTACTGGAATAGAAGCCATTCATGTAGGTCACTCATATAGTATTTCCAATCCACCTGAGGGTTACTTTGCCTTTATCGTGGTACATATTTGGCATACCGGCTATCTTTTGTTTTCTGGTTTCCTTCAAAGATATCTGGAGCACTTAGGCATTGCTCCCATCTAATTCCTACCCAATTCATACACATACTTGACCAGCTTAGAAGTTCTAGCTCAGGAAGCAGGACTTTCTTTCCTCGACGCTGAAATCATTCATTCTATAGCAATTCTTCCTAAAGTGGGTGATCAACCGAATCGTCAACTATATCGCATTCATCCTTGTAGGATCGATCTCACCCTAGAGGGGGTGAATAGGGTGATGCTATTAATTATAAGAATTTAATGCGGAAGTACATAAATAATTTCAACATAGATATAGTAAAATAATAGCACCACATAATAGCAGAATAATAAATGCAGAAATAGAACAACACAGATTTACCCAGCTTCGGTGAAACCCTGCCTACGTGCTGCCCCCAAGGTTTCTACTAGAAATTAAGTAGTCAGACGCTTACACACGTAAACTCATGACAACCACTATTGACTAACCTAACTCTACGCTCAAAATCTTACCACAACTCAGCCACCGAGTTATGAATTCACAAACTACACCATCATAGCTCGTCCATTTGTCACATGACTAGAATTTACATAAGTTTAAAAAGAAAAATACAATTTTAAAACAATTCAAAGAAAAAAAACACTAATTAAAAATTCAAGCCTAAATAATAGTTTAAAGAAGCCGGCCCAAGTTTATTAAAAGAGTATCCCACCTTTCTTTTCTATTATAATATGTTGGCCCGCTTTCTTTTTCATTTCTGATAATGGCTGCTTCAATTTTCGTTTGTTCATGTTCAAGTAAATTAGGGCTTCTAGAATTCGAAGACCTCGACCTCAGTTACTCGATCGAAGATATGATTTATCATTACTAGCTTTGTAGATCGAGTGTTTCTTCACTTTGCACATCGCTGCTCCTTCTCGATCGAGTTCGGTATGATTTGGTATGTGATTTTATGCTCTTTGCTTTATAGATTAGCTTGCTTGAACTCGATGAATCTGAAAGCCGGTGATGATTGGGTTTAAATAGGGTTGAACCTCTATAATTTCGTTTGTATATTTTATATGAATTCATCTGATAATTATATGCTTGGCCATTTGATATTGCTTGGATGTATATGATTTGTTTAGACTTATTCAATTCGTAATAAATAGGATTTGGTATGACTTGTTTGATTTCTTGATTACAACGGCTTGGTTTTAAATTGACTTCGTATTCTTTGATTTTACGAATATCACGGCTTTGAGTTTCTGGCATGTCTGGCTTTGCTTTGGATGTTTTCGAACTTGCCTTATTTATTTTGAAACTGCTACTACTGGTCTTCATGTAGCTTGTCTACACATGATGTTCATCATGAACTTGACTCTATAATTATTATTGAACTCGAATTGTGTCACTATGTGTACACCTGTATATATGTATGTACTGGTTGTCTTGTTGAGTTCATCCTGGCTCCTTTGTTCATGTAGTCTGTAGATTCTTTTTTGATAGAAATTCCTGACTTGAGATGGATTGTATTTATGCTTGTAGTATTGCAGTCTGATATGCTTGATCATAGTTACTTGTGCATTTGAACCCTGTTAGCCGAGTTATCCTTTGCCTTTTGTATTTTCTGGTTCATCTCCGTAGCATATTCGCTAAATAATGTTGAGGATTCTGCACCACTATTCTTTGAGTCTGCACTGGATAGTTGCTGTGCACTGCATATATATCCATATGTTTTTGTTCACACATGTATATGTGTATGTTGTGCTCTTGTTTCTGGTCTGGTTGTTTTGTGATTTTTCATTTGCTATTGCATGATGGACTCTGGTAGTTACAATATTGTATCACTGTTTAGCATATTATTACTGGTGCCATTGAATCTGTGATTTTATTTGAATCTAATCTTTGAGCCATTTCATGTTGTAATTGGACTTCATGTGTACACTTTCATCTGGATTTTTTTTGTATTGCACCTGTGTTGAATCTAGATTATAGCTCGAGTTTGACCTTGTGCTCAATGTCATGACTTAATATTTATTTCACTTGAGTTGAACTTGTCTTTTGATTTGGGTTTTGACCTTGTGCTCACTTGTCCCTGCAATTTTTATCAAGTGTATATCGGTGTGCACGGTCTTGTGGCATGTACAGTGATACACTCTGAATGTCGCAAGCTGTTCGCGTATGATAAATTCAAATTTAAGTGGTGACAAACAACCGAAATAACTAAGGCAAATAATATTTTCAAAAATCACATTTTATTTTACACTGCAAAAATATTTCTTTTTCAATTTTACTGCGTCAGTGTTTATTTTGCAGATAACTCAGATGCTGGATTCAATTTGGGATTACAGTTGAAGATTGAATACGAGCGTATGAGTGAAAAGTAGTGAGGTGCAAATGTATGTAGAGTGAAAAATGTGATGTGATTGAAATTGTAATGTATATTGTGAGAGCTCAAATTTGTACTATTCAAAATTTTAATAAATATTTATTTGAATAAAATATCCATTTGAATTTAAATTCTATGTTATTTATTTGATTCAGCAAATATTTATTAATTATGTGAAAAATAAAATAGTATATTAACAAATACATTTAAATGAATATATATATATATATATATGCGTATGTGTGTGTGTTTATTATCATCAAAAAAAAATCATATACTTGCATATTCAACAGTCCTTATCCAAAAAGCTTGATTTCTGAAAGTCTTAAAAAAGCGGCAGAATGGGAGGCTCAATACTTCTTTGTCAAGTGTTTTTCAAACATTAGCCAGAAATTTTCTACTTTCAGTAAGTTGTTACTATTGTTTTTGTTTTTTTCATCATACTCATTATCCTTTTCTAATGGTTGCTTCTTTTCAGATTCTAATCCTAAACAGCTAAAGCCTAAAGATCGTGTTATCCTTAACTAAAGCAGTAGAGAATATGGGGAACATGCTCAGGTTACTGACTCCGACTAATCTCCTTAAGTATTCCATTATTTTAGACCACCATAAGGTTTTGGGAGAACCCCCGATAGTCAGACTCCACGCTAGAGGAGGAAGCTCACTGGTGATCGACAAATCAGAATCCTTCACCTCCGATTCTTCAATTTAACCCGATGTTGTCGGTGAGTTCTAATATAGCTAAAAATGGAATTTCTAACGTTACCATCTTACAAACTTTATTTTTTTTCTAAGTTAATCTTTTCTTATTATCGCTCCAAAAGAAATAAAAGTCAAAGAAAAAGTTTCAAAAAAGAGAAAAAGTAAAGATGAAGTTCTAGCTTCGTCCCAACCAACTTAGAGCGTCTCCTTTAAAGACTCCATCGCTCAAACTTTCAAAGAATTAGATGAAGATAAAAGGTGATGATGTTCCTATTGACGCTCCTTTTTCTCCCTAAGTAAGAGGCCTAAATTTGATGGTGACTTAACTCCAGTTATCACAAATGAGACGGAGCACGTAAACATCGATCCAAGTCCTGTAGCATCTTATTTGAGCAAGGTTCTGGAAAATCCCACAAAGGGGAAAATGAGCTATCTAAGTAGGCTCCAACCCCCAACCCCCTTCTTAATTACATTCCTCACTTCTCCAACGTCTATCAACCGTATGTGGAATGAACTCGGTGTAATTCCCTCTCTTGACGATCCTCTTCCTTTGAGGACCCAAATTCGAACTTCGTCATTGAATTTTGAAGATCTTGCACAGTTGGCTATTCAATATCCTTCCCTTTCTTCTATGGGATCATCGCAACCTCTGGTTTACTATGATGACCATCTTTACCTCATTTTCGAACAACTCATATCGGTACATTTTCCTGCATACTTAGTTAGCTTTAATTTTATAGATTTTGTTTAAATCTATACGGATTACAAATTTTAGGTAGGGTAGTATATTTTCTTCCTACGAGGCACTTGTCAGGGACCTTTAAATGAAGTAGATGAGCTGAAAAGGAAAGTTTCTTTGCTCCAGAATGATATGATCAATATTACCAGGGTAAGAGATGTGGCGATCTTAGAAAAAGGCAAGATCGCTTCTTCTCTTCAGGAAGAAAGGAAAGCCAAGCAACTACTAGAAGAGACGGTGAAAAATTTAGAAGCTAATCTTGAGTCATACGATAGACTCAAAGTGGATCTGGAGAGGATGACTAAAGAAAACTCCAAGCATCCTAAAGAAAAATCAGAACAAGCTAAGAAGAAAAATCATTAGTAGATCAATTTCAAAGAAAATCTAATCTCCTATATTATTCAAATAACATTATTAGTGATGCTAAGAAAAGGTCACTTCCTTTCTTGATGTCGCTCTTCCCAAGATCACAGAAAAATGTTATGAAGACGCTCTGTATGTGGCATATAACAAAATGCCCAGATCTAGATTTCCCATCTCTTCCTGCGTTGAATGAAAAATGCAAGAGGAAATTCAACCTTAGAATAAAGAAAGACAAGAAGGCTCATGATGTGGAATTCCCGGCTGAGGAAGAAATTGATGTTGGAGAGTGGTAATCATTCAACAATGCTCCCATTGATGAAGAGCCAAAACATGATGAGTAGGAAGACAAAGATGACGATGACAATGAAAATGAAAATAATGATCATGATGATGGAGATGACAGTGATGATAATGATAATGGTGATGATGGAGGGAATGGAGGTGATGGAGCAAGATTTTCTGAGGGGCTAGGTGATAAGGACGGATCTGGTGAAGCTATTTTGGACTCAACTGCCATGGATGTTGAAGCTATCGACTTACCGGATCTTTCGAAAAATGATTCTACTAAGACGGCCAGTGCTTCTCGCGGCCAAGGACTAAGAACAAAGGGAAAATGTCTACATCATCGGTTCTAATTTCTCAAATATACGTTACTCTATTCAAATGTGTTAAGTTATGAAATAATTTTTAGTTAACATATCAATTATTTTAGTTAAGAAGAAAATCAAAATACTGCTATTAAACTATACTTGAAAATTAATAAATAGAAATTAATTGGTTAAATAGAGAATTGGATAAACAAATGAAAGATTATAATGAGCTGTATGAAAAATATAAGAAACTTGCTAAAAGCATGTCGAAGTTAAAATTCTTCAAGGAAAGAGAAATTGCTTCCTGGAGGAATAAAGCCCATCATCACCAAGAAATACTCATGAAGGAGAATTCCAAACCAATGACTCTTTTTGGATTCTAATTAACATAGAAATGCCCTGGTGGAGTTTCTGTACAAATCTTATTGTAGGGTTAAATTTATCAATTTCTCATACTTAGGAAAGAACTGTAATGGTTTGCTTCGACGCTTTCATCGCAGATACTTGGACAAGTACGTGTGTGATCCCCACCTTGGGATGTACTGGAATATTTCTAGAGTGGCATCCATCCCACTTTCTTCTAGCTCTCTTCCTCCTGAAAAATTCAAGATCAATAAGTAAAGATTCATTTCTAAAATGTATAAGAAATCGATTTTATATGAACCCATATATTTGTAATATTCAACTTGGTTCATTTACAAATTTTACCTTTTTAGTTTCTTACCTAGTTTAAATTCACTTCGACATGTTGTTATAAAATAAAAACCTCTCACGCAGTCTGGTTCCTAAGGACCTCTTAAGTAAATTTGTCATGCTAAAGAGAAATATTACGAAAAAAGTCTCGATTTTAAAAACATTGCAATTGGAAAGACATTACTTCCTAAGATATTTACAAGAAGTCTAATGCATTACCCTCATTTTTGCTTTGGCTTTCTAGATAATAAAAAGGATAAGTTGCTCAGCAAAATCTAATCTTACCATACCAAAATTATTTATGGTCATGATAGTCCCCTAGTTAGGGAGTGGGATTAATGTTGGTTCCCTTCTATTTACACCCAAGAAGGAATTAATGCCTGATTTGATTTTATACTTACATTGTCTTCTAATTCATTTGAAAAAGCTAAAACCGCAGTCTCGAGACATTGAATGTGGATTAATTTTTTTTTTGAAAACAGAATTGTGGTATATCCTTAATTTTTGTATTAATTGTTAACTCTGCTTATAATTAACAGAATAGTTTATTTTTCATACATTAATTCTCATCTCCTTTTTTCTTTATGCTTAAATACATAGGAAAAAACATTCATCTTGAGACGACTCTACTTTGCGATTCCTAGATAATCCTGTAGCGCAAGAGTGGCACAGGAGTTACTTTATATTGAAACGTTTAGGACCTATAAGGAAAGACTACTCATATTAAGGAGCAACTTAAAGAAAGGGAGAAAGACATATAAGCATTAAAAGAAAGGACTAACTCAATTTGCAAGCCTGGTCCTTCATTCGAAGCTGACATAGTGATAACCAAATATATCAAAGAATAAATGACCTTGAAGCGGACTTATTAAATAGTCAGTTCATTGACAATCACTAGAGCTTATTGTGAGTGAAGGTGAAGTCGATCTCCCTACCTCTACTCCTGGAAGAATTACTGGATCATGTTCTTCGGCAAGCCATGAATTCCCAACTATACTAAACCTGCCTTTGGGTTTAAGCAATGAAATAGTATGCTCATGGAGCAGAAAGGTCAATTTCGAGGTCATACAATATTTTGGAAAGAAATGGGATGCGAAGTTTCTCAACGTATTGGCGATTATGAGAGCAAAGTTCAAAAGCTTGAGCATGATAATATAAATATACTTTCATACCAAAGATCGAAGAGTTGAATAGCACATTCAAACTTTTGTGTGGAGCCAATAAGACTCTACAGCGTGCTCTGAAGGTCTAGGTTACTTCAGTTGATGATGCAAATATGGTCCGAAAAAAGGAAAGAAATTCAAAGAACTCTTGTATGCTGCTATTTGCCATATTATTGACCCTATAATTTCCCAGGATCTAAAGGAGACCACACAGAATCTTGAGCTTCAGATTTTTGTACCTACCACTTTGTACATAATGCATTAATCAAATAAATTTACAATTGAATGAAGGTTACCTCAAATACAAGGTATATAATCGTGAACTGAATTCCGATTTAAATCTAAAATCTCTTTCTCTTTTCCAAAAATGAGCTTTCCAATATATAGAGTAACTTTCTTCTCGCTTTGAAAATTAAGAATTTTTCTGATTGAGCATGATTTAAACATCTAGTAATTTGCTTTAGTGATGGAGATTCCCGTTAAATTTTAATTGAAAACCAACTTAAAGAATCCCTGAAACATAATCTGGAATTTAAAGAAGACTAGAAATCCAAACTTAATACCAGAAATCTTTATCTGAAAGAAGATTAGATACCTTTATCATCAATAATAGAAGACCACAAATCCATATTTGGAAATTTTGGAAGAAGACCGAAACCTATTGTCTAGTGGTTAAGAATTGTATTTGATGAATTTTCCTTTAGAAAAGTTGATTTGAAGCGCTACTTGGCTCGGATTTTGATCCACTTAAGAGCACTACTTAGCTCTGGTTTTAATTAACTTTGGAATGCTACTTGGCTCTTGATTGATCTTCCTTTAGACGATTTTGGTGCTTTAATAAGGCATTTGATGGGGTGCATTAAAGGCTTGCTCCATCCTCCCATTTGGAAGCGCTTTAAGCAGGCCATATAGGAAGGGGCTAAAGGGTTTCCTAGTGCTTTGGTGAGGCCTTTGATGATGGCACTATAGGGTTATCCGACCTCCCTCTAGAAGGTGCTTCAATGAGGCCTTTGATGATGAGGCTGAAGGCTTTCCTGGTTCTTTAATGAGGCCATATGATGGCAGGCACTAAAGGTTTACCCGACCTCCCTCTAGGAGGCGCTTTAGTGAGGCCTTTGATGGCAGGCACAGAAGGCTTAAGGCCTTTGATGGCTGGGACATCTTGTGGTCAAGCCTTTGATGGCTGGGGCCTTTGATGGCCGGGACCTCTTGCGGTCAAGCTTTTGATGGCTGTGGCCTTTGATGACCGGGACCTCTTGCGGTCATGAGCCTTTGATGATCGGAACCTCTTACGATCATGAGCCTATGATGGTATGTAGATACACTTATTTTATTTAGATTACCTTTATTAATGTTTGGCTTATGTACAAATTGGTTAAGTTTTCCTTGCCTTAAAAAATTGATGATTATTCCTTCCAATCTCCAGCATTGATTGGTATCATGTCCATTTGCAAGATGATATTGACAATATGACTTTCCATGATTCCTTTCAAGTTTGGGTTTCCATTTTTGCAAAGGCTATTTGTCAAGATAATCCTTAGTCAGGAAATAGATGTTTTTAAGAGAGGTGTTGAAAACGAATCCTTTGGAAGCCGTGACTTAGAGATTAGCCCTTTTAGCTGATGTTTAGCTCTTTTGTTGCTTACTTTAGGTTCCACATAAGGGGTGAACTTCCTTTTTATAGAGGTTGGTACTTCGTTTGTCTCGTAAGATTAATCAAGCATAGTTTTCAATTTTTTAATGAAATGATAAAATTCTCTTCTTATCACATTTTCAAAAAAAAAATCTTGAGATTTAAGTTAGATTTCCTTTCTTAATTTTGAGAAGTTCCATCCTTTTAATATTGTCTTTTAGAGAAAAAAATTGGTCTCTATCCTACAAGGAGTGGATTCGTACTCCATTTTTCCGGATTGTAAAGAGCTACTTGCCTTATCTCTTCTTTCATATCTCATAATGCTATAAATCTTAGCACTGACTCTTTATGAAGCTGAAGATCACTAATGGCTTAAAAGATTGGCTTAGTCATTTGTGGCTTGGGTGATCCTTGTTCGGAGAACTTAGAATGATTAGCTAATATGGCTAAGGAAAAAAATCAATTTATGCAATTAGCTGGTGTTGGGAATCAAGGATAGGTTGGCTTTGAATGGGATATGCTTGGTAAAGTCTAGTTCTCCAAACCCTAAATATGCAAGCTAGTGTACTTCCGTTTGAGGTTTTGACATAATCGGAAGTTCGAGCCCTCCTTCTAGCACCAAACATGTTAGAAAATAAATTTGCTAACCCCAAAAATATGTAAACAACATTACAACATCAAAGTGAGGTCTTATTGAGGCTAATCAAAATCATTGAATCAAAGTATACACTCATGTTAGCTTTAAGTTTAGTCATCATCATAGAGATCTCAAGGCAATATAAAGGTCAACGCTCAACTCAATATGCATGTTAAAAGGCAAGTCACTAATTCAAAGAAATCCAATATGCCATGTAAGTTGCTAGTCCAAGTCAATCAATGTACAATGTCAAATGAATATGCAAGTCATAGTCCAAGTCAAGTCAAAAAGGCCATGTTCTTGTTTAATTTCCTAAATCCTTATTTATAATGGATTTAATTTTTCAAGTTCTATAATAGGAAAAATCCCTAATTTAATTTAGGGTTTACAAAGTTGAAAAGGTAAGAAATGAGAAGAGAGAAATCAGCCCCTTCCACAAAGTCCCTAGGTCCATATTTATAGGGTTCGACAAGTGATATGCCTCGATGTCCATTGGCTTTGGCATTAGCAGCATCATCAATCATCAATGTTGATATTCTATCAGCTTCGACATTAATAGCATCGTCGAACATCAAAGCCAGTATTCTTGTATTCATACGACTATACTTCGGCTCTGATGCAATATGGTCGACTCTTAGCATCTTTAAACTCAACGTTGATAGTTCCTTCTTCGTCGATCAACTTTTGTTTATATCGATGAAAGACGACATTAGTAGAAGCACCTTCGATATCCCTTTTGGGTGTATTGATGGTTCTCATCATAAATATCGGCGACAATGAATCCATATTTTGAGACCTTCTTCGATTAATGGTTATGGCATTAAATAGCGGTGACTTTGTCGACCCTTAACACTAATGCTTATTAATGTGGTACTAACTGTACTTGTGGATATCGATGACGACAATCATCAAGATCGCAAATGTAGATATATGGTCTCGCTCAAGCATGTTCATAAGAGCCATGTTGTAGTAGCATGGAACCTCGGCAACATTTATAACTTGTATTTCTCTTTATAAGGCAGTTTCGATAAGCAGCGACATTGGGATGGAGAACATCATTAGTACTTAGCAACTTTGATCACCAGTAGCATTAAAAATGGTTGAACATGGCAATGTCGGCATTGATAGGATATGAATTCATTTAGCCTGGCTTTGGAAATCATGAGGCTCGACATTAATCATAATATTATTCGGCAGTTGTCGTGATTCATGGAAGATGACGTTCACATTTTATATTTTTGTGCTTTATCGAGGCTAGTGGACTTTATGTGACGTCGCTATTCTTTGAGACTATTTCCTTGAATATATTTGACAATGATGATAGTAGTAACAGACTTAGCACTAAGAGCTTTGGAGTTGATGTCGAGAGCTTTAAGGGAAGTGGTCGAGGTCCAAGCACTTAGGAGATGTAGCCTTGGAAGAGAGGGAGAAAACTTAACCAAATTGGTTACGTACACCTCTTGGTACCTAGAGGTCCTGTTTGATGCTATTGGGTGGAACTTCCAAAAGGGGGAGTGGACGCTCTATAGGTCATGCTGAAGGTATTTGTTTATCCACTTGGGATTTCTTGGCAATGTAGTAGCATGATGATAGCTTTGAAAATTCAGTGATGACAACTCGATGGTAATGGAGTTAGGTTCCGACAAATGGCAGTTTGATGTGGAAAGGAGTCATGATAATGTTTTCCACAAAGGGTGGGTTCTAGGAAGGGTGACTAATGTATAAATGTTAGAATTGTTCTATCGTGGAATTGAGGAATGCTGAATGGTTCCTCGAGAATAATGGAAAATATATGGTTCAAGGAAAGGGTTCGGATATGCATGCTAAGGGATCATTGATACTTAGAGTGTTTTATGATGTACTCGAAAGTAGGGTTATTATGAGTGGACTCATAGGTCCTTGGAAAGGCTACACTAGATCATTTAAAAGGGTCTATATACCCTGGACCGTGGGAAAGGGTCTAGTATCATCTTTAGGCTAAAGACAAGTACACTATAAGCTAGTATTTCTTTAGTCCCTGGAATGGGAAAGGCCACATGAGTTATTGTACATCTAGAGAACATTGAGTGATAGTGAGGATTGCTTGATGGATGCCATGGTTGCTTTGATTGTTTTATTATGTAGTTTATCACTCAAGGGACGTCATTGGAGATAGGTATTGGGGATAGGAATACCTGGACACCCATCATCATACTTAGTTTTCAGTATACCTTTATAATATTCGTAGAATATCATATTATGTTCACTATGTGCTAACTCTTTGGTTGTAGGGACATGTTAGGTATGGTTTGTATACCCTTGTTCTTTACTATATCGACTTGTATAGTATTTTGAGATTCATTTACCATGCACACCAGACTATTGTCTAACTCAAGATTTTATGCTTTGCTTCTTATTATCTCGTGTATCCTTAAACGAGTAGACAAGATAGCAGGTCTAAATGCGACAAAGTAGCTGTGCAGAGGACAAGATGGATGGAGCTAAATCGTATTATATACGGATTTTTATGCTTATTCCACTATGCAACACTATGGAGCTTTGATAGTGCTTGCTTATTAATATTATTATGAGATAGTTATTCGAGTTTATTTCCATTTTTATAAACTCTATTACTTGTAATATAACCATGTGGATCTACTCTGATATTTAGATCACTTAGTTATGGCCGTCTCTCCTATTTTATATCTATGATGTATATTATATTTTAGTCCATGAACTGTGAGATATACGATAGGTTCCGTGATGTTTTATTTCATTTTCAACCGTTGATGATCGTCCTACACTAGCCTGGCATATCGGCAACGCTCTATTTAGTCCTATTGGATGTTGGCGCTGTGGAGCGGTTGTCGCATCGGAAATGTACCTCAGTATGTCTACACATGTACAAGATCTAGAGATGAATCTCATTAGCATGCTTTAGGCTAAACCCAAGGTGCATTTTGATTTGAACCTTTAGATTTGATTTGATTTATAAACTTTTCGTATGAACTTTGATTAAACTGCTTAGTTATGAACTTGCTTTTTCTAGACCAATAGAACCGAGTCTTATGGTCCATTTACGAACCAATTCAATCATATACAATATAATATTAACAAATATCACTTTGGTTTTCTTAGTAATATAAAATTTGATGTATGAATTGTTTAGCTTGACTTTGCTCTTTTTAGGTAACTACAATGAAAGTGTCGTGAACTTTAGTCCATAAGCCCTCAATGGAAATAAGTCCCCCTCAAAGGAAGGGTATAAACCAAGCTTGACAACATAATGTTAGATCCCATACGGACGTCTAAGTATGTCCTCTCCTACTAGGAATCTAGAGATAGATGTTCAAGTGAATTGTAAAACATGAAACGACTATAAATTCTTTCCATTGGACGAGTCAGTGGATAACTTCATCGAATACCTCTTGAACTTGAAGATACAAGTCCATTTTGCTGAGGAGTGAATTGTTGACTTGTTGGATGGTTTTTAATCCGGAAATTATGAATCCCTTTCATTGCCAAATGCTTGAAATGACCTATTGACGCTCTTCAACTCTACTAAAGGAAGTGGAGTATAAACTTAGTTAACTCTATCGAAGACAGTAAAGTATAAAATCAATTAACTTTGCTAGAGACAACAAAGTACAAATTCATTCAACTCTACTAAAGATTGTGGAACACGTTCAACTTTGTGAGAGCTAGCAGTGAAAAAATTCATTCAACTCTACGAGAGTTTGCGAAGTATAACACAACTATACAAGATATGATGGAGTATAAACTAACCTAACTTTGCTAGAGATAGTGGATTATAAACTTCCTAACCATATATATAGGGTTCGATGCCATAATGATGGAGTGTAAGGTTTCTTAACCTTAGAGACAAAGTATAGCTTCACCAGAGATAGTGAAGTATCAAGTTGTTTAGCCTTAGTGGTACGGTTTAACTCCTGTAGAGAGAGTGGAGTATAAGTCTGACCAGTCCTAAAGATAGGACCCAGCTTCGCTAGGGAGAGTAAAGAGTAATCTTTCCAAAAATGCCTAAAGTTATGGTCGGCTTTATCTAAACATGATGTGTGATACTTTAGAGACCGAGTACCCTTATGTATCATGGGGCTATTATGCAAATGTATGACATATGTTTATGTATAAATTCTACTTAATATCTGATAGAAATACCCGAGGGCATAATAACACCTTGCGAATGGAATATGTTAAACCCACGATTGTGGAGACATGACTTAAAACTGGGCAAGAATGGATGTTCTTGCTAGGTAAACCTCTTAATTCTTAAGTTAAATGAATGGATGCACTTGAGAACTATAGAATACTGCGTCGACTGCACCAATCCCCCACTATGATTGAATATTAAATAAAGAAAGCTTTTATGTACATAAAACATGCTTTTGGGGACAAAAGTTTTAAGGGCATTTCACAGCTCTGGAGTAGACCTAAACTAGAATACATGCCCGAGGCCCAAAAATGCACTTAGGTAAAAACCGTATCTCAGTCCAAATTACAAGTTGTAAGACATGAAATATTAATATATGTCCTCCACCTAACTAATTTGATCCCCACCTTAGAGAAATACTAGATACATTACCCAAATGGAATGTCCAAAGTCAGCGACGGTGTTCTACCCTCCAATATAAAGTAGTTAGTCCAAATTTTTCCTAATATCAACTTAAGACGAAGATGTAATGACTCCAACAATAACGTTTCAACCGTCTTCTACTACAAGAAAATTGCTAAGTTTGGAATTTAGAACTTAGCAGACCAAAGTGATGGAGTAACATGCATGATAGGTAAGATTAAGCATAGGTAACAATGTCCCAGAAGCAAATCCAAAAGCACCAAAACTGACCAAATAAATCTGGTTGGTATATATGTGCTCCATATTGAACCGAAAAATCAATTTAATAGTTGAGAACATAATAGCCTATTGGACAGCGGAAACGATATGATAGGGTTCTGTTGGCAACATATCAGACTATGAAAATGACTTGGTAGGGTTCCAATCGACACCAACAAAAAATGTACCTACTGAAATCTCGCTTGTTTATTACTAGTCTTGATGGATCTGGCATTCCTACTACTCTTTAGGGTCCAGACTTGGATGACCTCCCATCTCGATGGTAATCATAGAGCCTTCTAACCTTAGGAATACACCTAAAAATACCCCCTAACATCACTATTTAGGGAGAGAGAACTCAATATCACATAGACCCCATAGAATCAAAGAGAAAAGCTTGTAGAGCACTTTTGGATAACAAGAAAACATGTAACAACCCCAGGCAAAATTACCTGGGATCTAAACTTAAAACATGATTTAATTAATTTTTATTAACTAATTGAATGAATTTGGAGAAATTCAAAATTATTATATTTCCAAATTAAAATGGATTTGGAGTTTAATAAATTAGGAATTTAATTAATTTTCTTTATATGATATTTAATTATATAAGAATAATTTTGGAGAAAATGAATAAATAAATTGTATGGAAATGATCTCATTGTTGAAAAATGATTTCTTAATTAATGGTGCATTTTATGAAAATACGAAGAATAACTTTTCATTTCAAAAGTTGTAATTAATTTCGATAAAATATATCGATAAAAGAAAGATTCTGACATGTTATTTGTATTGTGGGAATTGTAGAAATAAATTTTAGTTAAATTAGAATATTATTTTAATTAAATTAGCAACACTTTTGTTTTTGAAAGAATTAACATTCCTTGGCTAGTGGATCCACATTTCTTACCCACTTAACCAAAACCGAAGGAACAGAAATGAGAAACATACGTACATTTTTGTTCTCATTCTCATTTCTATCTCCAAACCAGAAAACTCATATTCCTAAGTAAAAAACCACTAAATCACCAAATTCGCAAATTAAAGAGTGAAATCAAGGGGCTTTCAATCTATTTTAGTGTGTTTTGATTAAAATTAATCTCCTCTACCTATCTATACGTCAATTTTATGAATTATTTTAGTTTTGATTTCTGATTTTAATAGTTCCTGTCCGATTTTTGTTCATAGCCTAGGTTGAGATTGAATTAGAAAGGCATAGAAGATTCTTAAATTTTAATTTTTTTTATCCAGGATTTGTTTAGGTGAGTTTATTTTATCCTAGCAAAAATATCCCGGCTCTCAAAATGTTGATCGATTCATTGTCTACTTGAATTATATTTGCTGTTTATTGAAACCAACCATATGAAATCATGAATTTCATCCAATTATACATGTGTATATGCTTGCATGACTACCTATTCAATCCTTTAGATTGTTAGAGAAGCATCAAAGGAAGAATGAGGGAAAACGGCTCAACAAAAGGTCACCGAAGTCTCCAGGACGTCAGCCCAGGCGAATCAACTGGTGGACCGATTGGTAGACCCAGTACACTGGTTATAGCCTGAATCTGACATCCAGGCTGTATCCCGATATTTCCCGATCGACCCATTCATCACTTGTTTGCCCTTTTAAAGTCCAGAAGTTGATTGCTAAATTTTAATTCTACATTTCATGTCAATTTTATTGATATTTTATGGATTCATGATTTATGAATTATTGAATTCATTTTGATGTATTTTATTTTATGTATCATAGAGACTGTTCTATGGATCTCGGGAGACGATACACTTTTGATGCACATTTTCAACCCGAATTTACAAATGATTGATTTCATCATTTAATCTTTCTATACAAAACTACTTATGTACAAATCTAATATACATATAAATATATTCAAAAAATAGAATTTTATTAATATATGTAATATCCCAGAATTTTTAAAAATATCAATTTAATAATCTGTAGTTAAAAATAAATTGATATTGATCTTCTGTTAATAATAATTAAAATAGATTTAATAATCATCTTCAGTAAGTATTTAAATTGGTTATTTTATCTTTTAAAAATAATAAATTGATTTCTATTTACATTTTAAATATATGGTTTATATTTTTAAATAGATTAGCTTTGTTTTAATTTTAATAAGTAAAGCATATTTTCTAGTTTTAATATTTGTAGAAATTTGGAAATTTTGTTTTATTTAATATTTAAGCTTTTCAAAGTGATATAAATGGTTTTGGTTTAAATTTAACAAATGAACCTTGTTTTAAAATTTCTAATATATACATTATAAATTGGAAATTTTGATTTAAATTAGTATTGAGTTTTTAAAACTATTTCATAAATAAATATATGATTTTAAAATTGATAAGGAAAATATTAAATGTTTAAATTAAATTAGATTGAGTTTTAAATTTAGAATAAATTTAACAAAAGGTTCTATGGCTTAATAAAATAGATATTTTATTGATAAAAATATAATCTCTTGTAAAATGATTTTTATTTAATAATAAGATATTTACAAAAACAATACTGATATTGTATTGTCTTTATAAATAGAGTTTGAATAAAATTTGCAAGTTGTTATTTCAAATTGAATTTATATTTATAACTTGATTTGAAATAATTGATTTTGAATTTAGTTCGAATTTAAATTCAAAAGTATAAATTTTAATTTGTTTAATTGTTTTAATTTTTAATATGTATAAGTTTATTTATAAACATGATTTGTTTTTATTTCTTTTGTAAATTTATACACATATTTTAAAATAAACTAACAACTTAAACTAAGCTAACACATACATTAGTTTGTAAATTAAATACTAATCATTTTTAGGCTAACATACACATTGATTTATAAATTAGTACTAATTATCTTAAAGATACAAGTATTGCATTCTTTTAACAAGTGTTTCATTCATGAAACATGTGTTCAAAAACTAATATACAATTTGACAAGTGTAAGATTTAGTTTTTATTTTTCTTTTCTTTTAATTAAATCTGAAAATCACATTCATATAAACTTGCTTCTTCATTCTTATTTGTTTTTTATCATTCCTTAATCAAAAGAAAAACTTCAAAACACCTCTTTAAATTTTTACAATCTAAAATCAGTAACACCCTTCATAAATCTGCAATACCTCAAATTCAAGTAAACCTGCATATTCAACCATATTCAAAATCACAAACTCCTCATATCTAAGCCCTTCAAATACCTGTACAAATCCACAAATTTGCATGTTCAAACCTTAATCAGAAGATCCCAAAACCATGTTCAAATCTGAATATCCTCAAATCCAAACATCTGCATATTCCACTTCTCTTCAAATCAAATCTACCTTTATCTCAAATTCAAAACATAAGCCTGCACACTGTTTTTTTCTGCATTCTGTTTAAACCTGGAAGTGATTAGCATCTGCATGTATTTGGGGGATTAGCAATAGCATCTACTTTCTGCATGCAAGTAATTAGGCCGAGATCATGGGCATTTCATCAAAATTCAACTCGGATTTTAAACAAAAGGGTCAAGCCTGCATATTTTATTTCTGTAAAATTCAAATGATCAACATAGGGTCTGCATTGGATTGAGGTGAGTAACATCTAAATCATAAACTATATTTAGGTTGCTTGATAAATGTTTGTGTATGTTGTGTGCTTATAAAAAGTCTATTGTGATTATAATTGTATATGCATGTTGATTATGTTCTGCAGAGTATACCCAGATCATCATCCTATTTAAAAGAATTCCTACAATTGATCTGATTTAAGATAGTAACTGGGTTCTAGAATAATTAAAAGAAGTTTGCTTATCATAGATTAGAATTCAAATTTATAAAGTAATATGTTTTTATTTTCTTAAGTTAAGGTTTAAAAATTTTAGAGGAGTTAAAATACAGGGTGATATCTCTGTAAAAACAGGTAATAACATTATATGTTAATCTTGATCAAATCCAAACATATTAATATTGAAATCCAGTTTCATGAACTAAAAGCATTTACTGGAAACTATTTTTTTTCAATCAAGTATTAGAATTTTAGAGTATAGTTTCTGTAGTAGTTTATTCGTGAACTAATAAATGAATTTGAGCAAAATTCTTGCAATCTGTGCTTTGAGGAAACTTAGAATTATTTTGAGTTATAAAGTAAGGATCTTAGATCCTTAGAAAAATCAGAGAAGTGGATATAAATTGTTAGATTGGTTGCAGTTGGTAAATTTTTGTATGAACCCTAGTTTTGAATTGGGTTTGAGCATTGAGTCAGTGAGAGGTGTATGATTGATCGAGTGTTCTGGTTTTTGGTGAATGGGTAGATGGTGTGTAGAGGGACTGGAGGCCGGAGGGGTTGAACGCCAAGTGGTCGGAGTGGCGAACTGTCGCCGTTGACAGGTTTTGACAGTGAAACCTGTTTTCAGTTTACAGGTTTTGAATTAGGGGTTATTTTGAATCCTTGATTTTGTGTTCGATCTGATGGTTTCTGAGGCATTCATCGGTTTATGGAAGTTGATTGGATCATCTAAGATGATCGGTAGAGGTGGTGGTCGTCGTGCATATGCACGGCGATGTAATTCTGGTGAAGTATGTTGGGTTGGTTGGTGTTACAGGGGAAAGGCTAGGGTTGTCTCGAAGCAGATGGTTTGATGACTCAAAGTAGGCAGGCTTTAGACTCGAAGTAGGATTTGGTTTTCTCGGGTTGAACTGTAAATTCCAGGTTACAGTAAAACTGTTTTTTTTTTAAATCTGGGTTTTTAAAAATTTTAAAATCTGTAGCTCAGTTTTAAAGTAAGGTTTAAGTTTAAATTCAAATGCAAGTTTGAATTTCTGATTGAATTCAAATTCGAGTTTTTTTAAATAAAATAAAAGTTTCAGAAATTTAACTTAATTAACTATTTGTTTTGGTAAAATAGTTTAAACACTTTTAGTAATGAGATTTTAAAAACATGAGTAGATTTGAAGTTTACTTAAAATCTGGAAATTTAAAAATTAAATTTTGAATTTCAGTTTTAAATTTTAAAGAAGGTTTAAATTTGAAGTTTTAAATTAAATGTAAATTTAAGTTATAAAAATTTGAAATTAACTTTAAAAAAATTCATAGCACTTGTTTGATTTGCAATTTAAAAGTTTTAAATTTATTTAAACTTTCATAAGTTTTAAATTATTTAAACTCGTATTTTAAAATGGAAATTTAAAGGTAGTTTAAAAAGTACTTTGTTTCAATTAAATTGTTTTAACATAATTAAATTATGTTTTATCTTGAAATTTAAATCAAGATTTATGTTTTAGAATTTAATTAATTAGGTAATTAAGATTAATTAATTAATTTAATTAATTAATTTAATTTGGAATTAATAATTGATTAATGATTAATCAATTTATAATTAAGATCATTAATTAAATTATTAATTAATGATGAATGAATATTATTAATTATGTAATTAAGGTTTAAATTAAGGTTAATTAATTTAATAATTAACTTTGATTAATGAATGATTAAAGATAATTTAAATGGTAATTAATTTAAGTTAATTACTTTATAGAGAATGGTTAATGAAGGTCATTAACCGGGATTATTTAACAATTAATTAATATGGTTAATTTTTTATAATTAATTAGATTAATTAATTCAATAATAATCAATTGTAAAGGGTTTGAGTGTAATTACTTGATAAAGTAATTGAGGAAATTAATTACTTAATGTAATTAATTTAACTTAATATGATTGTTTAATTTAATTGATTTAGTTTAATTTTAAACACTTGGGTTTTTATAAATGATTACTTTATGTAATTAATGATTTGGAAATTTACTTAGTTAAGTAATTGATTAATAATTGCATGATTGTAATTAAGTGAAGATGTTAAGAATGAAGTAATTTGGATTTAAATTACTTAATAATTAATCAAGGGATTAATTAAGTAATTAATTAAAGGGTAATTATTTGGTTTAAATAAAGTAATTAAGTTAGTTAATTACTAAATGTAATTAATCTGGGATGATTAATAATTATAAGTTAATTACTTAAGGTAATTAATAATTAAAGATCATTAATTATTATAATTAATGATGTAATTAAAGTTGATTAATTATGATTAATTAATCAATAATAGGTAATTAAAGGTAATTAATTAATGAAATTAATTAAGGATTAATGTAATTAATTATGATTAATTGATTAATTGAGTAATTAAGGGTTAATTACTGTTTGGTTGTGAATAATTAATTTTATGA
Source organism: Allium cepa (assembly GCA_030765085.1). Taxonomy (NCBI): domain Eukaryota; kingdom Viridiplantae; phylum Streptophyta; class Magnoliopsida; order Asparagales; family Amaryllidaceae; genus Allium; species Allium cepa. Next base: position 948,047,300 of record CM060945.1, on the reverse strand, counting down.
AATTAATTAAAGGATAATTACATGAATGTAATTTAGGGTAATTAATCATGGGCGATTAATTAAGGTGATTAATAATGGATTAATAAATTGATTGTAATCAATTAAATGATTGGATAAGCAAGATTTATATTGGTGAAGTAATTAATTTAATTTATTTTAAATTAATTATACATGAAGTAATTAATTTAATTCATTTTAAATTAATTAGTGATAGAGATAGTTAATTTAATTCATTTTAAATTAATTATATGAAGATGGATAAATCATTGCTTATGTATAAATGGATGACATTGATTGTCTTAGATAAAGGTAATCTCAGTAATGAGATATATAATATTGTGTAGTATGGATGTTTGATTTTATTGTAATTATAACATAGGTTATCTATTGTGATGGTGATATATGGTATATCTATTTGATATTGATAATGTGGATTACCTGTTATTTGATAATATTAATTATCAATTGTGATTGTGAGTTATCTATCTGTGTGTATATAGATACTGTATTGAATTGTTTTAAAAATTTTAAAACAACTTGGACCTAAAAGACACGCTTTGGTTTTCGATGAGACCGGGATCGGGTTTCCATATTTGGATATCCGAAAACCACATCGATTCTAAATAACGTTAGGTCGTGAATCAAAGTGGAGCTTTGTGAAGACTCGAGGTGTAAGGACTATGAGTCAGTATAACTCTGTGGGTGATTCCGTAATGAGTTGGCGGAATTAGTTCTTATAGATTCGAGATGGTGGTTAAGAGTGCAAGGGTTATCGTCGTTAACTCTCAGGGTGATTCCAAAATGAGTGTAACGAGATAATGCCTTCGGTTTCGTTCGAACCCGGAACGAACCTGTATGGATTGAATGCTTTCAGAACATCGTCAGGTGGACGATGAGCATTCTATGTGATATGTCCTATAAAGGTAATCGTAGCCTCAAGCCTCATCAACCATGAATGGCTAAAACAGGGGAGGTGCAGCAAGGCTTCGTAGGTCGCACCCACTGGAGAGCAAGATTTATCCCTGTCTAAAAGTCCCTTTATATTCGGCTGTGTGGGTGGTTGCTAGCTACAACCACAGGGTTGTCTTGTTCGGAACTGTTCAGTAAGGAATGGGTCCGGCTTTGTGTTGCAGGGGAGCAGGTGTACTCCTCGGTACGTTGATCTAGGCCACGTGCTGTGACGGGCGGTACCCCAGTAGCCCTGCCATTTTATGGAATCCAAAATCCAATAAGTGCCAACCGTTTTGATTGTATTACCCACTTTTGTGGCTAGTAGCTGGAATTTAATAAATGTAACAATTTCGGTTATTTCTTATTTATTTAAAAACCCTAGACACTATTATAATATCATCGAATTTCCTATCAAATGTTTTGGTTAGCGTAAGGTAAAAACTTTTCCATGTTTATGTGTGGGAAGTCTTATGTGATACCTTTCTTTTCAAAAGGTTTTTGAAAGTTAAGCAACTTTAACCTGTTACTCACACCAGACCCATGTCTGACCCGGAGTTTATTTTTGTTTTTCATAAACTCTTGGGTACTCAAATTTATACGAGTAGCCAAGGGAATTCAGGTTAGGATTCAGGTTTGCTTTGACGAATTATGGAGGAGCAATGGAGCATGAGGCTTCTGCGTGTAGATATATCTAGTATTCCGCTGTGTGTTCTCTGAGTTGTTGTCTTTGAGTTGTATTGAGTTGTAATAACTAGACAGGTGTTTATAACTTTCTAGTCTGTGTTGTATATCTGTGTAACTCTGATATTTGTTGTAAACTATGTAATATTTATGTTATCAATATATTTTATTCGTTCCGCTGTTAGATTCTAATGTGTTGTTTCTTTCTTCTCTTCTTCCTATTCTCTTTTCTATCCCTTTCTTTCTTCAAGATGATGCGATTTTCTGGTGGTAGAAAGTCGGGTCGTCGCACTTGGTATCAGAGCATTAGGTTGAATGAATACCTAGGCTCTGTAGTGGTGTCTTTCTTGAGAGAGCGTATTTGTAATTTTTAATATATATATATATATATATATATATATATATATATATTTCTACCTATCTGTTGGGTTACCTGTTCAGGTTTTCCAATATAAGTTATAAAGGTGGATGGGGTAGTAGTGTGTGTAACACAATTACTACCATTGGTTGGAGTCTGATGTTTGAGGTTGGAAGTGTATCTGTCGAGACTATAGACCTAATACCGTCTCGAGTGAGTTCTATAGTGATGAAGAACTTCATTGATCTCTTAAGGAAACCTGTTAAGTTTTGGAGTCCATCTTAGAAGTTGGATGAGTAGAGTTTGGATCTGTCGGCTGGGCAAAAGCAAGTAATGATATTTTGAATACCTCAGGAAGTAGTAGCTGTGTGATGAGATGCAATGACTATGGATGTTCCCGAAGATGTTTTCTTTGGAACAAGTTAAGGAAGTGAGTCTGCTTCAGTGTTGTGGCTGTGTTCAGCCGGAGTTTCTGTTTGCTTTGAGGTTTGAGTTTCTCGAAGAGCTTTGTTTTGGAATTCTTTGGCATCTGTGGCAGCAGTGCAGTTTGGAGTGTTCTAGGTATTGGCAAGAGATCTTTTGGCTTAGCAATTTTTCTGGAGTAGAGTACAGAAGTAGTCAAGTGGACCCGTTCTTCGATAGGTTGGCTAGTTAAGTGTAAGCTATTCTATTTGGTTAAGGGATAACAGTTTTTTTCCTTGGATTTGGTTTGGGTGGTTCGCAAAAGTGACTTGCGATTGTTTGAGTGTTCTCTTGGGTTATCTGAGTTTTTCTGGATATCTTCAAGAAATCAGAGTTTTGTTCGCATCTGGAGTTTGAGCTTTCTTATCGACTAGGATTCCAGGAGTGGTACTGGTGGTTCAGCTTTATAGAAGAATGGTTCCAAGAGTTGAGTTGGTGTAGCGGCTCATAGTTTTGGGGAAATTTCTGAGTTTCTTATGGATTTGTTGAATCATATCTCTGGGGTGTGTTGTCATGTTTATGCTTGCATTCTTCTTCAGCATTCTCTTCTACTTCGGATCAGAGTTGAGTAGCGGAAGCAGTTTGGAAGTGTATCTGCATTTTCTTTTCCCGGATAAGAGAAGTGAGTTGTTGCCTTCTGATATTGAGGAGTTGAGTTTGAGATCTTGGTTTTGGTTGACCTTGAGGAGATCATTTTGTTGTGTTGATTGGTCTAGTTTGTTTCTAGAAGCATCAACGAAGGTTGAGCTGATCAGTAAGTTTGTAGGCATCTCAGGATTGTCTGAAGAGTTTTTGTGGATTAGAGTCGGAGGGATTTGGACTCTGAAGTTGGAGATTTAATTTTGGATAAGTTTTCTCTGATCAAAAGTGATCTATAAGATTGGGTAAGTCTGAGAAGTTAGCTCTGGAGTGTTTTGGATCTTTTCTATGATCTAGGAGATTAAGTGATTGATCTACAGAATTGGATTGCCGGTTTGGATAACTGGGATTCGATGAGTTTCACGTATCTCTAAGGGAATACGTGTATGATCTATCTCTGGTTGTGGAACCAGTGGTTCTGGAGTTTTAGTTGTTGAGTCAGACTCGTTTGTTGTCTGATATCTTATCTAGTGTTATAGATATAGTTGTATAGGAGCCTTGTAGCTTCATAGTATTGATTGTTTGGATTCTCTGGAGCGAGTATTCTGGTATATATATACACCGGGGGAAACTCGAAAAAATTCTATCCATAATTTGTCTGGATAATTAGGTTTGTTTGATTGGTTGTTTTTGGTTATTAGCATATGTTTGATATATGCTTGTGTTTAAAATTTAAAATGTAATAAGATTATTAAATTACCTTTGTTTTAAATTTCGAGGACGAAATTCTTTTAAGGGGGAAGGATTGTAATATCCCAGAATTTTTAACAATATCAATTTAATAATCTGTAGTTAAAATTAAATTGATATTGATCTTCTGTTAATAATAATTCAAATAGATTTAATAATCATCTTCAGTAAATATTTAAATTCGTTATTTTATCTTTTAAAAATAATAAATTGATTTCTATTTACATTATAAATATATGGTTTATATTTTTAAATAGATTAGCTTTGTTTTAATTTTAATAAGTAAAGCATATTTTCTAGTTTTAATATTTGTAGAAATTTGGAAAATTTGTTTTATTTAATATTTAAGCGTTTCAAAGTTAAATAAATGGTTTTGGTTTAAATTTAATAAATGAACCATCTTTTAAAATTTCTAATATATACATTATAAATTGGAAATTTTGATTTAAATTAGTATTGAGTTTTTAAAACTATTTCATAAATAAATATATGATTTTAAAATTGATAAGGAAAATATTAAATGTTTAAATTAAATTAGATTGAGTTTTAAATTTAGAATAAATTTAACAAAAGGTTCTATGGCTTAATAAAATAGATATTTTATTGATAAAAATATAATCTCTTGTAAAATGATTTTTATTTAATAATAAGATATTTATAAAAACAATATTGATATTGTATTGTCTTTATAAATAGAGTTTGAATAAAATTTGCAAGTTGTTATTTCAAATTGAATTTATATTTATAACTTGATTTGAAATAATTGATTTTGAATTTAGTTTGAATTTAAATTCAAAAGTATAAATTTTAATTTGTTTAATTGTTTTAATTTTTAATATGTATAAGTTTATTTATAAACATGATTTGTTCTTATTTCTTTTGTAAATTTATACACATATTTTAAAATAAACTAACAACTTAAACTAAGCTAACATATACATTAGTTTGTAAATTGAATACTAATCATTTTTAGGCTAACATACACATTGATTTATAAATTAGTACTAATTATCTTAAAGATACAAGTATTGCATTCTTTTAACAAGTGTTTCATTCATGTAACATGTGTTCAAAAACTAATATACAATTTGACAAGTGTAAGATTTAGTTTTTATTTTTCTTTTCTTTTAATTAAATCTGAAAATCACATTCATATAAACTTGCTTCTTCACTCTTATTTGTTTTTTATCATTCCTTAATCAAAAGAAAAACTTCAAAACACCTCTTTAAATTTCTTACAATCTAAAATCAGTAACACCCTTCATAAATCTGCAATACCTCAAATTCAAGTAAACCTGCATATTCAACCATATTCAAAATCACAAACTCCTCATATCTAAGCCCTTCAAATACCTGTACAAATCCACAAATTTGCATGTTCAAACCTTAATCAGAAGATCCCAAAACCATGTTCAAATATGAATATCCTCAAATCCAAACATCTGCATATTCCACTTCTCTTCAAATCAAATCCACCTTTATCTCAAACTCAAAACATAAACCTGCACATTGTTTTTTTTCTGCATTCTGTTTAAACCTGGGAGTGATTAGCATCTGCATGTATTTGGGGGATTAGCAATAGCATCTAATTTCTAGATGCAAGTAATTAGGATGAGATCATGGGCATTTCATCAAAATTCAACTCAGATTTTAAACAAAAGGGTCAAGCCTGCATATTTTATTTCTGTAAAATTCAAATGATCAACAGAGGGTCTGCATTGGATTGAGGTGAGTAACATCTAAATCTTAAACTATATTTAGGTTGCTTGATAAATGTTTGTGATAAAAATGTCGTGTACTTATAAAAATTCTGTTGTAATTATAATTGTATATTCATGTTGATTATGTTCTGCAGAGTATACCCAGATCATCATCCTATTTAAAAGAATTCCTACAATTGATCTGATTTAAGATAGTAACTGGGTTCTAGAATAATTAAAAGAAGTTTGCTTATCATAGATTAGAATTCAAATTTATAAAGTAATATGTTTTTATTTTCTTAAGTTAAGGTTTAAAAATTTTAGAGGAGTTAAAATACAGGGTGATATCTATGTAAAAACAGGTAATAACATTATATGTTAATCTTGATCAAATCCAAACATATTAATATTGAAATCCAGTTTCATAAACTAAAAGCATTTACTGGAAACTGTTTTTTTTTGAATCAAGTATTAGAATTTTAGAGTATAGTTTCTGTAGTAGTTTATTCTTGAACTAATAAATGAATTTGAGCAAAATTCTTGCAATATGTGTTTTGAGGAAACTTAGAATTATTTTGAGTTATAAAGTAAGGATCTTAGATCCTTAGAAAAATCGGCGAAGTGGATATAAATTGTTAGATTGGTTGCAGTTGGTAAATTTTTGTATGAACCCTAGTTTTGAATTGGGTTTGAGCATTGAGTCGGTGAGAGGTGTATGATTGATCGAGTGTTCTGGTTTTTGGTGAATGGGTAGATGGTGTGTAGAGGGACTGGAGGCCGGAGGGGTTGAACGCCAAGTGGTCGGAGTGGCGAACTGTCGCCGTTGACAGGTTTTGACAGTGAAACCTGTTTTCAGTTTACAGGTTTTGAATTAGGGGTTATTTTGAATCCTTGATTTTGTGTTCGATCTGATGGTTTCTGGGGCATTCATCGGTTTATGGAAGTTGATTGGATCATCTAAGATGATCGGCAGAGGTGGTGGTCGCCGTGCATATGCACGGCGATGTAATTCTGGTGAAGTATGTTGGGTTGGTTGGTGTTACAGGGGAAAGGCTAGGGTTGTCTCGAAGCAGATGGTTTGATGACTCGATGTAGGCAGGCTTTAGACTCGAAGTAGGATTTGGTTTTCTCGGGTTGAACTGTAAATTCCAGGTTACAGTAAAACTGTTTTTTTTTAAATCTGGGTTTTTAAAATGTTTAAAATCTGTAGCTCAGTTTTAAAGTAAGGTTTAAGTTTAAATTCAAATGCAAGTTTGAATTTCTGATTGAATTCAAATTCCAGTTTTTTTTAAATAAAATAAAAGTTTCAGAAATTTAACTTAATTAACTATTTGTTTTGGTAAAATAGTTTAAACTCTTTTAGTAATGAGATTTTAAAAATATGAGTAGATTGGAAGTTTATTTAAAATCTGGAAATTTAAAAATTAAATTTTGAATTTCTGTTTTAAATTTTAAAGAAGGTTTAAATTTCAAGTTTTAAATTAAATGTAAATTTAAGTTATAAAAATTTGAAATTAACTTTAAAAAATTCATAGCACTTGTTTGATTTGCAATTTAAAAGTTTTAAATTTATTTAAACTTTGATAAGTTTTAAATTATTTAAACTTGTATTTTAAAATGGAAATTTAAAGGTAGTTCAAAAATTACTTTGTTTCAATTAAATTATTTTAACATAATTAAATTATGTTTTATCTTGAAATTTAAATCAAGATTTATGTTTTAGAATTTAATTAATTAGGTAATTATGATTAATTAATTAATTAATTTAATTAATTTAATTTGGAATTAATAATTGATTAATGATTAATCAATTTATAATTAAGATCATTAATTAAATTATTAATTAATGATGAATGAATATTATTAATTATGTAATTAAGGTTTAAATTAAGGTAATTAATTTAATAATTAACTTTGATTAATGAATGATTAAAGATAATGTAAATGGTAATTAATGTAAGTTAATTACTTTATAGAGAATGGTTAATGAAGGTCATTAACCGGGATTATTTAACAATTAATTAATATGGTTAATTTTTTATAATTAATTAGATTAATTAATTTAATAATAACCAATTGTAAATGGTTTGAGTGTAATTACTTGATAAAGTAATTAAGGAAATTAATTACTTAATGTAATTAATTTAATTTAATATGATTGTTTAATTTAATTGATTTAGTTTAATTAATTTTAAACACTTGGGTTTTTATAAATGATTACTTTATGTAATTAATGATTTGGAAATTTACTTAGTTAAGTAATTGATTAATAATTGCATGATTGTAATTAAGTGAAAATGTTAAGAATGAAGTAATTTGGATTTAAATTACTTAATAATTAATTAAGGGATTAATTAAGTAATTAATTAAAGGATAATTAATTTGGTTTAAATAAAATAATTAAGTTAGTTAATTACTAAATGTAATTAATCTGGGATGATTAATAATTATAAGTTAATTACTTAAGGTAATTAATAATTAAAGATCATTAATTATTATAATTAATGATGTAATTAAAGTTGATTAATTATGATTAATTAATCAATAATAGGTAATTAAAGGTAATTAATTAATGAAATTAATTAAGGATTAATGTAATTAATTATGATTAATTGATTAATTGAGTAATTAAGGGTTAATTACTGTTTGGTTGTGAATAATTAATTTTGTGAAATTAATTAAAGGATAATTACATGAATGTAATTTAGGGTAATTAATCATGGGTGATTAATTAAGGTGATTAATAATGGATTAATAAATTGATTGTAATCAATTAAATGATTGGATAAGCAAGATTTATATTGGTGAAGTAATTAATTTAATTTATTTTAAATTAATTATAAATGAAGTAATTAATTTAATTCATTTTAAATTAATTAGTGATAGAGATAGTTAATTTAATTCATTTTAAATTAATTATATGATGATGGATAAATCATTGCTTATGTATAAATGGATGACATTGATTGTCTTAGATGAATGTAATCTCAGTAATGAGATATATAATATTGTGTAGTATGGATGTTTGATTTTATTGTAATGATAACATAGGTTATCTATTGTGATGGTGGTATATGGTATATCTATTTGATATTGATAATGTGGATTACCTGTTATTTGATAATATTAATTATCAATTGTGATTGTGAGTTATCTATCTGTGTGTATATAGATACTGCATTGAATTGTTTTAAAAATTTTAAAACAACTTGGACCTAAAAGACACGCTTTGGTTTTCGATGAGACCGGGATCGGGTTTCCATATTTGGATATCCGAAAACCACATCGATTCCAAATAACGTTAGGTCGTGAATCAAAGTGGAGCTTTGTGAAGACTCGAGGTGTAAGGACTATGAGTCAGTATAACTCTGTGGGTGATTTCATAATGAGTTGGCGGAATTAGTTCTTATAGATTCGAGATGGTGGTTAAGAGTGCAAGGATTATCGTCGTTAACTCTCAGGGTGATTCCAAAATGAGTGTAACGAGATAATGCCTTCGGTTTCGTTCGAACCCGGAACGAACCTGTATGGATTGAATGCTTTCAGAACATCGTCAGGTGGACGATGAGCATTCTAAGTGATACGTCCTATAAAGGTAATCGTAGCCTCAAGCCTCATCAACGGGGAATGGCTAAAACAGGGGAGGTGCAGCAAGGCTTCGTGGGTCGCACCCACTGGAGAGCAAGATTTATCCTTGTCTAAAAGTCCCTTTATATTCGGCTGTGTGGGCGGTTGCTAGCTACAACCACGGGGTTGTCTTGTTCGGAACTGTTCAGTAAGGAATGGGTCTGGCTTTGTGTTGCAGGGGAGTGGGTGTACTCCTCGGTACGTTGATCTAGGCCACGTACTGTGACGGGCGGTACCCCAGTAGCCCTGTCATTGTATGGAATCCAAAATCCAATAAGTGCCAACCGTTTTGATTGTATTACCCACTTTTGTGGCTAGTAGTTGGAATTTAATAAATGTAACAATTTCGGTTATTTCTTATTTATTTGAAAACCCTAGACACTATTATAATATCATCGGATTTCTTATCAAATGTTTTGGTTAGCATAAGGTAAAAACTTTTCCATGTTTATGTGTGGGAAGTCTTACGTGATACCTTCCTTTTCCAAAGGTTTTTGAAAGTTAAGCAACTTAACCTGTTACTCACACCAGACCCATGTCTGACCCGGAGTTTATTTTTGTTTTTCATAAACTCTTGGGTACTCAAATTTATACGAGTAGCCAAGAGAATTCAGGTTAGGATTCAGGTTTGCTTTGACGAATTATGGAGGAGCAATGGAGCAGGAGGCTTCTGCGTGTAGATATATCTAGTATTCCGCTGTGTGTTCTCTGAGTTGTTGTCTTTGAGTTGTATTGAGTTGTAATAACTAGACAGGTGTTTATAACTGTCTAGTCTGTGTTGTATATCTATGTAACTCCGATATTTGTTGTATACTATGTAATATTTATGTTATCAATATAGGTTATTCGTTCTCCTGTTAGATTCTGATGTGTTGTTTCTTTCTTCTCTTCTTCCTATTCTCTTTTCTATCCCTTTCTTTCTTCAAGATGATGTGATTTTATGGTGGTAGAAAGTCGGTTCGTCGCAATATATTTACACACTATCTATTTTCATATCAAATGGCTTTAGAAATGTTTTGGAACGATAGTTTAAATCTTACTTATATACATACATATACATATATAGACATACATATACATATACATACATACATACATATACATATACATACATACGTATACATACTTATAATCGAGTGAAAAATTGATTTAAACGGCTAAATAAAACGAGTGGTATGGAACGCTCACATTTGTTTTACCGATTAACTCTGGACTTGTTCGATTGAGCCAATGTTATATACAAGTGGAGTTCACTATTGTACAGTAAATCTTTGGGTAAACCCATTTGGTATGGAACACACGGTCGTTATCTATTCAATTGTTATATAAAAGTGTTTAACACTTTTCGATGAGTTTATGACTTGCCTTTGATGTTTATAGGACTTGTTCCTATTTGATGTTTGTAGGATTTGAACCTATCTTGATGTTCATAGGACTTGTTCCTATTCAATGTTTATAGGTTTCGTACCTATATGTGAGTTCATTTGTTCTATACCTATTTCTATATATATATCTCATAACTATCTTCGTGTTTATAGACTTATACGTCGATCTTTGAGTTACATGCATGTGGGTGAATTTATTTCATCAAACTTGGAGTTTAGAGCCCCCTTATTTATGAGATTTCTAGATTTAATGTTTTCGAATTATTGTCAAATCATTCCAGAGGTTTTTGCTTTTAAAAAGCTATTATGAGTTTTTGTATTTGGTGATTTGAATCTATCGACATATGTTTGATATTTGTCAATATATGCTTACAATTGAGATCTTGATTCCTTTATCTATCATTCGGTTTTGTAGCATATTTATCTTAGTCTAGACCGACCAGTTTATTATTTTTAAAATACATTTGTCAGACCAATTTTCAAGTCCTTCGGCTTGAGTGGATATTATACCTCTTAGCTTATAGTTCTTTTTTGTCATCCCATGTATATATTGACATTATGTCATATCTTATGTTGAGATTAGACTCCTTTTGTGTGTGTGTTCATTTTGTGATGTAGCACTTTGTATATGTATAGTCTACATCATGTATCTATTATGTATCAGTTCAGATTGGTATCTATTATATTTCATTATGACTGATATGATATTTTGTGATCTGTATATTATTATATGTTGTTTTGAATTTATATCATAGCCGTTGCTATTTTTTTAAGCTTGAATTTTTATGTCGATTCCACTTGATGCAAGAAATATATAGCATATTAATCGACGTATCAATGCCGACTTAAAGTAAAATTTACGGATGGTTGCTCCTAACCAGCCCTATTCTCTGCACCAGCTGACAATATTACTTTGTAATATTCTCTGTTATTGTAGGTCTTGGGGTAGGGCATCACAACTTGGTATTAGAGCTGAGTTCAAAACAAAGTATGATACCTTAGATACAAATCGTGGATTAAGCAAATCTTAGGAATCGTCCCTTAAGTTTTCATGAGGTACATTGCTTAGTATCTAACTTTGAAATTCCTTATGTCGAATAGTATAACTCTTGAATAAGCTTTTATCTTATCTTATTTATTTCAAAATTTTAGATGGCTGATAGTAGACCACCTGATCATTCTGTCGGTGGGCAGCCCAGTGGCCCTTCTTCGGATGAAGTGTCTATGTCCATCGAGTATATAATGGAACTCATTAGGAATACTAAGCCTACTAGACCTCCTCCAGATTCTTCTTCTCACAAGTTGAGTTTTGCATGCATGTGCAGTGACTTTGAACATCTTGCTGGCAAGCCCTTTAGAGGTTCTAAGAGTGTGATTGAGGTGTAGGCATAACTTAAGACATGTGAACAGATCTTTTCTCGCATGTGTTTTAAGGGCAAGCGAAGGGTTCAAGTAACTTCTAGTCAGCTCCAAATTGGGCTCTTGATTGGTATAAGCCTTTTAGCGGAGGTGGATGAGTATACTCTTTCTTGGGAGCAGTTTAATGGATGATTTGAGTTGAAATTCATTCCCGAATTGGAGAAAGCCACATTAGCTAACAATTTTGTTGATTTTAAGCAAGGGAAGTCTTCTATAGCAGAGTATGTGTCGACCTCCAAAGCCCTTTCCAAGTACGACGTTGAGCACATAAGTACTCGACTAAAGAAGAATCAAAGATTTGTGGATGGTTTGAAGAAGCATCTTGTAACACACCTAGTTTTAAATAACATTATTCAGGATATTTAATTAGATAAATTAAATAGAATGATGTAAATGTCAAGTGATAAGGGGATTGAGATTTGAATAAATTTAAGTGGCCATGCTTATTAATTTAATTTGGCTAAAGAATGGTTTATAGACTAATTAAATTATGTCAAGGTATATTGGGATTTAACTACACCTAACCTCACCTTTATACACACACACACACACACACCCACCCTTAAGCCATTCATACTCGTGCTCATTTTCTCATATAAGAAACGTAAGAAGAGAAGCTAAGGTCGGCCATTAATAAGAAGAAAGAAGAGGAAATTCAAAGAAAAAGAAGAGAAAACTGAAAAGGGGATTCAAACTCATCTCAATCCATTCCCTTATCAAAGATTTAACGTTAAATTTGTATATATGATATTTGGATCATGATATGAATGAATTAATGTTTGTTTAATCTAAATAAGATTGTTTAAATAAGAATCTATATGGTTTTAGGCCAAAAACGAGAGATTTTGATGTGTGAATGCAGTGGAAAAATTGTATGTTACGTGAACCATGATTTTAGAGTTGGGTTTTAAGTTTGATAATTTTCCAAGATTTGGAAAGGTTGGTATGAATTTTTCGAATGAAAATATATCACATTGGGATTAATAATTTATTTCAGAAAATATTTTAAGAATTTTGATTTGAAATTTTGATATAAAGATAACGTGATCAAAGTAAATTTCTATGAATTTTGGGGATTTTTCTTAAGTGATTTGATATACAAAATAAATTATTTTGAGAAGAGGAACAAAATGATTTACGTGTAAATAAAGAGGAAGGTTTTATTTGCAAAGTTTAAGTTTGATACTTATCCAAAATAAAAAGGCGGTTAGTTTTGGAAAGCATGCGAAAAGTTAAGGAAACCAATATGAAATGAACACATAGGTAGGTTAGTTTATATAACTTACTCAATTTAGTATTTAACCCAAAAAAATAGGTTTCGCCTCTAATAAGAGTACCTTTTGCTCCTTTCCTTTCGCCCTCGACTATGTCAAAACCCTATTAAGTTATATTCAATACACATGGCATCATCTAGATGATACGTAGTGGAGCAAAAGGCATGGTGTCGAAAGCATAACTTTTGATGTGGTCGTTACCCCAGTTTGTTTTAAAAAAGATAAGCGCTTGCCTTACTTTACTTAGCTTTCGACCTAGTCGATAGGTATGTTTTTGAAAGAAGTTTATAATGGCTTTCGAAGGGGTTGCCATGTTTATTTTGAAAGAAAAAACGGGTTTCAAAGGAGTTCCTTTAATTATAAATTAATGTTTTCAAAAGAAGGGGTTCTGACCTAGTCGAAGCCTTACCGCCGATTCTTGTGCCTTTTCGAGTGTATTAAAGTCGTCAATACTGTCGAAAGGTATTGTATATTAAAGCTATAAGAAGCCACTTTCTAAATGCTTTCGAAAGGGTTATGGATTTCGAAGGAAATGGTTTCAAAAAGGTTTTTCGAAGCTATCCTTAAATATTTTATAAGGCAAGCTTTCGACTCCTTCAAAAAAGATGGTTTCGACGCCATCGTAAATTCCCAAATATTTTTATATAGTAAAGATTGGTTTCGAAAGAGATACTTTCGTTTATCTTTACTTTGACCCAATGATATTTTAAAAGATAAACCCTATGATGTTGAAAGGTTGACTTTCAATGCTTTAGGAAGAGTTACTTCAAATAGTTTTGAAGCTATGCTTCTAATAATTAATAAGTAACACTTTATTATGTTTGAAAGGTTTCGAAAGAAGGATTTTAAAGTGTTTTTAAAGGCAGAAGCCAAATATTTTAGAAAGACATACACGCTTTTGAAGAAGGCTGTCTAGTGAGATCAAAAGCAAGGTTTTGAAGGTTTCAAGGGTTTCGAAAGCATAGTTTTCAAAAGGATTAACCCAATCTTATTTGAATGCATAACCATGGAATATTAATAAACAAAGTATTTTGAAATGGAACTTGTGAAGAAGTTTAAATGGGTTAAAGGGATTAACCAAGTTATATTGTTTGATTCTTCATATATGTATATATTCACTTTATAATAAATCCAAAAACTATACTTTGGAAAAAGGTAGAATAACCAGTTGGGTTGACCTATTTGTGAATAAATAAAAGATATTGGCAGGGGCCAATAGCTGAACAGTAAGCCCATGAAAACTGTGTAAGGGAAAAGATATTGGTAGAGGCCAATAGGTTTATAGTTAGCCCATGAAAACTACGTTTAATTAAAGATGTCAGTTAGACGAGTTTATAATTAGCCTATGAAAACTATATCTAGATAAGAAAATGAAATATTGACAGATAGTCAATAGGTTCCTTGTTAGCCCATGAAAACTAGGGTAAAAGAAGGATATTGACTGTTAGTCAATAGGTTCCTAGTCATCCCATGAAAACTAGGATAAAAGAAATGATTTAGATTTACCAATAAGTTCATAGTGATCCCATAAAAACTATATAATTGGATAGGGAGTCCTTAAATGTTTAACCGGTTATTAGTCATCATACGAAAACTATTAGGTTAGTAGTAACCCTAGAAACTATAATTATGGCAGATAGTCAAAATGAATGGGGATGGGTAATCTAGAATTATTCAATTGTTTGGCATATCATCACATTATAATGTTTTGAATTGATTTAACCATTGTGGACGCAGGGTTACAGAAAATGGTTTATAAAGGTTTTAAGAAACTAGTGAGGGGAAACTCGTTCCACTAAGCGGAGTGGTCTCGTTAGATATCTAAATGATTTGAGATGGTATATTATTATTCATACTAGGCTTTATGTCTAACTCGAAGTTTATATTTTCTCTTTAAATTCTCGGTTTCTCAATTGATTTTGAGTAGTTTGAGATTTGAGGTTTTTGAGTACCTTTTAAGGAAAAAATGCTTCCAGGGTCATGCAAAAGGCATATAGTTATTTAAGTTCTTTCTCATGTGATTCTGCTGGAAAAGTTGTTTATTGCCTATTATACACACTGATTACCAAGGGGGCATCTTCATATGTCGCTCTTTGAGTATGTTGTAATAATTATATTTTTCAGAACGAAGTTAAGGCCGTGGGATTATGTAATGAATGTTGAAATGAGTTTGGAATGGAATGTGAAAGTTGTTTTGAAATTTTAAACCTTTTCCATATTCACGTGTTTTCGGTATATCAATTTATTAACATTACTGTATTTGGTCGCCGACGATTAATACCTATGGATGAGTATAACATCTGTAGCTGTTAGTATTGGGCCTCCGAGTGGGGAATATTAAAGTGGGTATCAGAGCATAGGTTAATGAAAATTTAAGAAATTCAAACCTAAAATATTTTAAAAACGTAAGCCAATGAATAAAAAATTTGATCAGTGTTTGGGTTAACACGATTGTAATGTACTTGTATTAGATATATATATATATATATAGTTAAATATACATATAAGTATGTAATTCTCCTTTCTATTACACCATTCTTCTATATCTTACTAAGGCTCATATACAGATTTGTGAGAAAAAAGATATGGAAGCAGGAAATGGAAGAGGAAATCAGGTGGAGGAAGCACCACAACTGATGGAAATGCTCGACCTAACACCCGAAGGAACCATGGTCGACAGGCTAACACTAATCAAAATGCGAAAATCAACGTGTGTGTTGGAAATCTTCTAATAGATGCGGGGATGATGTATAAGTTCCTTGCTAATTTGATGCAAAAGGGAACTGTTGGAGTGGCTGGAAATATTAAAGGAGCGAATCCGGTGATTCCCGTTGGGACCTAATTATGCCAAGCTAAACCGAGACTACACCAGTTTTGGTGGAAAGCCATTTATGGGAACGGAAGATGCTATAGAAGTGGAGAATTGGCTGTTACATTGTGAAAGGATTTTCTTTGATTTGGGTATAGAAGATGCGCAGAAGAGAAGGTTGGCCTCTAGACAGTTGCAAGGGTCAGCACTTCGCTAGTGGAATGGTATGACTGCCGGAGTTCCAGAGGAAGAGTTGACTTGGGATAATTTTTGAAGGAGATTCGAACAGAGGTTTATTTTGAAGTTGCTAAATCAGCATTGATGAGAAAATTTATGGACTTAGTTCAGGGAGACATGTCAGTTATCGAGTATGCAAATAGATTTGATAAGCTATCTCATTATGGAAACGCTATTATAAACACCGACATCAGAAGGAATGAAAGGTTCGGTCGAGGATTGAGGCCCGAACTTTGTTGGGCAACCCTGACTCATATCCCTGATCCCCGTAATGTGATGGTGGAGATGATCATTTGCCATGAAGAGTTCTTGCTATTTGTGCTAGAGAGAAGCCTATTGAATCCCATAGTTCTCAGGGAAAGAAGAGAAAGTTCTTCAAAAAGAAAGAAGCCCAGAAAGGAGATTCAGTGTAGAAGTCAAAAGCTGATTTAGTCTGCTACAAATGTGACAAGAAGGGTCATTTTGCAAACGAGTGTCGGTCAAGCAAGGAGCAGAAGAAGGCTAGGGATAAGAAGCATATTAAGTGTTACAACTGTGATCAAGTTGGGCATTACAAGAACCGGTGTCCAGAGCCTGTTAGGAAAGAAAATGGAAAGGTTTTTTCTATAGGACCATCGACTTCTTCCAAATCAACTGTAGTAGATTAGGGAAAGACTATGATGGAAGGTATATTTTTGATTCAAAGTATTCCAGTTAGAATACTATTTGATACCGGTACATCACATTCATTTATATCCCAGAATTTGGTTAATAAGTTATGCTTAGAATCCACTTACCATGTTTATTCCTTAAGGGCTGCGAACCCAATAGGAGTGTATGCAACTCTAGCAATGAGATGTGATCAGTTAGAACTTGATTTGTTAGGTCATATGTTTGCATGTAACTTGTATGTTTAAGATTTTGTAGATTTTGGGATCATTTTAGGTGTGGATTGGTAGGGTAGATATGAGGCTAGGATATTTTGCTAGGATAGGAAAATATTGATAAGGCACCTAGATAGTCATAACTGGATCATTTTCTCATTAGAGAATTCCGACCGAAGTGTTTGTGCTATGTAAGTACCTTGGAAGCAAGAGCTAAGTCAGGTTTGAGTTGCAAGAAAGTTTGTAGATATATTTGAGCCGATTACATGATTACCACCGAAACGAGCTATTGAGTTTCGGATAGATCTTGTACCAGGATCTGAACCTATCAGTAGAGGACCTAGCAGAATGACATCGACTGAGATGAAAAAATTAAAGGTGCGGCTAGTGGATCTAGAAGGAAGGAATTTTATTAGACCAACCAGTACTCCTTGGGGTACGGCCACGATTTTCGTGAAGAAGTCGGATGGGTCATTACGGATGTGTATCGATTAACATAAGCTGAACGAAATGACGATCAAGAATAGAGATCCTTTGTCATGAATTGATGATATATTCAACCAGTTGAGTGGAGCCAGAGTGTTTTCCCAATTAGATTTAGCGACCAGTTTCCATTGGTTGAGAGTGGTAGAGGATAGTATTCCTTTGATAGCATTTCGAACTAGGTTTGGTTCATATGAATAGTTAGTGATGCCATTTGGGTTGATGAATGCACCTGCTTTCTTCGTGGAATTGATGAACCGAGTTTTTCGAGAACACTTGGTTAGGTTCATATTAGTATTCATAGATGACATGGCGTACTTGAAAGATGAGAGAGAGCATGAGAATCATTTGAGAATGGTGCTTAAAACGCTAAGGCGGCATTAGCTAAAGGCGGAATTTTCTAAATGTCATTTTTGGAAGGAGGTCAAATTCCTTGGTCATGTAGTTTCGAAGGAAAGTTTGATAGTAGATCCAATTAAGATCGAAGCTGTCGATAATTAGAGGAGACTAGAGACGGTAACCAAGATCAGAAGTTTTCTCGGACTTGCTGGCTATTACCGGAGATTTATCAAAGATTTATCATGGATAGTAGCACCTTTGACTAAGTTAACCAGGAAGGATGTAATATTTATTTGGTCTAACAAATGTGAGGAAGGGTTCCTTAAGTTAAAACATTTGTTGACCAACGTGCCAATGTTAGTTGCTCTAGATGGAAACCAAGGGTTGGTGATGTACAATGATGCATGTGGATTAAGATTGGGAGTTGTATTGATGCAAAATAGTAAAGTCATTGCCTACACTTCTCGACAACTTAGACTACACGAAGTAAGATATCATATTCATGATTCGGAGTTGGTTGCGGTGATCTTCGCATTAAAGATTTGGAGACATTATCTCTTAGGAGAGAGATTTGAGCCATACACTGATCATAAGTCCTTAAGATATTTATCCTCTCAGAAAGAGTAGAATATACGATACCAGAGATGGCTAGAGTTTTTGGCTGCTTATGATTTTGGTATAGAATATACTCCTGGAAAAGGGAATAAGGTAGCGGATGCCCTTAGCAGGTAACATCGGTATGTGTGTTAGTTATGTTAGCAGAATGGAAGGATTTAGAAGTTTTGGCTACGTATACTATAAAGTCAAAATCGACTGCTGATTCAAGTTAGAGTACTGCTATATTGGCCTATTTAGAGGTTTGACCAATGTTGATTGAGTGGATAGCTTCTAAACTGAAAGAGGATCCTGAAATAATAGAGAAAATTAGAAAACTCGAGATAGGATCCGAGATCGATGATCTTAAAGATTTTGGCACTGACTACAAAGGATGGATGAGGAAGAAGAGACGATTATGTATTCTGAATGTAGAGTACTTGAGAGGAGAAGTTCTAGATGAGTGTCATTTATCCAAGTTTACGATTCATCCTAGGGGAACTAAGATGTATCAAGATATGAAGAGAAGCTTCTATTGGGAAGGCATGAAGAGAGATGTTGGCTTGTGGGTTAGGCAATGTGCTAATTGTCAACAAGTGAAAGACGAGCACCAAAATCCGAGCGGGTTACTTCAGCCTTTAGAGATTCCAGTTTGGATGTGGGATTCTATGTCCATGGATTTTATTGATGGGTTGCCAAGGTCGAACAAGGGAAATGCAAACATATGGGTCATAGTGGATAGATTGACCAAGAGCACTCATTTCATTCCAATCAAGTCAACCAGGACAGCACCTATTTTGGCAAAGTCGTTCGTGAAAAACATAGTTAGAATTCATGGAATTCCTACTGGAATAGTCAGCGATAGAGATCACTATTTACTAGGGAGTTTTGGAGAAGTCTACAAAGAGTATTAGATACCAAGCTTAAGATGAGTACAAAATATTACCCACAGACGGATGGGCGGACTAAGAGAGTTAATAAGGTACTCAAAGATTTATTGAGGGCTTATGTACTAGATTTTGGTGAATCTTTGGAAGATCACCTGCATTTGATGGAGCTTTCCTATAATAATAGTTTTCAAAACTAGTATAGGAATGGCACCTTTTGAAGCTTTGTCTGGAAGGCCATGCAAATCACCCGCATATTGGTTAGAGACTGGAGACAGATTAGTCTTAGGTCCAGATATGGTTAGAGAGGCATCAGAGAAGATTGAATTGATCTGAGATCGGATGAAGGAAGCTCAGTCCAGACAGAAAAGTTACACAGATAAAAGGCATAAAGACCTAAAGTTCTCAGTTGGAGACCGATTTTTTATTATGTCACCGATGAAGGGTGTGATACGATTCGGAAAGTCAGGGAAGTTGGCAACGAAATATGTTGGTCCATTCCAGACTATAGAAAGGATTGGAAAGCTCGCATACAGAGTAGAATTGCCGAGCAATATGACAGGTGTCCATAATGTATTTCATGTGTCTCATCTTTGAAAGTATGTGCATGATCCATAGACTACTATTCCTTTAATAGGATTAGATGAATTGGTAGTAGAGCCTAATTTGACAATTGTAAGACAACCAGTTCGAGATGTGGCGAGAGATGAGAAAAGATTAAGGTCCAAGACAATTAAGTTGGTGAAAATTCAGTGGAGCGATAACGAGAAGGGCTGTACTTGAGAGACAGAAGACATGATTCGAGTTACCTTTCCTGAACTTTTTTAAATGGTATGTCTATATTAGATTAATATATATGATTTCTAGTCAGATAAACTAGTATAGTTGTTAGGAGTGGTTATAGATGATTGCTATAATTAGTATTTAGTCCTTATAGAATTTCGAGGACGAAATTCTTTAAGGAGTGGAGCTTGTAACACCCTAATTTTAAATAACATTATTAATGATATTTAACTAGATAAATTAAATAGAATAATGTAAATGTTAAGTGATAAGGGGATTGAGATTTGAATAAATTTAAGTGGTCGTGCTTATTAGTTTAATGGGCCTAAATAATGGTTTATAGACTAATTAAATTATGTCAGGGTATAATGGGATTTAACTACACCCAACCCACCTTTATATATATATATATGTATGTATGTATGTATGTATGTATGTATGTATGTATGTATGTATGTATGTATGTATGTATGTATGTATGTATATGAGTGTATATATGTGCATATATATATACGTACGTATGTATGTATATGTATATATATATGTGTGTGTGTGTATATATGTGTATATGTATACAATATATATATGTATGTATATGCATGCATATATATAGGTATATATAAATGTGTATATACATATGTATATATGTGTGTGTGTGTGTATGTGTATATATATGTGTGTATATGTATATATAGATGTATATATGTGTGTGTGTGTCTATATATGTATATATATGTATTTATGTATATAAGTTTACCCTTAAGATATTCACACTCATGCTTATTTTGTCACAAAAAAAACATAAGAAAAGAAGTTAAGACTGACATTAAAAAGAAAAGAAGAAGAGGAAATTTAAAGAAAAAGAAGAGAAAAATAAAAAGGGGAATCAAACTCATCTCAATCCATTTGCTTATCAAAGATTAAGGTGACTAATAATTTACATCTTTAATTAATGAATATATGTTTCGGATTTAAGATTAAATTTGTATATATGATGTTTGGATGATGATATGAATGAATTAATGTTTGTTTAATTTAAACAAGATTTTTTAGATAAGAATCTATATGATTTTAGGCCAAAAATGAGAGATTTTGATGTTTGAATGCCATGGAAAAATTATATGTTATGCAAAACATGATTTTAGAGTTGGGTTTTAAGTTCGATAATTTTTCAAGCTTTGGAAAGATTACTATGTATTTTTAATGAAAATATAGCATGTTGGGTTTAATAATTTATTTTAGAAAATATATTAAGAGTTTTGATTTGAAATTTTGATATGTTAGATAACATGATCAAAGTAAATTTCTGTGAATTTTAGGGATTTTTCTTAAGTGATTTAATATACAAAATAATTTATTTTGAGAAAAGGATCAAAATTATTTACGTGTAAATAAAGAAGAAGGTTTTATTTGCAAAAGTTTAAGTTTGATACTTATCCAAAATAAAAAGGCGGTTAGTTTTGGAAAGCTTGGGAAAAGCTAAGGCAACCAATAAGAAATGAACAAGTAGGCAGGTTAGTTTATATAAGTTACTCCATTTAGTATTCAACCTAGAAAAATAGGTTTCGCTCTAATAAGAGTACCTTCCGCTCCTTTCCTTTCGCCCTCGACTATGTCGAAACCCCATTAAGTTATATTCAATACACATGGTAACATCTAGATGATACGTAGTGGATTGGAGAAAGGTGAAAGGCATGGTGTCGAAAGCATAGCTTTCGATGGGGTCGTTACCTCTGTTTGTTTTAAAAAAACATAAGCATTTGCCTTTGTCTTACTTAGCTTTCGACCAAGTCGATACGTATGTTTTTGAAAGAAGTTTATAATGGCTTTTGAATGCGTTTCCATGTTTATTTTGAAAGAAAAAAGGGGTTTCGAAGGAGTTCCTTTAATTATAAATTAATGCTTTCGAAAAAAGGGGTTCCGACCCAGTCAAAGCCCTACCACCGATTCTTGTGCCTTTTGAGTGTATTGAAGTCACCAACGCTGTAGAAAGGTATTGTTTGTTTTAAAGCTATATTAAGCCACTTTCTAAATGCTTTCGAAAGGGTTATGGGTTTCCAAGGCAATGGTTTCGAAAGGTGTTTTGAAGCTATCCTTAAATATTTTTAAAAGCAAGCTTTCGACTCTGTCGAAAGAGATGGTTTTGACGCCATCATAAATTCCCCAATATTTTTATTTAGTAAAGATTGGCTTCGAAAGAGATACTTTCATTTATGTTTACTTTAACCCAAATGATATTTTAAAAGATAAACCCAATGAGGTCGAAAGGGAAACTTTCAATGCTTTAGGAAGAGATACTTCCAATAATTTCAAAGCTATGCTTCTAATAACTAATAAGTAACACTTCACTATATTCGAAAGGTTTCGAAATAAGGATTTTAAAGTGTTTTTAAAGGCACAAGCCTAATATTTTGAAAAGAGATATATGCTTTCGAAGGAGGCTATCCAATGAGGTCGAACGTAAGGTTTTGAAGGTTTTGAAAGTATAGTTTTCAAAACAACTAACCAATCTTATTTAAAAGCAAAAATATGGCATATTAATAAACAAAGTATTTTGAAATGGAACTTGTGAAAAGTCTAAATGGATTAACCAAGTTATATTGTTTGCTTCTTCTTATACTTATATATTCACTTTATAATAAATCCAAAAACTATACTTTGGAAAAAGGTAGATAACCAGTAGGGTTAACCTAGTAGTGAATAAATATAAGATATTGGCAGGGGCCAATTGGTTATCAGTAAGCCCATGAAAACTGTGTAAGGGGAAAGCTATTAGCAGTGGCCAATAGGTTCATAGTTAGCCCATGAAACTATGTATAATTAAAGATGTCAGTTAGACAGGTTTATCGTTAGCCTATGAAAACTATATCCGGATAAGAAAATGAAATATTGATAAATAGTCAATAGGTTCCTAGTTAGCTCATGAATACTAGGGTAAAAGAAAGATATTGACTGTTAGTCAGTAGGTTCCTAATCAGCCCATGAAAACTAGGAATAAAAATGATATTAGAGTTACCAATAGGTTCGTAGTGATCTCATGAAAACTATATAATTGGACAGGGAGTCCTTAAATGTGTATTCGGTTATTAGTCAGCCCATGAAAACTATTTGGTTAATAGTAATCCTAGAAACTATAACTATGACAAATAGTCAAAATGAATGGGGATGGGTAATCTAGAATTAATTCAATTGTTTGGCATATTATCACATAATAATGTTTTGAATTGATTTAACCATTGTAGATGCAGGGGCACAGAAAATGGTTTATAAAAGTTTTAAAATACAAGTGAGGTGAAACCCGTTCCGCTAAACGGCATGGTCTCACTAGATATCTAAATGATTTGAAATGGTATATTGTTATTCATACTAAGCTTTATGCCTGGCTCGAAGTTTATGTTTTCGTCTTAAATTCTTAGGTGCTCAATTGATTTTGAGTAGTCTGAGATTTGAGGTTTTCAGGTACCTTTTAAGATGAAAAGGCTTTCGGAGTCATGCAGAAGGCATGTAGTTATTTAAGTTCTTTCACGTATGATTTCGCTATATTGTTTTGTTAAGGCAATGTTGTTTATTTCCTATTATACACACTAATCACCAAGGGGGCATCTTCATATGTCGCTCTTGGAGTATATTGTAATATTTATATTTTTCTGGACGAAGTTAACATTGTGGGATTATGTAATGAACGTTGAAATGAGTTTGGAATGGAATGTGAAAGTTGTTTTGAAATTTTAAACTTTTTCCATATCCATGTGTTTCTGGTATATCAATTTATCTAAAATTACCATACTTGGTCGACGAGGATTAATAACCATGGATGACTGCAACATTCATAGCCGTTAATTTTAGGCTTCAAGTGGGGGATGTTACACATCTTAAAAAAGCGATGATGTTGCAATTAAAGGTTTCATGTAAGGAGTTAATAGATTCGGGACTTAAGTTTGAAGCGGTCGAAAAGGATAGTAGTGAAAATGACGCAGTAGAGAAGAAGAGCTTTCATCTGAAGAAGGAGCAACCATTCAACAAGTCAAAGCCCTTTTATCCTAATAAGAAGATCAAGAAGCAAGTTACTAGTTCCACTCCATCACAACCATATAAAGGAGAGTGCTTCAATTGTGGTTCTAAGGAGCATTTCATTAAGGATTGTCCTAAAACTTCTTTTTGTCGTTATTGCAAGAAAGAAGGTCATCCTGTAGCATCTTCTCCTCAAGCAGCTAAAGGTGTTACTTCTAGGAAGCTTAGTATTGTGTAGGATTCTGGTGAATCTTCTCAGCATCCAGGTATATCTCCTTTTGTTATTGAAGGTGTAATTGTTTTTCAGAACCTTCCTATTTGGGTTCTCTTCGCGGATGCATCCCACTCATTCATATCGAAAGAACTTGTTGATGCTTTATCTTTGGATGTTGTATGCTTAGTGACTTCATTGAGAATTATGAAACCGTTCGGTGGGTCCACAACCCTCAATATACTTTGTGGAGATATCAAGATTATCTTATGTAGTCATTCTTTTCGTGTTGATCTTCATGTTTTGCATTATCTTGGGTTTGGAATGATTTTGGGAATGATTGGCTTAATCATTATGAAACTCATATCCTATGTCCCGAAAGAGCTATTTATCTTAGAAACCGAAAATCCATTAAGAGGCTTTCTATCGTTCTTCATAATGTTGATTCTGATACGGAAGAATCCATATTTTCTCTTGGGGCTCAGGAAGACGATGACATTTCCCAAATTCTTGTTGTTTGTGATTATCCTATTACTTTTAAAC
The DNA here is from genome assembly GCA_030765085.1 of Allium cepa. Taxonomy (NCBI): domain Eukaryota; kingdom Viridiplantae; phylum Streptophyta; class Magnoliopsida; order Asparagales; family Amaryllidaceae; genus Allium; species Allium cepa. The sequence goes on along the minus strand of CM060945.1, from coordinate 948,022,354 downwards.
CCGTTTCAGGGTTGCCACCCAAGCGGGCTGTGGATTTCCGAATTGATCTTATTCCTGGTGCTCAACCAGTTAGTCGTCCTCCCTATCGGATGTCTGCTAAGGAGAATAAGGAGTAAAGGAAACAGTTGTCAGAGTTGGAAGCGAAGCAGTTTATCCAGTCTAGTTCTTCATTTTAGGGTGCTTCTATCATGTTTGTAAAGAAAGCTGATGGTACTCTTAGACTTTGCGTTGATTACTACAAGCTTAATGAGCTTACCATTAAGAACAAGTACCCTTGCCTAGGATTGAGGATATTTTTGATCATCTTTACTACGCTAAAGTATTTTCCCAGTTAGACTTAGCGATCGGATTTCATCTGCTTCGTGTAGCTGAGGATAGCATTCCTCTTACTTCATTATGTACCAAATATGGTTCTTACTAGTGGCTCGTTATTCGCTTTGGATTAAGCAATGCTCCAGCTTATTTTATTGATCTCATGAATTGTGTTTTTAGAGAATTTCTCGATCATTTCATTCTTATATTCATTGATGATATTCTTGTTTATTGTAAATCTGAAGAGTAGCATGTGGAACATCATAGGATCGTTTTAGAGTCACTTAGAAAGATCAGTTGAAAGCCAAATTTTCTACGTGCCACTTTTGGCAAAGGCAAGTGAAGTTCTTGGGAGCACGTAATTTCCGAAGAAGGTATTTCTATTGATCCATCAAAGCTTGGAGCTATGCAGAATTGAAAAAGGCCTGAGAATGTATCAGAGATTCATAGTTTTCATGAATTGGTGGGTTATTATGATCAATTCGCAAAGGAATTTTCTAAGATCATCTTACCTCTCACTTCTTCGACTAGAAAAGGAGTTAACGATATTTGGTTAGATAAGTGTGAAGCTTCTTTCCAGAATTCGAAGGAACACCTTTCTAACGCTCCTGTTCTTGTGGTTTCGGATGGGAATCATGACCTTGTGGTCTAAAAGGATGCTAGTTGGTTTATTTTGGGTGATGTTCTTATGCAGCGAGACTGTGATGTAGCTTTTTCTTAAAGGTATTTGAAGCCAAATGAGGTGAGGTACACCACTCGTGATTTGAAGCTCACAGCCATAGTCTTTGCTTTAAAGATTTGGTATCATTATTTGTTGGGGGAGAGATTTTTGCTTCACACCGATCATAAGTCGTTAAAGCACTTATTCACGTAGAAGGAGCTTGATATGCAACAACAGAGATGGCTCTAATTCCTCACTTCCTACAATATTCATATTAAATACATTCCGAGGAAGAGGAATCAAGTAGCAGATGCTCTTGGTCATAAGCAGCAGGCTGTTGTTTCTTTGATGTTAGCCGAGCGGATGGATCTTGAGATATCTTCTTTTGAAATTAGGGATCGTATTTTGGATTCTTGTTCTCCCATCTTGTTATTTAGCTTAGAGACCCATCCTTGTCTTTTGGATTGGATCGCAGAAGTCCAAAGGCATAATCCCAATCTATCTCATCTTTTACAATAGTGTAGTGGTATTTCCTGAAGTGATGCATTGAAAGGTTTTGTTAGTGATGCTCGTGGTTGTATTCATTGCACTAGTCGGCTTTTAGTTCCCGATGATGGTAATATGAGAGATATTCTTAAGGAGTGTCATTGCTTCAAGTATACTATTCATCCTAGTAGTAGTAAGGTGTATGTCGATATGAAGCGTCTTTATTATTGGGAAGTTATGAAGCAGGATATGGAAGAGTTTGTGAAGTAGTCCTAGATTTGTCAGCTTGTTAAAGTCGAGCATCAACGTCCTTGTGGTCTTTTGCAACCATTGGAGGTCTCGATATGGAAATGGGACCAGGGATTATAAGCCTATAAGTTCATAGTTGAATCCTCTTTTGTGTTGATCTTGTAACGACCATAATTTTATTCTTTCTTCTTCCTTTCCAGGTTTCGACGGACATCATCGATGGTCTTCCTCGTTCGAGGGCTGGCCATGATAGCCTGTGGGAGATTGTTGATCTTTGACCAAATCAGCCCACTTTATTCCTGTTAAGTCCAATCGGTGTACTTCTCAGCTTGCTAAGATCTACGTTAAGGAGATCATAAGACTTCATGGCATCCCTAGTTCCATTGTTTATGACAGGGATCCCTTGTTTACAAGCGGATTCTGGAAGAGTCTCCAGAAAGCTTTGGGCTCAAAGCTTATTTTGGCACTGCATGTCATCCCTAGTTAGATAGGTAGACGAAGCGAGTGAATAAGATATTGGAAGAATTACTTCATGCTTGTGTTCTCGACTTCAGTGGGAGTTGGGAAGATCGTATCTACCTTATTGAGTTTGCTTACAAAAATAGTTTTCAGTCTAGTATCGACATGGCTCCTTTGGAGGACCTTTATGGAAGGTTGTATCGATCACCTTCTTGTTGGCTAGAGTCTGGGGAGAAGCTTATTTAGGCCCGGAATCTATTTGTGAAGCTTCTATGAAGATCGATCTCATTCGACAAAGAGTGAAAGAGGCACAGAGCATATAGAAATCCTATGCAAATAATAGGAGAAAGGCCTTGGAATTCTCTGTATGAGATCATGTCTTTATTCATGTATCTCCAATGAAGGGTGTGATGCGGTTCAATCGTTTTGGAAAGTTGGCTCCAAGATATATCAGACCATGCACTATCACTGAGCGGATCGGTCATGTTGCTTATCGGATATCTCTTTCTATCCAATTCTCCGGTATTCATGATGTATTCTATGTTTCTCAACTTCGGAGGTGTCTTCATGTTTCAGATTCTATTCTTGAGCCGAGAATTGTTTAGGAGCTTGAGATCTCACTCGACCTTACTTATAAGCATAAATCTATTAATATTGTCGCATCGAAGGTTAAACAACTTCGAAATAAAGATGTTCCACTCGTTAAAGTCCAATGGTCTAGCAATCCAAAGCACTATTCGTGGGAGACTGGAGAGTTCATCGAGTGAACGCATTTAGAAATTCTTTCTTATGCTCATTAGTGGTGAGACTTTTGCTCCAATTATTTCATAACTATGGTTTTATCCTCTTTCGATTGATTAATGAATTGTTATTGACTTTTCCTTAAGAAATTATGGAGATACAATTTTTATAAGGAGGAAGTCTTTAATAACCCTGATCGAGATTACCATGAATCTAAACTTAAAATATGATTTAGTAAAAAAAAATTAATTAATTGAATGAATGAGTTTGGGGAAATTGTAAATTATTGTATTTTCCAATTAAAATGGATTTGGAGTTTAATAAATTTGGAATTTAATGAATTCTCTTTTTATGATATTTGATTCTTATATTTAATTATAAAAGAATAATTTTGGAGAAAATGAATAAATAAATTGTATATATGGAAATGATTTCGTTATTGAAAAATGATTTCTTAATTAATGGTTCGTTTTATAAAAATATGAAGAATAACTTTTCATTTCAAAACTTTGTAATTAATTTTGCTAAAATATCTAAATATTGATAAAAACAAGATTTTAACATGTTATTCGTATTATGGAAATATAGCAATAAATGTTATTTAAATTAGGGTTCTATTTTAAATAAATTAGTATTTATGAAATCTTAAAATTAAACACACCAAATTAGTAACACTTTGGTTTTTGAATAAATTAGCAACACTTGGCTATTGGATCTACATTTCTTATCCACTTAACCCAAAACCAAAAAATAGAAATGAGAAACATATGCATATTTTTGTTCTCATTCTCATTTCTACCTCTAAACCAAAAAAACTTAATTTCCTAAGTACAAAATACCCTAAATCCTCAAATTCACAAATTAAAGAGTGAAATCGAGAGGCTTTCAATCTATTTTAGTGCGTTTTGATAAAATGTAATCTCCTCTATCTATCTATGCATCAATTTTATGAATTACTTTAGTTTTTATTTCTTATTTTGATCAATTCCTATTTGATTTTTGTTAATAGCCTAGGTTGAGATTGAATTAGAAAGGCATTGGAGATTCTAAGCTTTAATCTTCCATCTCGGGTTTGTTTAGATGAGTTTATCTCACTATTTCCATCCCTAGATATATTGTTACTGCAGTTAGATGATTATGTTTGAATTCAAAGTGTATGTGATCTCAAACGTTGATCGATTCGTTGTCTACTTGAATTGTATTTGTTGTTTACTGAAACCCACCATTTGAAATTATGAATTTCAACCAACTATACATGTTTATATGCATGCATGACTACTTATTCAATACATAAGAACATTAGAGAAGCATCACAGGAAGAATGAGCCAAAACGGATTGACGGAAGGCTACTAGAGTCACTTGGATGTCAGCCCAAGTGAACCAACCGGTGGACCGGTTGGTCAAATCGGTGCACCGGTTGTAGCCTGAATCTGACATCCAGGCTACATTCTTGTATTTCCCAATCAGTTCATTCGTCACTCGTTTGCCCTGTTGAATTCCAAAAGTTAATTGCTAAATTTTAGTACTGCATTTCATGTCAATTTTATTGATATTTTCCAGATTTGTGATTTACGAATTGTTGAATTCATTTCGAATTCGTTTCGATGTTTTTTATTTTATATAGCATAGAGATTGTTCTATGGATCTTGGGAGAATTATACACTTATGATGCATGTTTTTAACCTATATTTACAAATGATTAATTTGTAAATCCAATCGTTTTATACAAAACTATTTATGTACAAATCTAATATATATATATATATATATATATATATTTATACAAAAAAATTTATTAGTATATACACACATAACACATTATCTATTTTCATATGAAGAGGCTTTAGAAATGTTTTGGAACGATAGTTTAAAAGCTTACTTATATATATTTCCAATACAAAAAAGTATTTTAAAAGTGATTTTAAAGGAAAATTATTTCATAAAATTACATGTTATCGATCGAGTGAGAAATTGATTTAAATGGTTAAATAAAACGAGTGGTACAAAACATTCCCGTTTATTTTACTGATTAACTCCTAGACTTATTTAACTGAACCATTGTTATACACGAGTGGAGTTTACTATTGTATATTAAACGTTCGGGTAAACTCGTATGGTATGGGACACATGGTCGTTATTGTTTGCGCCAAAATTGGTCACAAACCCCGAATATCGTGAAAGCACCAATGTATGAATATAGACCAGCAATATTACAACACAGATCTCAAATCCAGACAGAGTAGAGAACAACAATCGAAAAATAATAAACAGAAACACAAGATTTATAGTGGTTCGGCTGTCTCCGGCCTACGTCTACTTCGAAGGATAATCTTTTATTGATATGCTCGCTGGTTACAATGAATTACAACAACTATTCTCGAGTACAATAATGGAGTTTGATTACAGTCGTGATTTTGATAGAGTCTGGATGTCGTAGGATCCAAAAGTCCCTTTTCTGTAGGCTCTAGGGTGCTATTTATAGGCGCTCCATGCAAATATCTGGCTTAAACTTTGGAAGACCTCTTCTCGCACATGAGCAGACCCATGCACCGATTCCATGAAGTTTCGGCTCAATCCATGATCGATACGAACGAATTTCGTATCAATCAGGATTTGACTAATCGAGTCGAAACTTGGCATGAACCTACCTTAGCTTGTACGTAAGCTCCTGTGAAAATTTCATAGCATTTGGACTTGTGGATTAGGAGATATGATCGATACGAATTGGAGTTTTCTTTAGGCTATCGCGTTCGAATTGATACCTCTCGTATCGATCTGTTCGACTCGATTTCGAGCACGTGCATGCGAGATTCCTGGATCGACCTATTTTTGTGCTGAGTCGACCGAGTCATATTCATCCCCAAGATTGGAGCCCTGTTCGTATCGATAACTTCACCTTGTTTGTATCGATTGTTCACATCAGTCGTGTTTTGTCTCGTTTGTATTGATCGACTGCATGTCCACTCTACATCAATGAGAGATGTTAGTTTCGGATCGATGAAAGGTCGATCGATATGAAATGTGTTTGATTGGTCGATACGAAATGAGCACTAACATTACAATCAATGGATACGAAGTGCTACTTTTTCATGGTTTTTGATCAGTGGATCCAATGGACATGAACTTCGATGGATATGAATAAAGTTTTCTCTGGATCGATAGGAACAAGATGGATATGAGGCGAAGTCACTTTGATCGATACGAGCATGGTGGATTCGAACAGTCCGGTTATCGATGGATTCGAACAGTTCGACTCGATCATGGCTCCTCAATGGATATGAAATGGTGCGCTCTGATCGATTCGAATATGATCAATTCGAAATTAGACGTTCCCTGATGGATACGAACAGCATGCCTTCCCTAACTTGCATCGATCATATCTCGATCATATAAACTCTGATTGACATGAAATTCAAAACGTTGGCTTTTACGATTTTGCTTCTCATGTCTTGTCAAATTAGCTCGAACCGAACTCCGAAAAATTCATCGATATCCATAGTGAACCTGTGATGTATAATCGATATTTGGGATGGGTAGTCACCGATTTTCAGTCAATTTTTTGATACTCGGCCTTGCTAAAAGGTGGGATAACACTTTGTCCACCAAAACATGCCTTTTGGTAAAAGGCGTGTTTTGAATAGATTCAAATCAAATGCCGTAAGTTCATGTTTTATACATATCTATAGTATCGTCAATCGATTTTATCGCTGTTCGAAGCTGAATCAGTATCCCCTTCCACTTCCGAAGGTCAGGAGTCAAATTCTGCAGCCTCTCCGAACTATCGATGGTCACTCCGGACCCTTGCCAAGTCCATTCTAGACTTAACGATCAAATAGAAAGATCCTGTTGCGCTTGGGCGTCGCTTTCTATCCCTTGCATTCTAGCCCCAGGGAGGGAATATAGCGATGTCTTGGTCTTTCTAGACCGACCATAGCCTCTCTGGGCTCCTTCTAGATCCCATCATGTCACTCCTCGATGAAGGAGAAACAGTTTCGAGTGAGCCGATCCTGTCGCTCTTTGGCGAAGCGGTAACACCCACTGCACTCCGGTTTAGTGTCTCTGAACATTAAGCAATGCCATGGCCTAAATCCTAAGCCGATTACAGCCACTCCGGGCACTTATTGAACCCCGATCCAATCACTCTCCGGTGAATGGGGAACGACGTTAACTGAGTTGATCCTGTCGCTCTCTGGCGAAGCGACTCACTTCTTGCACTTTGGGCCTCGCCTCTCCGGGTAGGGTCATAAAGTGATCATTTTAGGATGGTTTTCAATATTCATCTTTTGATGCTCCGGCCAAAGGTTTTGTCTTATACAAGTTTATTAATTAAATTCAAATTCCAAATGTCCAATCACAAACAAAGGAAAAACTAGGTACTGCCTCTCCAGGCAGAGCGGTCTATTACCATCTTAGAGCATACCCAGGGATCTCTCCGGTTTTCGTACATGTGTAAGTGGAATAGCCATTTTATTTTGAAATAAAATCTAAGGAGTTTAATTGACCTAAGTTCAAATCCTCAACTTGGTCCTTGCCATCGTGATCAGTTGATGACGAGTCGTGATCCCAATCCAGGATTAGTTCTACAAGGTGGGGGCGGTAGTTGCTCAGGTCCTACGGACGCTGTCCAATCTCTGGTGTATTGTGGCAATCTACCACTTCTGGGATACTCTTCCACCTCATCCTTCAAATGGCACCATTCATTGGTAGTATTCCATTCCAGCTCATGGAGTAGGCAGTACTTTCCACTTCTACGTTCCCGTTCTGTGGGATCTCTCCTGGGTGGTTTTCGATACGGAAGCTGCCCCCGAGTCTCCGTGTAAATCTGTTCCAGGCTTGCCGTCAAGTCTGTGTATTGTCTAAATCTAGGCTCTCGGAATTTCTTCTGTTTGTCAGGACCATCGTATCTGTCATCTTGCTTTCGCTTCCCTTTGTCTGCTCCAGATTGTTCTTGGGAGGTTCCTTCGCCTTGCACAGCGTTTGTTTCTCGTCTCTCGGCTCGTGAATCTTCTAGCCGAATGAATCTTTCAGCTTCATGATAAAATTCACCAAGGTCTTGTGGGGGATCTCTTGCTAAAGAATCCTTAAACTCTATGCCTTTCGCAACTCTTGCCACCGCCTCCATTATAATCATCGATGGATCTGGGCGATCTACTGAAGCCATAGTTGCATTGAATCGTAATAGAAAATCTTTTATGGACTCTCGGGTCCTCTGTTTTTCGATGCTAAGGTCATCACACTTTTGGACCACGTCACATGGACCCTAAACTGCCTCATGAAGCGTTCCACTAGCTCGCCCCACATTCTAATTGATCCATTCTTCAGCTGCCTAAACCAAAGCGCAGCCAAATCTGATAAAAACAAAGGAAAACATCGATCCATCACTTCCTTGGATGCTCCCAGCACTTCCATATGCCTGATATATCTAGTAATATGCACAGTCGGGTCTGATTTCCCATCATGGATCCAGTGCGGGTAATTTGAACTTTGGAGTATTCCTTGCATTTCTGATATTCGGAGTAAACGGACTCCGACTAACTTCTTCTAGGCCTCTGCTTGACAATCTTCCTCTCATAACTCATCGTACTAACCCAGCCATTCTTTCACCTCCATCCAAAGGTTGTCCCCTCAGCATGCTTCTATCCTGCCCCCATGTCTAGAAGGGTATTCTGGGTAATATTCTTCATGTGGCTCATTCACGTTAGCTTTGTTTCCAGCCTACTGAGCTCCATCTATGGGTCTTCCACTATCAGATCCTATGGGTCTGCCTCTAGGCCCTTGTTGATTGCCTTCACATTCTTCGTTTTGATCTTGAATCTGACCTCCATTAGTCTCTGTGACTCTAGCTATTTGTCCCGTATTTGCAGTCGCTGTTGTCGGTCCAAGGTTCTATGCTCTGGATGCTCTTATCTGTTTAAAGAAAGTCTGCATTGCTTCCTTATGGCTCTTCAATAATCTTTCATGTATTGAATCCATCATAGCCTTCATCTCGTCCCTGGTGATGTAGATAGAAGCTTGTCCTTCTCCAGCTCCAAAGGATGCCTCTTGACTTCCCTTTTGTTGGCTCCTTTCTCCTCTCTGTCTTCTTGTCGATTGTCACGTCATTGCTTCCAAGATCTAAATCCTTCAGCCTTCAAACTCAACTTCCAAGCAAGTGAATCCTTGAATTAGCCTTTCAGTGAAAGCACGAAAGTGTTTGCGCCAAAATTGGTCACAAACCCCGAATATCATGAAAGCACCAATGTATGAATACAGACCAGCAATATACCAACACAGATCTCAGATCCAGACAAAGTAGAGAACAACAATTGGAAAATAACAAAAGAAACACAAGATTTATAGTGGTACGGCTGTCTCCGGCCTACGTCCACTTCGAAGGATAATCTTTTATTGATATGCTTGTTGGTTACAGTGAATTACAGCAACTATTCTCAAGTACAATAATGAAGTTTGATTACATTCGTGATTTTGACAGAGTCTGGACATCGCAGGATCCAAAAGTCCCTTTTCTGTAGGCTCTTGAGTACTATTTATAGGCGCTTCATGAAAATATCTGGCTCAAACTTCGGAAGACCTCTTCTGGCACATGAGCGGGCCCGCGCGATTGATTCCATGAAGTTTCGGCTCGATCCGTGATCGATGCGAATGGATTTCATATCGATCAGGATTTGACCAATCGAGTCAAAACTTGGCATGAACCTACCTTAGCTTGTACGTAAGCTCCTGTGAAAATTTCATAGCATTTGGACTTGTGGATTAGGAGATATAATTGATACGAATTAGAGTTTTCTTTAGGCTGTCGCATTTGAATCGATACCTCTCGCATCGATCTGTTCGACTCGACTTCGAGCACGTGCATGCGAGATGACGTGGTGCAAGATTCCTGGATTGACCCATTTTTTGCGCCGAGTCGACCAAGTCTTATTCATCCCTAAGATTGGAGCCCTGCTCATATCGATTACTTCACCTCGTTCGTGTCGATTGTTCATATCGTTATTTTTCTCATTCATATCGATCGACTGCATGTCCACTCTGCATCGATGAGGGATGTTGGTTTCGTATCGATGAAAGGTCGATCGATACGAAATGTGTCTGATTGGTCGATACGAAATAAGCACTGACATTACAATCAATGGATACGAAGTGCTACTTTTTCATGGTTGTTGATCACTAGATTCAACGGACTTGAACTTTGATGGATACGAATAAAGTTTTCTCTGGACCGATACAAACTAGATGGATACGAGGCGAAGTCACTATGATCGATACGAGCATGGTGGATTCGAACAGTGCGGTTATGGATGGATTCGAATAGTTCGACTCGATCATGGCTCTTCAATGGATATGAAATGTTGCGCTCCGAACGATTCGAATATGATCGATTCGAAATTAGATGTTCCCTGATGGATACAAACAGCATGCCTTCCCTAACTTGCGTCGATCATATCTCGATCATACTTACTCCGATTGACTTAAAATTCAAAACATTGGCTTTTACGGCTTTGCTTGTCATGTTGTCAATTGTAACTCGATCCGGACTCCGACAAAATTCATTGATATCCATAGTGAACCTGTGATGTACAATCGATATTTGGGATGGGTAATCATCAATTTTCAGTCAATTTTTTGATATCTCGGCCTTGCTAAAAGGTGGATAACAGTTATCTATTTGATTGCTATAAAAAGTATTTAACACTTTTCAACGATTTTACGACTCGCCTTTGATGTTTATAGGACTTGTTCCTATTTGATATTTATATGATTTATACCTATCTTGATGTTTATAGGACCTGTTCCTATTCAATGTTTATAGATTTCATACCTATCTTGGAGTTCATGAGCTTTATACCGATTTCGATGTTCATGGGTCTTATGCCTACCTTGATGTTTATAGGCTTATATGTCTATCTTAGAGTTACATGCATGTAGGTGAATTTATTTCACCAATCTTAGAGTTTGGCGCCCCTTTACTTATGAGATTTCTAGATTTCTGTTTGTGAGATTTCGAGATTTAAAGTTGTTGGATTATTATCAAATCATTTTGGAGGTTTTTTGCTTTTAAGAAGCTATTATGAGTTTTTGTATTTGGTGATTTGAAGCTATTGACACATGTTTGATATTTTCGATATATGCTTACAATTGAGATATTGATTCCTTTATCTATCATTCAGTTTCGTAATACATTTATCTTACTCTAGATTGACCCGTTTATTATTTTTATAATACTCAGGTCAAACCAAGATGTTTCAGGTCCTTCAGCTTGAGGCTTTAGAGTGGATATCTTACCTGTTAGCTAGTAGCTCTCTTTTGTCATCCTATGTATATATTGATATTATGTATTATCCTGTGTTGAGGTTAGACTCCTTTTGTTGACATATTCATTTTGTGATGTAACACTTTGTAAGTGTGTAGTCTATATCATGTATATATTATATGTCGGTTCAGACTTGTATCTATTATATTCAACTGTGATTGATCTGATAGTCTGTGATCTATATTATAGCCACATAGTTTTGTTTTAAGCTTGAATTGTATACGTCGATTCCACTTGATTCAAGAAATGCGTAGCATATTAATCGATGTGTCAATGCTTGCTTAAAGTAAAATTCGTGGATGGTTGCTCCTAACCAGCCCTATTCTCTGCACTAGCCAATAATATCACTTTGTAATATTCTTTGTTGGTGTGGGCCTCGGGGTAGGGTGTCACAAAACATTCGCAAACACTACTATAGATTTAATCTAACATCTGGTATTAAACATTAGAGATTGGATCGATGCCTTTCCAGACTTAGGGAAGTGCATAGTGAATTGACTATTTTTAATAATTGTAACCAATCTAGAGATATCTAGCAAGCATTATAGCAATTGAAAATCCCGAAATCTTTGTAAAAGATATAAAGTGGACGTAGGCTAGAGATTCTCGAACCACTATAAAATTTCTATGTGCCGTTTATTATTTCTACATTTTACTTCATGCTTTTTGTTATATCTTTCGATGACTTGTGACATGAATTAGAGTAAGAACTTAATGTATTGATGAACAAAAATATCACCTCTTAGAAACTAAAGCTAGGATCACATTCAGAATCCTAGGCTCTGCCAAATTTCTATTTTGGGGCATTTGGTTATTTTTAGCGCGAATAGATTACGTTTATTTTTTATTTACTATTATGCCCTTGAAATATAAAAAATGCAATATCCCATTCATTTGTGATCCATTTGAGATGTATTATGCTTATAATACTTAGAACACTTTGGCATAAATTATTTATGCACTTAAAAATATTTGAAATTACCATAAAAAGGATATAAAATTTGGGTATGAATTTTATACGTGGTTAAGGAAATTGAGTTTGACATACTTAAACCTATAATAGAAGTTCCATTACGGATACAAGTAGTTGAGGACATTTGTTTAACTATCCAAATACACCTATGGATAGTGAAAATTCCATAAGCTACTTTACTAGAAATATATACCATTTGTACAGATTTTTACAGTTTTATAATGTACATTTGATAGCTTTAGTCAATTACAAATTTACGAGTTTTGTTGTGTACATTTGATAATTTTGGTTGAGTACAATTTGCTAGTTTTATTGTGCTCTTTTAATAGTTTGGGTTAAACCAACTTAATAGTTACATATTATGCTCTAAAATTTTGATGAGATTTACTTTGCAAATGAATAAAAATAAAATGTTTTTTTATTAAACAAGTTTATTCTTAATTCGGTAAAGAATAATGAAAAGGTTAATTTTTTAGTTATGAAAAGTAAATTACTAATTTGAAAGTTACGAATTGTTGATATGTAAGTTTTGATAAAACTTACAGTTTGAAAGAATTTAACAGTTAAAAGTACTTACCCTTTGTAATTATTACTACTTGTTAGAAGTCATTGAGTAAACAAGAGTTTAATAATTATGGGTATTTACTAATTGTGAATACTATTGCTTGTTAACATTCAATTGTTTGAAAAAATGTTTTTTTTTTGTATTTGTCACTTATGAATATACATTATTTTTTGTTTTTGTGGCTCAGAAATAATTGCCTTCATATAAAAATTCATCATTTATTGATATTTATCATGAGTTAACTTGGGTCGTTTTGGTTATTTACTAGGAGTTGATAGTTATTATTTTACAGACATTATTGAATGGAGGCATTTACTAATTGTTAGCATCTACAATTGTAAGTTATTTACTATTTAATATCCAAGGTTCAAAATGAACATCGCGTTAGCAAAAAATTTGTTTTGTGTAACCTTTGGAGAATTTATTGTCTGGCTTTATAAGAAAAATTTGTATGTTTGGGTTTGAGAAAATATTGTGAAATTTTATTTGTACAACCTTCGGAGAATATGATATAAACTATGCATCTTTTTTTGTACAAACTAGTATATTTTGGTTTAAGTAAATAGTGTGGAATATGGTATGCACAATCTTTGAAGACTTGATATAGACTTTATGGATTTTGTTATGTACAAACTTTTGTTATTTGTATAAACCTTTAAAATTAAGTATTGTACAATTTCTGGGTATATATTTAAATTAGTGGAAATTAGCCACTAGGGCCTCTTTAGCAAGTGCAATTAGTTTCTAGGACACACAACTGAAATAATTACTTCTAAGGACAAAATGCAAAAACAATTAGTTTCTAAAGCCTAAAAACATATGAAATTATGTCTTTGAAAGTAATTGGACCGCTAACTTTGTCCTTAAAAATAATTATTCTGCTGACTTTGGCTTTGAAATTAATTTCTATAGATGTGTATCCTAGAAACTAATTGGAGTGCAAAGTATGTCCTTCTAGTGAAATGCCCCTTTAAATTAATGTGATTTCATACATATTTTTAGAAAATTAATTTTAGGAATTTTAAGACACATGCTTCGGAAGTCTTTTGAAAAATAATTTTTGAAAACAATAGAGCTAATTAAATATGAGAACCTATAACAAGTAAGCATAGACATTAAATACAATTAATGGTGTTAAAACATGAGTAGGGTATATTAGTGTGTTGTGTAACATTTACTTATGTACCCTCATAATTGAGTTATGCATCATTTATTGTCTGCATCATCATAGCGCCGATTGAGAGAACATATAGTTATGAATCTTACACACATATTGTTGTTATTTACTTTGTGTTTATAATAAAATGCATAATTACTTTTCTGTTGTTATATCAAATGTTATGTATATGTATTGACTCTATAGTGCAGGACAATAATAGGTGATCATGTAGTTATGAGTTTTTAACTCATATTACTTTTTCTTATTTTACATTCATTATATGCTGCATATTTTTATGCTCCTCTATTATTACATTGTATTATGTACATTTGTCTACTCTTTAATCTAGGAAAAAAGAATGCTCATGTATGATTTCTAAACCCTCCCTTGGATAGCTAGTAAGTAGAAAGATGAAATACTTAGATCTGATCAATACGGGCACTTAGGTAGTCGCATTGGTACCATGATGTTGTCCATCTGTTTTGTATGTCTTGTATTTGTATATAAGAAGATTTTAGGATAAGTTGATGTTGTCTGCTATTAAGATAAAAATGGCACGGAGATTGGATGTCAGAATTATTCACGAATTGGTACAAATTTTATACTATGAGACGATTTAAATACATTTGTTTAAAGCAATCATATAGCACTTTGATTTGACCATGTATCCTTTCACATCCCAATTAACCTGATTGTTATTAAATGCAATATCACATACTTCGTTGTTACCATTTTTGGGTAACTAAGTCCTTTTGCTTTGGACTAAGACCCTCACATTTTAGCAGTTCAAATTAGTGCTTGAAACTAGGATGTTACAATTAACTTGGTATGAACTCAACATGGTTCGACATCAACATGGTTCGAGTTGACATCCACATGGTGTGATTGGGTACTAAACTAGTCTAGGTCAGTGGATGCCGAATAAAATTTTATAGAACTAATAGGTTGGTCCATGGGAACAAGGTTTAGAAATCCTTTAAGTAATCCTCAACACCCTCTAGGCTCATGGTGCCATATCATGCACCATAAACTATTGGCGGTAAAAATTGGCCACCAAAACCCAATTATATGAAAGCACCAATATCCAGTCACAGATCTTAGATGGTATCTAATGTAGAGAATATAATATAAAGAACAAACAAATTAAAAATGAAAGTAAGTAAAACGAAACAAGATTTATATTGGTTCGGTTAACTCCAGCATACATCCACTCCAGAATAATCCTTTTTATTATACTGTAGTTTGTTTATAATAATAATTCCGAATCTAAGAATAAAAGCATAGGTTCAAAATAAAGTGAAATGAAAATAAATTCCAGAAGATCCCTTTTCTAACGCCATGCCTGCTATTTTTATAGGGGAAGTCGTGCACGGGTCAGACTGAAATTAGGCAGAAGGTTCGGGAGACCAAGAGGAGGCCACCTAAAAATTTCCACGCCCATCGGGGCCGAAAATAGGGATTAGTACCGATAACTATTAGTGTGTCCAAATGCATTGTAATCCCTATAATGGATGCCCCATGATGTTGGCTACTTTCTCCCCAAATTTCGTCCAATTCCGACGTACGATTTGTGAGATATTGCATTTCCCATGAAGTAATGTTGCTTAAATTCTGATTTCTAACGATCCCTCCAAAGGGAATTACGTCGATCCCTCCAAATTCCTCTAACTGAAATGAGATCCCTGTGATATATTCCACATGTTGTAAGCTTTTACTCCATGTTTCACGCCAATTGGATGTGTATATGTTGAGATATTGATCGATCTTTCCTATAAAGTTGGGTTCAGCCGATCCTTAAGAGGGAAGAGGCTCGATCCCTTTTAAGGGATAGAGGTCGATCCCTCCAAACTCCTCCAAATGCCATGCAATCCCTAGGAGAGCTTCTCCATGTTGTATTATTCTTAGCCTCCAAGTTTCATGCCAATTAGATTAGTAAAACTCGAATTATTGATCAATCTTTGTTGCAATATGTTGTGAAGACTGATTATAGCCGATCCCTATGGGAGGGGGTGTCGATCCCTCCAACTTGTTCTATTTGATGTGTGATCCCTAGGATAGACTCCCTAGGGACCCCACATCTTGCTCACAAAATTTTATATGCATTGGACTTATGGACTTTGAGATATTGATTGTTTTCCTATGAGTTGTACTTGCTTGGCTGAAATATGTCGACCTCTTTTATATCGATCCCTTTTTAAATGATCCCTTTTATAGCGATCCCTTTCTTAGATGAAGTAATTTTCCCATAAATTGGGTGTACAAACTCCAAACGACTTGAGATTTGAAATGTCGCCCCGTGGGGCCTTCCTTTTCACTTTATACCTATCTCACCCAGTTTGGAACAAAAATAAAGGACATTTACCGATCCCTAGGGAAAGGGATATGCACCGATCCCTTTCTTAAGGGAGGTACTAATCCTTAATTAGAATATTCTAGAGATTCTACCTTTCGGTCTCTATTGATTGTCGCTTCATATCATTGCCTACACTTAATTTCTAGACCTCACAATCATCGATCTTGGCTACTGGCCTTGATAGTCGTGAATTCTGTTGGGTTAAATCTGTCTGTCTACTGCTTTGGCAAAAGGTGGTTAAAACTTTGGCCCACAAAACATGCCTTGCGATAGGAAGGTAAGTTATGAGTTTCCATAAAACTGAAATCCATAACCCATTGATAGCTGTATTTTCCAATCCAAAATCCTATCCAAATCCATAGTCTTTCCGGATTGTTTTATCTGAATCTTCATCCATCTAAAGCTAAATCCATTGTTGTTCAAAACCGATATCGCAATCCATGACCTCTCTGGGTCGTTATCCTAATCCAAATCCTTGACCTCACTGGATCCTTACCGAGCACAATGTAGCACCCCATATTTTTAGCAACATTATTTAGAACATTTAATCAGGTAAATTAAATAAAATAATGTAATTTTTTAATAGAGTGATATTTGTGATTTATAAAGGGATAGTCATGCCTATGTAAATTAATGAACTAAATGGAATTAAAATGAAGTAAGTTAGGATGAGTAGGCGAGGACAAAATAGGAAGAAGTAATAACCTTATACCCTAAACCTTCACTATATTCATTTCATATATTCATTAGAAAATAACTCAAACACTTAGAGGTCGACTACCATTGAGAAGAAAAGAGGGGAAATCAAGCTAAATTAAGAGGAAGAAGATAATTAACTTAAATCAAAAATCAAATCTCATCGCCTTTACATCAAAGCATGGTGAATAATGACTACATCTCATATTTTTGATTAATTTCGGTTTAAGATGACTCTGAATGTATTTGCAAATATTTTTCCATGTTTTGAATGATAAATGGATATACACACACACACACTTACACACTTGTCGATGATTTAGGCTATTTTTTATGCATTTTATGATAAAAATTAATTTAGAAAACCTAGTATGTGACATCCAAATCACTTGCAAATTTAATCTAAGGCCAAATATATTTTCTTGGAAATGGATTTCAAGTCTCATAATTTTCTGAATTATTGTGGATTTAATATGAATTTTCTAGTGAAGAAAATGTTATTTTGGGTTTAAAATTAATTACTGCCAATATATAATAGCTTTGGATCTGAAATTTAAATATGTCAAAAAACATATTAAAAGAGATTTCTGGAATTTTTGGAGAATTTTCCTAAGTTTTTGTTAAGTATATAAAATTATTTAAGGTGTGAGACTTAATTGTTTTATATATTTATAATAAGAAGAAGGGGTATTTTGTGAATAATTCAAATTGTTACTTCTGAAAATTGGCAGTGCTTTTAGAAAAGAAAATTTGCAACCAATCATAATTTGACAAACAAGGTAGGTTAGGTGAAAAGAGTTAATTTAAAAAATCAAATCAGTTTATACATGCTTTTTCCTATTTCAATGCTTTCGGCACCAGGCTTCCGACTCCTTACCTCCACCTGCATTTCAGTCAAAACTAATGCACTTGATATTAATACATTGGTACATAGCACAGTGGACATAGGCAGAAGGAATTGGGTAGAAACCAGGGGTTCCGAAGGGGTCGAAGTGCTACTTTGTTTTAAATAGAAAATGTGCCTACTTTTCTTTCGAAGGAACTGCTTTCGACCTGGTTGGCTTTTGGCTAGGTCAAAATGTTTTAAAGGAAGAGGATTCGAATGGGTTGCGCCTTTGTTTGTAAGTAATTTCTTTCGACTAGGTCAAAGCCTTTGGCTGCCGCTTTCTACCTTTTGAAGCAATGCCTCCGAAAGGGTTGATTTTGCTTTCTAAAAACATGTCGCTTCTCTAATGCTTTCGGAAGGTTGGTTTCGACACCAATACTTTTTTATTTAGGAAATAGCTTTTGAAAGAGTTACTTTCAACCCTATTGTTTTGTGACCCTTGGAGATTTTTAAAGATTAACCCAAAGGTTTCAAAAGATATGGTTTTAAATGGTTTCGAAAGGATGTTTCACATAGTTTACTTGAACCCAGATGCTTTCGAAAGGTTTGAGGCTTTAATACTTTTGAAAGGTTTTAATGAATGTTTTGAAGGGGTGGTTCCCCTATGTTTTCAAAAGGTATAAATTATGGTTTCGAAGAGGAGTTGCCCCAATGGTTTCGAAAGGTATTTAAAGCATTTAATGGAAGGTATCCAATTGCTTTCGAAAGGCAAGTTTTATGTTTTGAAAAGGATTTCTAGGGTTTTAAAGATTTCGAAAGCTAGGGTATGCAATGTTTTTGAAAGGGCTTTTGTAAATGGTTTCGAAAGGTATGTTTTGGCCTTTTGGCCTATGGTTATAAAGTAAAGTGGTTTACAACTACGAAGAGGTACTTTCGATGATTACGAAAGGGGTACTTTCAATGGTTCATAAAGGGTACTTTCAATGATTACGAAAGGGGTACTTTCAATGGTTTCGAAAGGGGTGTTTAAAGGTTTTAAACAAAGGTTTCGTATGAATTACTTTTGGCAATATAGCATAAGTTCTTTAAGTTAAAAAGGGTTTAACTTATTTCGAAGGGATGGGAAATCCTTAACGTATTTCAACAACATTATTTTGGGTAAAGTAAGTGTGTGTGTGTGTCTATATATATATATATATATATATATATATATATATATATATATATATATAAAACATGGCAAATAGCTTAGAGTAATGCAAAGAGTATATTTCCCTGTATATATATGATTTAAAATTTTAAATCATTTTGAAAAGGTTTTCAAGGAAAATTTAAAGGGTGGTTAACCCTAAGAAAATGACTCGAATATAGAAGACTAGATAGGACTGGTGTAGGGTCACGCCCTATACATTAGCTTTATCCCCAAACTAATTTTAGTCCAAATTTCCAGTGTGTAGGGCTTAGTCACAGGTAGGCTTAAATGATGGTTACACACCAAAATGGATTATCTGTACAGAAAATAAAAAGGTTATTAGTGTGTCCGCAAAACCATTAGGATCAGTTAGAACTAGAGGAGTAAGTAACGACAGATCGTCCAGAAGGGGAGTATCTAAAGATGTTAGATTTTTATGTTTTTCTGGTAGGCTCGAGTCAGCCAAGGGTCAGTAGTTAGTCAAAAAAAACTAAACTGTATGGACAGATGGTCCATTTGATAACTGATATGTATACATGATATTGCTTTGCATGTTTAACTAGTTTTGGTTGCAGGATTAAATATGTTTTGAAAGAGATATTAGTGAGTAGAAACCCGTTCTGCTAAGCGGCGTGATCTCACTCAATATAATATATAACCGAGATGTATAGCATTACTCACACCAGGCTTTATGTCTGAATCAAAATTTATGTTTTTCCCCTAAAACTCTCAGGTGCTCAAAATTGATTTGAGTAAACTGAGGGATGAAGGTTTTATGGTCTTAATAGGTGGACGAATAAAGCTTCCGAAGACGTGCAGGAGGCAGATTTCTAGTTATATAAAGAGATTTTGTTTTAAAATTCCACTATGTGTATTTAGGCAGTTAGTCTAGTATTTCTCTGATCATCCAAGAGGACAACTTTATATGTCGCTCTTGGCGTATTTGTAATAATTATATTTGATCAATGCCTAGGAAACCTTATGGGATTATGTAAATGGATATGAAACATGTTTTGTGAAATGTAATGAGAAAAACTATTTTGTAAATCTATGATTTTATTTCATGTTCATATGATTCTGATATTACGAATTCCATTGACATTACCGTATTTGCTTATCATAAGTTAATACTATGGATGACTGCAGTACCTTTAGCGCTTAGCTTCGAGCCTCCGGATAGGGGATGTTAAACACAATCCATACTCGACGACCTGAGTAGGCTGATCCATCGCATTCGACCGAAGCGACCTACCTATTTCCAGGCATAGTCCATACCTGACGACCTAGATCTCGTCGAATCCTTGCAAGAAAAATCCATACTCGACGAACTTAGTAGGTCAATCCATCATGTTCGATCAAAGAGACTAGCCCCTTGCCAGGCATAGTACATACTTGATGACCTTGATCTCTTCAGATCCTCATCAACCACAATTCATACTCAACGATCAAAGTAGGTCGATCCATCACGTTTGAGCGAAGTGACCTACCCCTTGCTAGATATAGTCCGTACTTGACAACCATGTTTGGTTTTATTCTTTAGCCTCGATACCCAGTTGAGGACTTAATCCATGATGCACGAGTTTGCTTCATCATGTTCACTAGATGAAAAGACCTGTACCATGCGATTGTCATCTCGCCTCTACGGACAGGCCCACAACCGCAACCTATGTTAACTATTACATTGATCCAAATTCTAGCATTCCTATGTCCATTTGCCAAAATATAAAATAAGAATCCGTACAACCAATAAACCAGAGTTTAAATAAAAATTATAAAAAATAAGAGTTCAAAGCAAACAAGAAGAGAAAAATAAATTTCACAAACCTGAGCACAGCGGTTTATCATCATCTCAGAGCATGCCTAGGGACCGTCCTCGATCCCGTACATGTGTAAGTGATTTAGCCATCCGACTTCAGAGTTTGTTACTTATTCTATACCATCCCGATCAATTGATGACAAGTTGATGATGATGCCTTGATCCAGTGCCATTTTCATTTGAGGCGGACGGTGGCAGCTCCTATTCTACTGCCAAAACCCGAGTCCTTAAACATTGTTGTAACCGATCATTCCTCATGTGTTCCTCAATAATATCCTTCAAATTCCTGTAGTCATTTGTATTATGCTCATCTAGCTCATGGACTAAGCAGCACTTTCCTGATGTCCATTCATGTTCTGAAGGTTTCCCCTTTGTCGGCCATCGATACGGAAGGCGTCCTCGAGTATCCAAATATATCCATTCTAGGGTTTCATTTAGTTCTGAGTAAGAAGAGAATTCGGGTTCTCCCCTCTGTTGCTTCGATCCATCGAATCTATTTTCCATGTTTTGTTTACCCTTGTCCTTTCCTGAGCTTTCACCAGGCGGTTCTTCATCCCATACCGTATTAACTTTCATTGCTTCTTTATCAACTTTTGCATCTTCTTGTCACGGAAACCTTTTTGCTTCATGTTAGAATTCCCCGAGATCCGTCAGTGATCCCGTATCACTGGTTAAGAAATTCTTAAGTGACTTTCTTGCCCACTGCTTTATTGATGTCAATGTCATCACATTCTTAGGTCTCATACTATGAACCCAAAACTGCTTCATAAATCTTTCGACCAATTCCGTCCATGTGCTAATAGAACCGCTCTCAAACTATCTGAACCATAGTGCGGCTACATTTGTTAAGTACATGGGGAAGCATCGTGCCAGGACTTCTTTCGTTACACTTGGGTCAGACCAAGTATTATAGATTTTCAGGTTAGGACGTTCTGGGGCTCAGGAGGCAAGCTGGATGGCAGGAATGTATGGAGTGTAACCGTTGTGATATTGTAGTTTATCTGGGTCATGTTGTTTTAACTGTCCAGTATTTGTGCAATGGTTGTAACTCTGATGTATTAAAAATGTAAATTTACTGATACATCTTCTTTGTATAAATGTTATTATTTGATATTATATTTTAATCCGTTGCGAATGTGAGATTTTATGTCTTATCTTCTTTCTTATTCTTCTATCTCTTTTCTTCTTTTCCAAACTATCTGAAGTTTTCGAGATCGAAAATTCTAGGTCGTTACAATTTGGGAAGTACTTCAATGTGCCGTATATACCTTGTCATATGCATAGCTAGATCCAAATTTCCATCATAAGCTTCCAGTGTTGGTAGTTTTTCTGGTGGATTCCTAGCATTCCTTATATTAAGAGCGAATGGAATACTATTTATATCCTCTAGATCCTTATTCACTAATTCTTCATGCATAGCTTGCCTAATCATCTATGAAAACCGGTCATTGTCTTCCAATGATAGTCTCGTATCATCTTGTCCAAGCTGCCTCCCGAGTCTATGGGGAATTTTGGAATACATATTCTTTCGATCGAGCATCCACGTTTTGATTCGCACTAAGATCCATGAGATTGATCGCAGATCCTCCAGCATCGTTATCAACCAGAACCTAGGGCATGCCCTTAGCCTTTGGGGATCAGTGTCGATCCTTCTAAGATGGACAGGGACTAGCCCCGGCTGCTCTATTCCATTCCTTTATCCATTGGCTCCATTTCCATGTTCTCGGTTCTAATTTCCAACGATTCCTGCTACTTCAACTCCTTGATCTAAGTTGTCATTAGCTCCTTCTGCTCCATTCCCTTGATTTTAAGCTCCAACATGTCCAATCTATTAGAGTGAATTCTAATCATCTCCTCCTATCTTTTCACCATCTTCTCCTGCATAGCATCCATCATCGTTCCTATTTCATCCCTAGCGATGTAGATAGATTCTTGATTAGCTCTAGCTCATAAGGAAGCCTCCCGACTCCCTTCATGGTGGCTCCTTTTCAGTAGCACTTTCCTTGTTGAGCCTAGCCACTGCTTCCTAGAGCCAAGTATTCTAGCTTCCAAATCCACAGATGCAAGTCTTCCCAGTGAAAGCACCAAAATGATGGCGGCAAAATTTGGCCACCAATACCCAGTTATATGAAAGCACCAATATTCAGTCAGAGATCTTAGATAGTATCTGATGTAGGGTATATAATATGAAGAACAAACACATTAAAATTGAAAGCAAGTAAAAAGAGACAAGATTTATAGTAGTTCGGCTAACTCCAGCCTACATCCTCCTCAGAATAATCCATTTAATTATATTGTAGTTTGTTTACTGTTACAGTTCAGAATCCAAGAATAAAATTGACCGAGTGTAGCCTAGGTTCAAGATAAAGAGAAATAAAAAGAATCTCTAGATGATCCCTTTTATGATACCATGCCTGTTGTATTTATAGGGGAAGACGTGCATGGGTCGTGCTAAAATTTCGGTAAAATGTTCAGGAGACCAAGACGAGGCCACCGAAAAATTTCCAGACCCATCAGAGCCTATAATAGGGATCGGTGTTGATCCCTATTAGTGTATCCAAATGGGTTGTTATCCCTATGAGTGGTGTTCCATGATGCTAGTTACTTGCTCCCAAATTTCGTGCAATTCCAACATACGATTCGTGAGATATCGCATTTTTCGTGAAGTGGTGTTTCTTAAATTCTTATTTCTACCAATCCCTCCAAAGGGAGTTTTGTCAATCCCTCCAACTTCCTCTAATAGGAATGGGATTCCTAAAGGATGTTTCATATGTTATAGTAAGATAGTATTCCAAGTTTCATGTCAATTGGATGCGAAGATGTTGAGATATTGATCGATCTTTCTTATAAAGTTGGGTTTGATCGATCCCTAAGAGGGAAAAAGGCCGATCCCTGTTGAGGGATATAGGCCAGTCCCTCCGAACTCCTCCGAATGCCATGTGATCCTTGAGGGAGCTTATCTATTTTATATTATGCTTAGCCTTCAAGTTTTACGCAAATCAGTTTAGTAGAACTCGAGCTATTGATCAATCTTTATTGCAATATGTTGTGAAGGCTATTATAGCCGATCCCTATGGAGGGAAGAGTGTCGATCCCTCCAACTTGCTCTATTTGATGTACAATCCCTAGGCTAGACTCCCTAAGGTCCCTACATCTTTCTCACAAAATTTTATATGCATTGGACTTATGAACTTTGAGATATTGCTTGTTTTCCATTGAGTTGTACTTGCTTGGCTGAAATATGCCGACCCCTTTTACAGCGGTCTCTTTTTATACGATCCCTTTATACCGATCTCTTTCTTAGGTGAAGTAATTTGCCCATAACTTGAACATACAAACTTGAAATGGCTTCAGATTTGAAATGTAGCCTTGTAGGGCCGTTCTTGTCACTTTATACCGGTTTCATCCAGTTTGGGACAAAATTGAGGACATGTACCGATCTCGTAGGGAAAGGAATAGGCACTCATCCCTTGTCTGAGTAGGTACTAATCAATACTTAGATTATTCTAGAAATTCTATCTTTTGGTTTCGGTTGATCGTCGCTTCATATGACTACTACCTACACTTGATTTTTGGACCTCACAATCATCGCTCTTGGCTATTAGCCTTGATAATCATAAAGTCTGTTGGGTTAAATCAGCATGTCTACTGCCTTGGCAAAAGGTTGATTAAATCAATAGATTAGTTCGATGTTGAATGATTTTTGCGATTAGACTTTAGGGAAAATTCTAAATTTCACCCCTTCCTCTAGTCGATCCTACTTCATACTCCATTTTCATGCAAACTCCAAAATTTAATTGATCGCTTCAATTATCTCGCTATATGGTTCGTACTCCATTCTAAAATGTTTACATCATCAAACTTCCTAGCATAACCTACTGCATGCACATATGCAAGAGCTCCATCTGCGAATTAAAATCCATCATCTCAAACTCTCAAACTCTAAATAATTATCAATACAAACACACATAAAATCACAAGGTATAACAAACAACATAAAACCAAGCATTTAGCATCATTCAAACATTTCAACAAACACCTTAACAATGGTATATGCATACATAACTACAATTGTTATTCTAGTTAATTTTTTACTATTTCAACTTTTTAAACAAATTTCAATTTATAAAGTGAGGAAAATTTAGTTTTTAGATTGGAAAATGGCTGCAAAGTGCTTTTAGGACATAAAACACAACGTATACGAGAAAGAGGCTAAAAACCACTCACCAACAAATGATTTAATCACCTAGAAAAATTCAAATTCACCTAAAACAAAAATGGACAGAGCGTGCACCAAAAACCCACTTGCAAATGTTGATTTAACGATTGCTAATTCCTAAATCTATTAATCATATTGAAAAAGTGAAGTTTTTAATGATTTTTGGTTAGAAAATGATTAATAGAGGTTAAAGATGTTTAGAGAAGATAAAAATATGATTGCATCGACTATCTAAACCCAATTTCCTAATTATAAAGCCTCTTGTTCAGGCCATCAGTTTGGGCATTCTAATCAAAAATACAAAATTTGTATATAACTAATCGTGTAGGCTGAGACACTAACCCTATATCTTTTAAACGGTTGGGCCAAAATACTAATCTAACCGCTTGTGGAATTTGCATCGACCTGGTTTTTTATTTGACATAAAGAGGAGCTTATAATTCATCTTCTATCAAAAGTTATAGCCAAAATAAGGTTCGAAATTGCTAAATATTACAAAACTTTACGAAATCCTCCAAAAAAAATTGTATATGTTTTAAAAAGAAAAGCTTTCGTTTTTTATTTTTTTTAATATTAAAACAATGTCTTCTGGTTATTTAAATCTCATATTTTAACAAAAATGTGGATTGCTTCACATGAAGGACCTCTCTCCTCTTAAATCAAATCTTTACCTGTTATCCCGCTTTTTGGCAAGGCCGTGATAACGTAGATTTGGCAAAAATGGGAGGTTACTAGACATAAGAAACGATGATATACAGGACTATAGGCAATGGTCGAGTAAATGACCCTAGTATAGATCAAGCTGTAATTGGTAGTATGAAGTAATAAGCAAAGCCCAAAGAGGCTACATTTCAAATTTCAAGTCAATCGGAGTTCATATGTTCGAGTTATGGACAAATGAAAATTTTATATGGATCGATATAAAACGATCCATAAAACAGTTCAAATCATTAGAGAATGATCAATATCTCGAGATCCACAAGGCCAATTCATTTGAAACTTCCAGGCCATCAATAAAATGTATACTGAAGCTTAAAAAATGATCCTGAGTCATAAAGTTGCAATTAGAGTTTGGTCGATCGTTGTTAGCCGATCATTTTTGCTAAGCCATAAAAACGACTGGCATATTTCCATGAACAATCCATAGTTTCATGGAAAATGCGGTATCTCACAAACGGTATGTTGGAATTGCACGAAATTTGGAGAACAAGTATCCTACATCATGAACAGCCTACACTATCGATTGTACATCAATTAGAGGCCAGAATAAAGATCGGATAAACTTTGGCCGATCGTTTAAAATGTCTATTACGGCCATCGATCGTTATGGTGGTCCCCTACGAATCTAGAGACTCTTCTTGTAAAATTTCAGCCCAATCCATTCACCTTTTCTCGTATAAATATAGTGGCCATTCTCCATAAAGCGGATCCTTCTTTTGACTGCCTAGGCTCTGCCATTTTTATTCTTCACTCTTGTGCTAATGGATCCTAGCTAACCCAAACATCATTGTAATCATAATCAAGTGCAAGATCAATGAATATATGGAGTGGACGTAGGCCAAGATTGCCGAACAACTATAAAAATCTGTGTGTTCATTTACTTTTTCGGCTATGTTTTTCATTTCATTCTTAGTTTAATCTCAACGAGATTCTATTGGGTGTTGATGCCCGATTTTGGCATCAACATTTTGGTGCTTTCACTGAGATATGAATTCTTAGCTTGATTGGATTTCTTCTTCTACTTATGAGTTTTCATGTTCACAAGATAGATCCATCTTTCGATCGACAAGTTTCTTATTCTACTCAAATTTGAAAGAGATCTACAAGGAAGCTATTAGCCATGGCCAGAGAAGCCAAGTCTACTTCCCTTGTAGAAGATGGAAATCATGATATCAGTGATTGATTAGTCATATGTTTGACGAATATGCATACATTTTCAAGTTTTGAAGCATATGTGAATGATTGGTCATCAGTGATGCCCCATACATACTTAATGAACTATCTTTCCCTACAAATCCATATATTGAATCATCGTGTATGCTCGTTCCATATGATTGTTCTTATTGTCATTCCATATTGATCATTTCTTTGTGATCGTTCTTGTATGATCATCCCACTACTATGTAGATTTACATCGATTGTTTCTATAGGATTGTTTTTGTATGATCGATCCAGTTAACATCTTTACCGATTGTTTCAGTTGCCATCTTCGCCGATCGTTCCAATTAGCATATTAACCAATCGTTCTAATTGCCATCTTCACCGATCATTCCAATTGCCATCTTCACTGATCGTTCCAGTTACCATCTTTACCGATCGTTCCAGAATCACTAACACTGATCGTTCCAATTAACATTTTCACCGATCATTCAATGTACATCGATCGTTCCAACGCTTTGGAATTCCAACCGATCGTTTTCAACTAATTGTTATTTTACTCGATCATTCCAACGCTTTGGAATCCCAACCGATCATTTTTAACTAATTGTTATTTTAACTAATCATTTTTCAAAAAAAAAAATCTTTTTCGGGTACGTACCCGTGCCGCAGCGCAATGCCCTTGCATTCTACATGTGAAACTCAACTTAAAGACAATGCATTCTATCCACTTTCCTTATATGCTATGACTGACTGAGGCATAGAGGATCAAGCGACAACTTCTGAATTGTAACCAAGGAATAGATAAGCAACCGCTACTCAAACGATACTCCCAAAGATTGGAGAACATAGGTGGAGTGACTCTAAGCAGACCCAAGAAACTTTGGCCCAAACCCAAACTCCGGTAAAACCAAGATTTTCTCCAAGCATATGCCAAGATGACTCCAAGCACCATTCTTCACTAACCCAGCACTTCGAATTTAGTGACTCCAAGCAAACCAATTGTTGACTCCAAGCAAATAGCAGATTTTCTCGGGTCCTACTCCAAGTAACTTACCACTAATCCATCAATACCGGTCCATCTTGCTTTACTCATATCTGGGGCATGCATACGTCATTCACTAGCATAACAAGTAGTTGTAACTTAAAAAAGAACCGGAATGATGATGACTGAAGCATCTTCCCTAGTCGAAGCCTATTCATTGAAGCCGTTCAATGTGAAGAATATCCAAGAGATTCAATGTACCAATATTATCGGTTTACTCAGGGAAGAACGACCCTGGACTATATCTCATGAAATTCAAGTGGCATATGAATTCCACCAGAGCGATATGTGCCACCGAATGCGGACGCTTTCCTATATTCCTGGAAGGTGAACCGATCATCCTGTTTTATGCGACTATCGCCCAAATCCATCTACTTATTCAATCAACCAGATCAAAAGTTTATCTAGTAGTTCAAAATGCATGCGGCTTACACCAAGGATGTGATGTGATCACCTAGTTTATGCAAGATGCTAGGTGAGCTACTTAAAGACTTCTTGTAGAGATTCAATGTCGTCGTTGTCACTAAAATGAGCAATCCCAGCGAGGATATCATACTGATGGCGTTGATGAGGGGAATCGACCCCCAAACAGATTTTGGCAGCTAGATAGCTGGAGAGCCTCCTACGACCTTGGATCATTTTTGTTACAAAGTGAATCAAACCTGAGCAAGGAAGAGGTAGAGCAAACTAGGAGGAAGAATATTACATGCCCATTGGCTAAGGACTCAGATTCTAAGAGACGACCCAGAATCCCAAAATTTGACTCATATACTCATTTGAATGATTCAATCAATAACATCTACTTGAAGACTCATGACTCATAGCAGTACTAAAAACCAGCCTCAAGAGAGTCCACCAAAGCCTAGAGAAAATCCAAGGAATGTTATATATTCCAAGATGCACATGGTCTTAACATTGGCGATTTCAAATACCTCTGAAATGTGATCGGAAAGCTGATTTGGAAAGGAAAGCTTCAACAATATGTGTAAGTTCTGCAGAGTAGCGAGTAGGGAACATTCGATGCCTATCAATAAAGAACTTTAATTATTAATTGAACCGCTGAGGTCGACTTCCAACTGAAAAGGGCTTGGACAAAGTAGAATAGCGAGCATACAACAGTGCTTCACTTGTCAATGAGATTTATTGTGATCTTCTTTGAATTATTCCTATTTCAATTTCAATTGTGTTTTGAGCTACTACCAACTTGAACTAAATTACTTCCAAATGATGCAGATGACCAAGTACTTAAAGTTGGGCACCAACCAATTTCCACGGACCATGATCGGACCTTTGAAGTTTCACCAAGATAAGTGTGATTCAACTGCTCATCAGCTACCATATGCCCCTGACTTAGGGCCAAGGACTTGAAATGGGAAAACCCAAGAAGGTCACGATCCAGAAAAAAGTGGACATGGTTGATCGTCCACTCATCAACTTTCGCGCCTGACTTGGAGACCAAAGAAAGACTTGGAGCAGATGCAACCTAACCATCCAATCCCCAGCTCATACTTGAAGTTCACCAAAATACTTATGCCTCTCCAAAAGCTCAACATGACCGAGGTCAGACTAAAGTGGACGTGATTCGGCCGTCCACACATTAACTCCTACCCTAAACACAGAAAGCAGTTCGAAAGCTTGACTCAAAGTAGGAGTGACTGACTGCCTACTCATCAACCACCGCCCTCAAAATATGGACACGACCGTAGCTTGAGGTGGATGTGACCTGACCAATCAACCCAAGCATAGATATGATTCGACAATCCATCGCCTACTCCCTTCCTTGACTTGATAAGAGGAGCTACAACCACCAAGTAGATACGAATCGATGGTCTCACTTGCCAAGTTTTATCCTTGATGCTAGGGTCAGAATTCCATTCCACGAATGAACGTGATTCAACCGATTATTCGATAACTCTTGCCTCGAATTGGCAAATGGAGTATAAATCAAAAAAGGGTGCGACTGACCACCCATCAAACTACTCCAAGTCCCCAGAGTGCGGACTGGAGTATAAACATAAACTGGGTGGAAACCGACTGCCCACAAGATAACTTTGAGTCCCAGAGTGCAGACTATAGTATAAACATAAACTGTGTGGAAATCGACCGCCCAAAAAAATAACACCGAGTCCCCAGAGTGCGGACTAGAGTATAAACAAAAACAGTGTGGAAATCGACTGCCCAAAAAAATAACTCTGAGTCCCCAGAGTGTGAACTAGAGTATAAACATAAACTGGGTGGAAACCGACTGCCCTCAAGACAACTCTATATCCTTAGAGTATGGACTAGAGTATAAACATAAACTGGGTGGAAACAAACTGCCCGCAAGACAACTCTGAGTCCCCAAAGTGCAGACTAGAGTATAAACATAAACTGGGTGGAAACTGACTGCCCATGAGACAACTTTGAACCCCTAGAGTGTGGACTAGAGTGTAAACATAAACTAGGTGGAGACCGACTGCCTGCGAGATAACTCTAAGTCCCTAAAGTGTGGACTAGAATATAAACACAAACTAGGTGCGAACCGACCACCCATCAACTGAACCATATCCTTAGAGCGTGGATACAAACATGAATGAATAGATGAGTGGAGTTCTACTGTTCTCTATTCCAAAAACTCGGCCTGAAACCAACGGGAGAAGTATAAACTCACTACGGATGGAACTCGACCACCCACGAACTAACTCTATTAACCCAAGACTGGCGGGCAGGAATACAAATCACTAAAAGCTGAATATGATAGCTTAATATAGCTCCAGCTTAGTGTTTTTATGACTTAAGGCGATGAACGCAAGAAGGCCGTAATACAAAACCAATCGGAACGACATCCGAAGTTGCGGGTGACCGACTATATCGTACCATCAGAACGAAGGTCAATATCGATATGCACCAACCACAAATGGATGTGACCTGAACGTCCATCAAATAACTCTGGTCACCAGAGCATGGATAAGAGAATAAACCAAGAATGAGTGCAACTTGACCATTCATTCTCCATCACCTTCCTTCGATCCGTCAAAAAGAATATGAAACCGGGTGAGCATGACCCGGCTGCAACTGAGCCAACTCTATCCCTAGATTTAATAGGAGAATATGAATCGAAATGGACGTGGTTGACCATCCAACTCCGAATGAATGCAAAACAACCATTTATACGTTGACTCTTACCATGATCCAACCAGAAAAGTAATATGAAATGGACGACGCTTGACCGTCCACATACTAAACCTTGCCCTTAGTCCGACAGGGAGAGCGTCAATCATTAATCAGATGTGACTTGACCATCTATTCTTTGGTCCTACCCGAAGTATGGAAACATCTGCACCAGAAGTGGACGTGATTGATTGCCCAGTGCATAAATCATGCCCAAAATACGATGGGGAATTAAAATCTTTCCTTGGAAAGAAAAGCCAGAATATAATCCAAAATAAGTGCGACTCATCCTTCCATCAAATAACTCGATCCATGATTCATGGGAAAAAGTATAAAGCTAAAGTGGACGTAACTTGCCTTCCTACTTATCGACATGTACCCTAAACTTAAGGGCACAAGCGAGAAACAAGGTGAATGTGAAGCGACCATTCGTCAATCAACTTTATGTCTTCAAAACTTAGGTGGGAGTATAAACATGACTAGGACGAGACTCGACTGTCCATGCAGTACATTTATCAACCCGAGCCTCGAGTTAGAAGTGTGATCATCAAAAGACCTATTAAGATTTCTTAATATTGTGACTCGTACCTGGTGTTTATAATGACTTGAGGCTACGACCAAAAGGACGCATAGAGATAGAATCGCCGAATCGATGCCAGCAACTGATCATCACTCTAACCCGAACCATGATTAATGGATCATGAGTACATTGAGTGAAAAGCACGTTACTCGAATATACAAGCATATTCAAACTCAAAACAAGAGCCAACTATGCAATTGAGAGCAACACAAGGCTAAACCCTACTCGACACTTGATTCAATGTGCCTCTGAGCCTGATCTTCGTCCAGTTGTAGATAATCGCTCAAAGCACTTAGAGCCCGTCACTATCAGACTCAATAACTCATTGAACAACTCTGGGATTCGACTAGAGTAACCTCATCATTAACCATCCGAGCTAAATTTCACATTGATTGTTGCGCGAAACAGTTACGTTCGAACTTGAGGAATCCATGGTTGCACCTACAGAGCTAACGATCAACATTACGGTTAGCCATAGCGAACCATTACTGGTACTAAAGATCGGATCATAGCTTAGTGAAACGATGATAAAGAAATTAGATGGCTTTCTCCAAACGAGTCTTGATGTGTTCGCTTAGACCCATTCTGACATGTGTGTGATCTCACCAATTATCGCAATCTGAGGCATGTCCCTGGAGAAACAAAAGCAACGCGGCATGGATTCGGAAAGATTTGATGCACTTAAAGAGGAGAAGGATAAACTCAAAAATAATGGATTTATCTGCGATGCCCTCTACCCAAAATAGGTATCTAATCCAGTTCTTGTGAGAAAAGCTAATGGAAAGTAGGGGATATGCGTCGACTACTTTGACGTAAATAAAGCATACTCAAAAGATAGTTTTCCACTTTCAAGGATCGAACAGCTGGTAGACTCAACTACTGGATATTGATTGCTTTCATTTATGGATGTGTACTCCAGTTGCAACCAGATCCTGATGAACGTCCTTGACCTAAAGCACACCAACTTCCTTACCGATCTAGGGTTATATCGTTATTTTATGATGCCATTTGAACTAAATAATGCCGAAGCTACTTACCATGGACTAGTCAAACAGATGCTTAATGGTCAGATCGAGCGATCAGTGGGAGTATATGTGGATGATATTCTCGTGAAGTCACGACGATCAAATGACCAAATTGATGAATTCGCAGAGATGTTCAATTTCTCTAAAAATATGGTATGAAACTAAATCCCTTGAAATCCTCTTTCGGCATTGTCAAGGAAATTTTAGGGTTTCATCGTCAACTCTCGCAGAATCGAAGCATATCCCGAGAAGATTCAAGCAATTCGAAACATCAAGGTACCAAAGACGATTAAGCAGGGATAGAGCTTAAATGAGAAGGTTGCTGCCTTAGCCGCTTCATCTCCAGGGCTACCGACAAGTGTATTCCTTCCTTTGACTTGATTAGTAGAGGGGAGAGGAAATTTGAATGTACATAAGATTGCATAGATGCAATTCAAGTTCTAGTAGATTGCCTAAAGAGACTTCCCTTCCTATCCAAGCCACTAGTTCGTGAAGACTTATACATTACGTAAAGAGAATTAGATTCAAAAGCCTATATATTATATTAGAAGGCAATTGACATGTGTTGGCAGAAACTACCCAAAGTTGGAAAAGCTCGCGGACTGCCTATTGATTACATCATGAAAGTTTCATCGTTTCTTCCACACTCACCCCATCAACGTTTACACTGACCATCCATTACGACAGGTCCTACAACAACCTTAGACGTTTGTAAGGTTTCTCAAAAGGAATATCGAGCCAAGCCAATTCGATATCACTATTCTCCCTCAAAGAACTATCCAGGGACAACTATTAGAAGACTTCATATCTGAATTTACTACATCAGACGACTATATGAAGAGCAATGGAGAACTGACCAACCAATGGAAAACGTACACGAATGGAGCTTCAAATTATTTATGTTCTGGCATCAGGGTCGTGTTAATGACTCTTGAGGAATGATCGATCTATTATGCCCTGAAACTTGACTTCTCTACAACAAATAATGAAGATAAATATAAAGCCATGATCGCTAGGCTCAAACTTGCTAGAGAACTGGGAGTGGAAACTTTACATATCTTTTGTGATTCCTGGTTAGTGGTATGCCAAGTTAGGGAAGATTATTTTGCTAGGGGGCAAAGTCTTGCTCCTTATATCAGCTGGGTCCAAAAGCTACTAGTCGACCTCGACCCTTGAAGAGAACGAAGTAAAAATGTCGAGTCATTAGCCAAGCTGGCCAATTCTGGGGATGCACAGTAAATAGACTTGTCTGAATTGAAGTACTTAACAATCCAAGCATTGTCAGATGGAGATTAACAAGATCTCGTAAGAGGAGCTAGAAAAGGAGCCATGGATGACTCCTATCAAAGACTATCTACAATAGGAAATTCTTCCTGAACGAAGGAATGAAAAATGACAGATCCTCCTCAAAGCTTCATTCTGCATCATCCAAGAAGGAGTCATATATAGAAAAGGCTTTCTCCATTCCCCTGCTTCGGTGTATCACCCATGATGAAATCAAATGAGTCTTGAGAAAAGTCCATGAAGAAGAATGCGGCGATTACACCATGGGAAAACCTTGACAAAGAAAATAATCCACTACGGGTATTACGGGCCAACTGTCAATTGAGATGCAGCTGATCGCACTAGAAAATGCAACAAATGGTAGATGTTTGCAAAAATTCCCCGATACCTCCCGAAGGAAATTTCTCAAATGGTCAATCCATAGCCGTTTCCTACTTGGGGTTTTGACATCATCAGCTCCTTGTTGATTTCTAAAGATGGTGCGAAATACGCTATCATAGTTGTCGATTACTTCACCATATAGATTAAAGCCGAACCTTTAGCCATAATCACAATAAGAAAAAAGGAACCTACTTCATTGTCTAGAACATCATTTGTCGTTTTGGCCTTCCACGAACCATTGTACTGATAATGGGACCCAATTCGACAGTGTTAAATCCAAAAACTTCTACCGACGATATCATATTAATAAGAGATTTGTGGCAATTGCTCACCCTTAAGCTAATGGAAAAGTCGAAGCTGTTAACAAAATCATAAATTCCTTTCTGACTAAGTGTTTGGAAAAGACTAGAGGCTGGTGGATTGACGAACTCTCATCAGCACTATGGGCATACAGAACCACCCACAAGTCCACGACTAGCCATTCTCCGTTCGCCCTTGCTTACGGCTCCAAGGCCGTCATCCCTGTAGAGCTTGAAGTCCCCTCTCATCGAATGACTTATTACAATGCTTATTTCATTATAAAATAATATATAAACAGGGAATTGCAATCCAATTGCAATTAAACTGGAAGAAATTGGTGACAACTCGTGAGCGTATAAATGCATCCTGGAGCCAATAATAAGAATGTGTACTTGAACATGCAAATGTATATTCAAAAATTTCGACTTCTTGAAATCGACGGAAATTGAATTTTCACCTGGAGTTATTACAGAAAAGACTAGATTAGATAGCCAAAACTTACTAGCCGTATAGAATAGGACACAGATAGCAACTGATGGAATACAATCTTAAATTTGTACTATTAGAAATCGACCAAGAATCATGAATATCAAAGAGGGATACAATACTTTAGGAAGATAATCTGACGGAAGAATAGCGACTATTCAGGAAACTAGAGGGATTTCTTTCCGGCGACCTTTACTTGACATCAATTCAAAGCACGTCAGTACGCAATAATACGTGCTTTAGGGGGCAAAATGTTATCCCGCCTTTTCGTAAGGCTATGATACCATATATTTGGCAAATATGAGTGGTTACCAGCCTTGAGAATCAATAATATATAGGACTATGGATGATGGTTGAGCAGGTTTAGACTGAGTCCAAATCAAGCTGTAATCAGGATAAAGTAATAAGAAAAGCCTCGTGAGGCTACATTTCAGATTTCAAGTTAATCAGAGTTTGTATGCTCGAGTCATGGAAAAATGAAGAATTTATAAGCATTGATCTAAAACGATCCATAAATTAGTTCAAATCATCGAAGAATGATCAATATCTCAAGATCCACAAGGCTAATTCATTTGGTAATTTCCAAGGCATCAGCAAAATGAACATTGAAACTTACAAAAACAAATGCGGGTCATAAAGTTACAACTAGAGTTTGGTCAAACGTTGTTAGCCGATCATTTTTGCCAAGCCATAAAAATGATCAGCATATTTCAGTGAACGATCCATAGTTTCACGGAAAATGCGATATCTCCCAAACGATACATCGTAATTGCACATAATTTGGAGAGCAAGTATCTTACATCATGAATAGCCTACACTATCGATCGCACATCAATCAGAGGCCAAATAATGATCGGCTAAACTTTGATCGATCGTTCCAAAATGTCGAGTTAGGCCCACTGACTGTTATGTGGGCCCTTACGGATTTAGAGACCCTTCTTGCAAAGTTTTTGCCCAATCCATGCACGTCCTCTTCTATAAATACAGTGGGTATTCTCCATAAAGAGGATCCTTCTTTCGGCTACCTAGGCTTTGCCATTTTTATTCTTCACTCTTGTACTAATGGATCCTAGCTGATCCAAACATCCTTGTAATCATAATCAAGTGCAAGGTCAATAAAAATATGAAGTGGATATAGGCTAAGATTGTTGAACACTATAAAAATCTGTGTGTTCATTTACATTTTTGGCTATGTTTTAATTTTCATTCATCGTTTAATCTCAGCGTGATTCTATTGGGCGTTGACGCCCAATTTTGGCGTCAACATTACCTCTTTAAAATTTGGCTTAATTCTTGCACGAAAATGATAACACTATGTCCCAGTGAACTCATACCGCCTGCTGCTCCGGGAGATTTTGCCTCGTCTTAGGATCTCTTGCTTGCTTATTGGTTCCTTTTAATGTTATAAATAGGAGAGATAGCTATGGAGTTTGCTGCACCACTCCATAATTTGTTATTGACACTCTCATTGCTTGAACCATACCGACGATGTTGAGATCACTAAACTTGGATTAAAGAAGTTCCAATTAAGGCCAATGTCGATGCTTGTAATGTGACGGCCAACTATTTTTAACATCTAAATTTAATTATACAACGTCAAAATATGCTTATAATTAAATCCAGATATTAAGGACTATGAACCGTGGGTAAATATAAAATAAAAAGTCTAAAATAGCGAATAAAAAGGGAAAACCTCACAATCAAATCAAACGTCAACATTGATGAACATCAACTCGATAATTTAATTATTTTACGAAATTATTACATCATTTTTACATTTCAATAATACAATTATCGTTAACTTATGAACAATATAATAATGGTATAAAAGAATATACCAAATTAGCTACTCATGATATAACTTGCATCCTCTTTTCCTTTTATTCTTCTGCTCCAACCTGCAACTTCTCAACTGTACATATATATACACACACACATATATATATATATAATGAAAGGAAAAAGGTTTCAATTATGTTTGGACTACATCTAACCCTCTACAGTATCACCAAAGGCTTGATAGCTATTACACAAGAAAAAACTGCCTACTTATCCCTTTTGAGGGACCAAGCCCATGTAGTTTTATTTTATGCTCTTTTCATGCTTCCAAATACTTGCTAGTACATGGCAACCATAGAATCCATGCAATAATTGCACCCATCACAACCAATGTAATCAATGCAACTAATGCAACCATTACAACCACTACGACCAACGCAATCAATATAAGTATGACAAGCCTAATTTTAATTAACATTTTTAGAAGATTTAATTAGATAAATTAAATTAAATAATGTGAAAGGTTAAAAGGAATGAGATTTGATAATTAATAGGGGTTGTCCCCTAATGAATGAGTTAACAAGAATGATTTGAAAACTTAATAGGAAAGAGGAATATATGTTAAGGGCAAAATGGGAATAGATCTGAATTCTAAAACATAAACCCTTATTATCTTATTTCCTCCCTCATTTCATTCATTATAAACAAAACTAAAAATGCAAGGCAACCATAGCAAGGTGATTCAAGAGAAGTAAAGCTAGGGAAAACAAGATCACAACTTATGGAAATCAAATAAAAGAAAAATCTCGACCTTCTTAAACCATTCAAGGTGAATAATAGTTATGCATCTCACATTTGAATTGTTATTTTCAGTTTAAGTATAAATCAAATTCTTTTGCTCATATTATGTCGTGCAATAATAGTTTGAATGATTATATCTTATTGATGAATTTGTAAATATTATTTATGAAATTATATAATACGTTTGAGTTAGAAAACCTATCATATAGCACCCAAACGACTTGAGATTTTGATATGATGTTAGAAACATTATTTTAGAAGTAGATTTTTAATTCCACAATTTTATAATTTAATGAGAATATTTGATGATTTTTCTTAAGGTGGAAAATGAGATATTTCAAATTTAAATTATTTAAAATAATAAAATTAAATTTTTGACCCCGTAATTTTTATATTTTGAAGAATATGATTAATTTGATTTATTGTGATTTATGGGATTTTTCCCAAGTGTTAAAGATTTATTATGAATTATTTGAGCTAGAAAGGCTTAATTAATTATTAAAACATTCATATAAAAATATATGGCTCGAAAATGTTTTTGAAAAAGAAAGATAAGGCCGTGGAAGTTATTTAAAAAAGTATTTCATAAAGAAAGTTGTTAACCAATGAGCTTTTGACAAATAGAAGGGTTTGGTAATAAGAAATCACTATGAATAGCGAAATTGCTGTTTTAGCATTAATTACCATAATGCCACGCCGAAGTTAATGACGTCGCGCTCAAGTAGAACATTTAGGGTCTTTGATGTTAATTACAGGAGATGCATAGGATACCAACTTCGGTTGGTATGAAAGAGATCGGCTTGGGTTAAGATGCGAAGTAGAGCATCGAGGTCACCGTTATGAAGTTCGAAATGGATGAGGCAACTTTCTTTAACTTATTGATGCCACACTATGTATTATCCCGCGTGTTTTCTTTAATGTCATGGATGCCATTGGTTTCAAAGTGATTAATAGCGACAATAACGATGTCGCATGTTTTATGCCTGTTGACTTTAACAATATAGGCAATTTTGTCGCTTTTATCTATGTCGACAACATGGATGACGATGCCACTTTTATTTAAAAATATATGTTTTCGAAGGCGGCTATGGTTTCTCTCCTAATGACTACGGCTCTACTAAAGCCGCTTATTTTCCTTAAAGCAATAACGCCGATATTTAACTATGTCAACCTTATTCTTTTAAGACTTTTTCCTATGCAAACCAAGTTTGATACCTTAGGACGTTGACGTTATAAATTAAATGATTTTATTAACTTTGGCTTATAGCTTAAGTTTTGAGAAGCGAAGACCCTTGTATCCTCACCGTCGTAATAATATAAAGGTTTTACATTGTTTTGGCTCTATGGCCTATGGTTTCAAAGTGAGTTAACTTTCAAGTGATTTTTGAGCTTCACCAATACTATATTATAGAAGTATATATCATGGCATAATTATTTTGGATGTAGTAAAGAGCTATATTTTCCTTATTTTAAAAGTATGATTTCAAGGGTTAAATCATTTATTAAAAAAGTGTTTTCAAGGAAATAGAAAATGGTATTTAGCCCAACGTTTTACTAAAGAATTATTACTCTTATCACTTTCGAATGGATTATGATAGGATGAATTGACTAAAAAATTAGAAAACCAAACAGGACTAGCGTAGGCTAGCACTCTATACTTTAAACGTTGGCCACTAGATGATATGAGTTTGAAATTCTAGTATGTAGGGCTTTGCCAAGGGTAAGACAAAAGGTAGTTTATGCATAGAAGGGAATACATAAAGAAATGGTAGGTTATAGGTTGGCTTGTAATTTCATAGTAAACATAGCAGAACTATGAGTTTGATAGATAGTCAAGTAAACACTAGGATAGGCGTATTTGGATAAACCGTCCAGTTTTCTTCTACAGTCAGTTAGAAAACTTGGTATATCTGGTAGGCCCGAGTCAGCCATTTGGTTAGGGGTTACCCTGTGAAAACTAAACACTAGGACAAATAGTCCATTGATTTGATGGATAGTCATGATTACCTATGTAGCATGCTTGAACATCGTTCTTTATATTGTTTACTATAACCAGTTTGGTTGTAGGAATTTGATTTGCAAAAGATAAATTTTTAAAGGGATATTAGTGAGGGGAAAACTCATTCTTCTCAATGGCATGGTCTCACTTAATACCTATAAATCAAGATGGCATATTATTTATGTTTTTCCCTTAAACTCCTAGGTGCTCAAATTTTGATTTGAGTAGGTCGAAAGTAAGGGCTTTATAGGTTAAGTAGGTTTTAGCGAGTAAAGATTCTAGAGACATGCAAGAGGCAAAGCGAGCAATGTAGGAGTCTATTTATTACTATTATCCACTTTGTTATATCAATTACTATATGAATGTATTGACAGTAGATGTATCTGTTTATTTAATAACGTTGGTCAACCAAGGGGAATCTTCATATGTCGGTCTCGGAGTATTTTGTAATAATTATATTTTGTCTGAACTTCGGCAACGTTTGGGATTATGTAAAAATATGGAATATTATCTTCGAAATGTAATGAAATGATTTTCCTGGTAATTATGTTTAAATTATTTCATATTCTGGTATTCTTGATATTATGGATACTACTAACTTAGCCGCATTCTATCGTCGAGAATTAATAACTATGGACGAATGCAGCATCTGCGGTAGTTAGTTTTAGGCCTCGGGATGGGGAATGTTACAACTTGGTATCAGAGCGTAGCTTTATATAAAACTAAAGAATTTTGAACTTTAAAAAGAGTAACATAATCCATATGTATAAGAGAATAAGATTGGGATATGTGATAATGCTATAGTAACGTACTTGTGTTTGCTATATATATGTATAAGCTTTATCTCTATTCTCCATCTCTCTTAGATCACTCTTTTATACCTTACTATGGTTTGAATGCAAAATTAAGGAGTAGGATATGGAGGCAGTAAACGAAAGAGTGAATCTTAGTGGAGAAAGCACCACTACCAATGGAAATGTCAGCCCAACACTAGGAGAAATCCAGGTCTATAGACAACTGCAATTGTAGGTGCAGAAACACCACTGGTTGATATAGGAGCAATGTATCAGTTCTTTGTCAACATGATGCAAGCAGGAGCTACTATTGGATTGGTTGTGGAAATGCTGAAGGAGCTAATCAAGTAGTTCAGGTTGTCAACAATTATGTTGTTTTGAGTAGAGACTCTACAAGATTTGGAGGTAAACCATTTATTGGAATGTTGGATGCAAATGAAGTGGAGAATTGGATGCTTCATTGTGATAGGATCTTTGCTGATCTTGGTTTCAATGATGACCAGAAGAGGAGATTGGTGTCTAGGAAATTTGGAGGAGCTGTGTTATGCTGGTGGAATAGTGTGGCTTTGGAGTAGCAGAGGAAACTTTGACTTAGATAGAATTGAAAAGAAGGTTTGAAGAATGATTTATGTCTGAGATCGCTAAGTCAATTCTGTTGAGGAGTTTTGCACAATTTGTGTAAGGCGACATGGCTGTGCTTGACTACGCGACTAAATTTGAGAAGCTGTCCCAATAAGGGTCACAACACCAGAAAGGCAATTTCCTTACGGTTATAAGCGTGACAAAACCAATTTGTTACGGTTATAATCATGAAAATAGGTACCGTGGGCAAACTCAGTTACACTTTTGCTCACGGGTATAACCGTGATAAAATAGTAATTTCTCACGCTTATAACCGTTATAAATTTAGATATTATCACACTTATAACCGTGACAGAACAGTATTTACTCACGGTTATAATCGTGATAAAATGGTTATTACTAACGCTTATAACCGTGGGAAATTTAGATAGTATCACACTTATAACCGTGATAGAACAATAGTTTCTAACATTTATAACCATTACCAAAAAGGAAACTCTAACACTTATAACCGTGACAAAAGCAAATTATATCACAGTTATAACCATTACGAAAGGTTATTTTCTAACACTCATAACCGTGATAACTATAACAATATCAAACAAACTATATAGCACCAATATTTTATTACAGCTACAAACAATCTATACAAAAAATATATAGTATTAACATTAAGAAAACATACGATCAATAATTAGAACAACACCAAACATTTATGTTTCGCACCAACAACACAAAGGATACTTTATACCAACACCACAAATTATAGCATACAAGCATAGTATATATAACAAACTTTAAAACACAAATGTTTGAATGGCACCAACAAAAATATAAGTCTCTTACAATAAAGCTTGTGAGTTTACACAAAATACAAGAATTTACCAAAGTTGTTTTTACAATGTTATAATAATTATAATAGTACAACACCTACTTTGACTATCTGCAAGCTAAAACCAATCCTACCATGTAAACTCTTCCAGTTTTTCTTTAATTAAATTGTCTCATGCTTGATTGATTTTGTCCAGACTTAGATGCGCGCACATGCACATTCCAGAAAGCTGAATTAGCCGTTGTCGCATTCATGATAAATCCTCTAGCCGGTATCCTATATTTACTTAAAACCTATATTCTTAAACTTATAGCAGTGTGGTAAGACATTTGGTTATTTGAGCAAAATAAAACTGCTAGGATAAATTTATGAGGAATTTTACCCGATGGATAAGCATGAGGATAACAGCAGTGTCTCTAAATCCAGTTCTTGGGAGTAAAGCAAAAGCATTTGAATGAGTGAGCAGCATATCCCCAAATGCCCAATACATAGTTGCAGCTGATGGTAATGTCAGCGTAAGCACATACAAAGTTGCTATCATGTATATCAGCTTAAATTTCTATGGCTTCCACATTGCGTGCATAATCTCCCTATAATATACATTGACTTAACAAATCAGTATGAATTAAACTGATAATAAAGAACAACAACACATATTTTTGTGTGGTAGATAATAAATTTACACTGTGACAGCATGGCCTCCAAAAGTGTAGAATGTTTGTTGCTCCTGTGAAATATAATACCATTGTTGTAGGACCCGAATGTTGCACTCCTTCAAGCTTCAATTATATGATGGAAAAAGAGTTTCTAGTTCAGCGCTTTGAATGTTAACTATACATTGAATTGCATTCTCCACACCAATCATGTTGTTATGTGAATATTTTTATGTAAGTGTTCAATAATTATATATATGTACATGTCCATGGAGCAAGGCAGCAATTGTCAACTACCATGCAGTGCACGTTGTCATCAACAACCCAAGGAAGGACCATATTCTATAATTATTGAAGGAAGGGATGAATACTGTTGTGGCACAGCACGCACCAAAGGTAGATGTCCACATTCTCTTGTCCAGGTTATCATTGATGTGGTAAATATTGCTGCATGCGCATTAAGGTCGTATATCATACTTTATTCGCACATATATTATTCAGATAAATAAATCTAATTCATAATGTTTAGTACCTTGCACAGGCAATCAACTGAATAACTGAACCGAAGAGTAGGAAAGTACAGTTAAAAAGAAGACCTCCATTTCTCCAGTGCTTCCCCAACAATCCATCCAGAACTTCAAACCACTGTTGTAGAAATAAGTAATTTTAAGTTTTTAACAGACTGTCAAAGTATTACAGTTCAAAACTTATCACATTTCAATTATTACAAATGAGTAGTTTGAAAATTTCAATTAAATTACAACATAGGTTTCATCTTAACATTCAAACATAAATGTGTAATTCATGTACCTTCAAACCAATAATATTTGGCTAATATTTTAAACATATCTAAATTACAGTTTGACGTTAAATGTAATTCTAGTGATCTCAAAATTTTCTTTAGATGACTCTCATTTAATTTACAAATTAAGTACATACCATTTATTTTCTTCCGTGCTGAAGCAAGATAAGAAAGATCTGCTACATTTGCAAAACTAACACAACCATGTTCCTTTGTTTGTCCTATGTGCTTATCTCTTAGCACCTGAACCAAGTAAAATAATTAATGACATACACTTCTTCTATATTTACACATAAATTAAATAGGACAAAAGAATTATCACGGTACCAAACAAATGGTAAGCACTGAAGAGCATAAACAGAATGAAGATAGTCAGCTAATTATAAGCAAGCATTAGAGGGCCCTAATATCAAGTTGTTCACAAACCATTTTCTGGAGGACTGTCATGTTATCTCGTAAGTCCAAACTAAGTTTCAAGCAACTCTACTGTCCCAGCACTGTATCAACATAACAGAAGGAAAATTAATAAATCAAGCATTAAAAATACATATTTATAGCTAAAAAAAGTCAAATTTGTAATGGACAGATAGCAAATAAGGCTATAATATGTTAACCTGTAAATAAAACTAAAGAAACTAACCGTCGAATGTCTTTTAAACATGTAATCTAATGCATGTCACCAATGAAATATCTAAAATTTGTCAACCAAAGAAAATTTAACTCATAAGAAACAAATCGCTTTTTGGATCAACAACCACAATGCGTTAACACTTCATGTATGCAGCCTCTCTAAATTATACTTTCTGCTTTTTGATAAAGATTTTTATTTATTTTTTCCATCTGTTTTTTTTCTAACTACA
Organism: Allium cepa; assembly: GCA_030765085.1. Lineage (NCBI taxonomy): Eukaryota > Viridiplantae > Streptophyta > Magnoliopsida > Asparagales > Amaryllidaceae > Allium > Allium cepa. Next base: position 947,978,104 of record CM060945.1, on the reverse strand, counting down.
AATTGATCTCTATTGTTATTTTCAAAAATCACTAGAATGTAAAATTGAACCTCAACTTAAATAACTCACACCTTAAATTAATTACTTGAATATAAGGTTTTAGAATTAACCTCAACTAACCTCAACTAATTACTTGAATATAAGGTTTTAGAACTAACCTCAACCATTAAGATAACATGATTATTAATCACATCCCAAAGATAAAAGCAATTTGAATAACAAAGGTAGGTATAAAGCAGAGTCTTCTACTGCTAATGGCTGCCTGAATAGTATATGCGACTCATTAAATATTTTTGTAACGACGGAAAAGAATAGGCATACGAACATGGTTTTATGACATTGTTTTCACATTGATTTGATTCTATTTTAATTTCAAGTCATAAAAATAGCAATTAATCAATTTGTATTAGGTTGAGGAAGTAATAAATATCCATTTTATGGGAGTAAATGTTAATTAACAACTTATTCATATGGCTTTGTAAAGAGCAAAATTATTTTTTGCATAAATATCAGCATACTTCAAATATATGTCAACCACCAAAACTTGAGTGCGGTAATGGTGAATTCACTACTCACACCCCATTACTTTTCTATGGCAATGAGTGCAGATTTGAGATTTCAAAATTAATCAATACAAAATTGGCAGGAGATGATACAATTTGAGATAATAATACATATAATGATTTTAATGGATCATTTATGAAATGAAAACAATGGTTTTAAATAATGTATATTGCCAAGAGATAAATCAATGCTATTAATACAAACCATATAGATAGAAAGAATTTTCTTATCATAAAAGTAATATTTGAAACTGATATAACAATCAATATAGGAATTTAACGGTGTCCAATTTCTTTTTACGTAGCCAAATAAATCAAACTTGGACAGTTATTAAACTTTCGAAAAAAATATGATACACAGCTTATATCACATCTACTGTATACTTCTTAGTATGAACGTGTATGATACATACAAACAGTTAATACTTGATTTGATTTTGGTATGGGGAAGCTCATCACATTTGTCAATGTGTTTAATTAAACACCAATCGTTTCATGTCATAAATAAATTGCTAATTAACTTCCATCGTTATAATTCCTTGCGTACATGGTTTTTTTTGCCGTATCCTTCCAACTTTCTAACTTTTGAATTAAACAATATTTTTGATTGTTTATTAATTATGACAGACAATAGTATGTGCTAAATGTTTCGGCATCAAGTTCTACAAATAGTAATCATTCATGTATGAGGGAAAAGGGCATAGATATCATATTTTGTTTAAAGGATAAGCAAACGACAAACAATAATTTTTTTAATTTCAGTGTGTACCTGGAAATGTTCGAGCATCCATAAAATACTATTTTCCTGTTATGAAAGTCTTTTTGCATTAAAATCCTAAAATCAAACTGGTTCAAGCATCCATAAGATACAAAAGTGTTGAAATACATTAGTTAGGTACACAATTTAAGCAAATATTTGGCATAAGTCTCCAAAATCAAACTGATTTCACCTCTAGAAAAAGAAAGAAACGATGGTAAAAATGAGACCACAACTTCATAATGCATCATCAGAAACCTCATTCCTATAAATTTTCATTTAAACATTACCAGACGGCATCATCTTCCGTGGCCCTCTTCTGCTGCTTCTTTTTTAACTCTGGCTCCTTTTTTCTACAGATTATTATAAAATAACATTTCAAGTCATCAAAATAAAAATGGTTTAGACAATCCACAAAAGAATCTCAAGTTATACCATAATTATGAAGTAAAATAAAAGTTATGCAATGGGGCAAAAGTACTTAAGATTCTAGCGGTAGAGATTCGCACAAGAAAAAGATACCTAAGATTCAGAAGAATACATACCCTAGATTGCAATAGATGAACAGATTCGATTGGGAAAAATTGATTAAAAGAGGCGCAATAAGAAACAAACCCTAGATTCATACAAAAAGAGAAAGAGGTTTGCTAATGCGTAGAAACAACAGAACTACGGTGTGAATAAAAACTACTAGCTTGCCCTCCTCAGATCACCTTATTTACCCAAGTACCGAATATCCTAACGGTTGTAAATGTGACAAAGGGAAACAACGGATATAACTGTTAGTAATCTGTAATGGTTATAACCGTTACAAATTCTAGCAAAATAAGTGTTGCAAATTCTAGCTAATTCATTTGGAAATTTCCAAGGCATCAGCAAAATGAACGCTGAAACTTACAAAAACAAATGCGAGTCATAAAGTTACAGTTAGAGTTTGGCCAATCGTTGTTAGCCGATCGTTTTTGCCAAGCCATAAAAATGATCAGCATATTTCAGTGAATGATCCATTGTTTCGTGGAAAATGCGATATCTCCCAAACGATACGTCGTAATTGCACATAATTTGGAGAGCAAGTATCTTACATCATGAATAGCCTACACTATCGATCGCACATCAATCAGAGGCCAAATAATGATCGGCTAAACTTTGATCGATCGTTCCAAAATGTCGAGTTAGGGCCATTGACTGTCATGTGGGCCCTTACGGATTTAGAGACACTTCTTGCAAAGTTTTTGCCCAATCCATGCACGTCTTCTTCTATAAATACAGTGGGTATTCTCCATAAAGAGGATCCTTCTTTCGGCTACCTAGGCTCTGCCATTTTTATTCTTCACTCTTATACTAATGGATCCTAGCTGATCCAAACATCCTTGTAATAATAATCAAGTGCAAGATCAATAAAAATATGAAGTGGACATAGGCTAAGATTGTTGAACACTATAAAAATCTATGTGTTCATTTACTTTTTTGGCTATGTTTTAATTTTCATTCATCGTTTAATCTCAACGTGATTCTATTCGGCGTTGACGGCCGATTTTGGTGTCAACATTACCTCTTTAAAATGTGGCTTAACTCTTGCACGAAAATGATTACACTACGTCCCAGTGAACTCATACCGCCTGGTGCTTCGGGAGATTTTGCCTCGTCTTAGGATCTCTTGCTTGCTTATTGTTGCCTTAATGTTATAAATAGGAGCGATGGCTATGGAGTTTGCTGCACCACTCCATAATTTGCTATTGACACTCTCATTGCTTGAACCAAACCGACGATGTTGAGATCACTAAACTTGGATCAAAGAAGTTCCAATTAAGGCCTATGTCGATGCTTGTAATGTGACGACCAACTATTTTTAAGATCTAAATTTAATTATATAACGTCAAAATATGCTTATAATTAAATCCAGATATTAAGGACTATGAACTGTGGGTAAATATAAAATAAAAAGTCTAAAATAGCGAATAAAAAGGGAAAACCTCACAATCAAATCAAACATCAACTCGATAATATAATTATTTTACAAAATTATTACATCAGTTTTACATTTCAATAATACAATTATCGTTAACTTATGAACAATATAATAATGGTATAAAAGAATATACCAAATTGGCTACTCATGATATAACTTGCATTCCCTTTTCCTTTTATTCTTCTGCTCCAACTTGCAACTTCTCAACTGTGTGTGTGTGTGTGTGTGTGTGTGTGTATATATATATATAATGAAAGGAAAAAGGTTTCAACTATGTTTGGACTGCATCTAACCCTCTTCAGTATCACCAAAGGTTTAATAGCTATTACACAAGAAAAGACTGCCTACCTATCCCTTTTGAAGGACCAAGCCCATGTAGTTTTATTTTATGCTCTTTTCATGCATCCAAATACTTGCTAGTACATGACAACTATAGAATCCATGCAATAATTGCACCCATCACAACCAATGTAATCAATGCAACTAATGCAACCATTACAACCACTACGACCAACGCAATCAATATAAGTATGACAACCCTAATTTTAATTAACATTTTTATAAGATTTAATCGGATAAATTAAATTAAATAATGTGAAAGGTTAAGAGGATTGAGATTTGATAATTAATAGGAGTTGTCCCCTAATGAATGAGTTAACAAGAATGATTTAAAAACTTAATAGGAAAGAGGAATATATGTTAAGGGCAAAATGGGAATAGATCTGAATTCTAAAACATAAACCCTTATTATCTTGTTTCCTCCCTCATTTTATTCATTACAACCAAAACTAAAAATTCAAGGCAACCATAGCAAGGTGATTCAAGAGAAGTAAAGCTGGGGAAAAAAAGACCACAACTTAGGGAAATCAAATCAAAGAAAAATCTCGACCTTCTTAAACCATTCAAGGTGAATAATAGTTATGCATCTCACATTTGAATTGTTATTTTCATTTTAAGTATAAATCTAATTCCTTTGCTCATATTATGTCGTGCTATAATAGTTTGAATGATTATATCTTATTGGTGAATTTGTAAATATTATTTATGAAATTATATAATATGTTTGAGTTAGAAAACCTATCATATCGCACCAAAATGACTTGAGATTTTGATATGATGTTAGAAATATTATTTTAGAAGTAGATTTTTAATTCCACAATTTTCTAATTTAATGAGAATGTTTGATGAATTTTCTAAGGGTGGAAAATGAGATATTTCAAATTTTAATTTTTTAAAATAATAAAATTAAACTTTTGACTCCGAAATTTTTAAATTTTGAAGATTATGATTAATTTGATTTATTGTGATTTATGGGATTTTTCCCAAGTGTTTAAGATTTATTATGAATTATTTGAGCTAGAAAGGCTTAATTAATTATTAAAACATTAGTATAAAAATATATGGTTCGAAAATGTTTTAGAAAAAGAAAGATAAGGCTGTGGCAGTTTTTTAGAAAAGTATTTGATAAAGAAAGTTGTTAACCAATGAGCTTTTGACAAATAGAAGGGTTTGGTAATAAGAAATCACTATGAATAGCGAAATTGTTGTTTTAGCATTAATTACCATAATGCCATGCCGAAGTCAATGACGTCGCGCTCAACCATGCCACATTTAGGGTCTTTGATGTTAATTACAGGAGATGCATAGGATACCAACTTCGGTTGGTATGAAAGAGATCGGCTTGGGTTAAGGTGCGAAGTAGAGCATCGAGGTCGACGTTATGAAGTTCGAAATGGATGAGGCCGCTTTCTTTAACTTATTGATGCCACACTTTGTACTATGCCGCGTGTTTTCTTTAATGTCACGGATGCCATTGGTTTCAAAGTGATTAATAGCGGCAATAACGATGTCGCATATTTTATGCCTATTGACTTTAACAATATAGGCAATTTTGTTGCATTATTATGTCGACAACGTGGATGACGATGCCACTTTTATTTAAAACATATGTTTTCCAAGGCGGCTATGGTGTCGCTCCTAATGACTACGGCTCTGCTGAAGCCGCTTATTTTCCTTAAAGCAATAACGCCGATATTTAACTATGTCAACCTTATTCTTTTAAGACTTTTTCCTATGCAAACCAAGTTTGATACCTTTGGGCGTTGACGTTATAAATTAAATGATTTTATTAACTTTGGCTTATAGCTTAAGTTTTGAGAAGCAAAGACCCTCGTATCATCACCGACGAAATAATATAAAGGTTTTATATTGTTTTGGATCTATGGCCTATAGTTTCAAAGTGAGTTAACTTTCAAGTGATTTTTGAGCTTCACCGATACTATATTATAAAAGCATATATCATGGCATAATTATTTTGGATGTAGTAAAGAGCTATATTTTCCTTATTTTGAAAGTATGATTTCAAGGGTTAAATTATTTATTAAAAATGTGTTTTCCAGGAAATAGAAAATGGTATTTAGCCCAACATTTTACTAAAGAATTATTAGTCTTATCACTTTCGGATGGATTGTGATAGGATGAATTGACTAAAAATTAGAAAACCAGATAGGACTAGTGTAGGCTAGCACTCTATACTTTAAACGTTGGCCACTAGATAATATGAGTTTGAAATTCTAGTCTGTAGGGCTTTGTCAAGGGTAAGACAAAAGGTAGTTTATGCATAGAAGGGAATACATAAAGAAAAGGTAGGTTATAGGTTGGCCTATAATTTCATAGTAAACCTGACAGAACTATGAGTTTGACAGATAATTAAGTAAACACTAGGATAGGCATATTTTGATAGACCATCCAGTTTTCTTCTACAGTTAGTTAGAAAACTTGGTATATCTGGTAGGTCCGAGTCAGCCATTTGGCTAGGGGTTACCCTGTGAAAACTAAACACTAGGACAAATAGTCCATTGATTTGATGGATAGTCATGATTACCTATGTAGCATGCTTGAACATCATTCTTTATATTGTTTATTATAACCAGTTCGGTTTTAGGAATTTGGTTTGCTAAAGCTAAATTTTTAAAGGGATATTAGTGAGGGGAAAACTCATTCTTCTCAACGGCGTGGTCTCACTTAATACCTATAAACCAAGATGGCATATTATTTATGTTTTTCCCATAAACTCTTAGGTGCACAAATTTTGATTTGAGTAGGTCAAAAGTAAGGGCTTTACAGGTTAGTTAGGTTTTAGCGAGTAAAGCTTCTAGAGACATGCAAGAGGCAAAGCAAGCAATGTAGGAGTCTATTTATTACTATTATACACTGTGTTATATCAATTACTATATGAATGTATTGACAGCAGATGCATCTGTCTATTTAATAACGTTGGTCAACCAAGGGGCATCTTCATATGTCGGTCTCGGAGTATTTTGTAATAATTATATTTTATCTGAACTTCGGCAACGTTTGGGATTATGTAAAAATATGGAATATAATCTTCGAAATGTAATGAAAATATTTTCCTTGTAATTATGTTTAAATTATTTCATATTCAGGTATTCTTGATATTATGGATACTACTAACTTAGCCGCATTTTATCGTCGAGAATTAATAAGTATGGACGAATGCAGCATCCGCAGCAGTTAGTTTTAGGCCTCGGGATGGGGAATGTTACAACTTGGTATCGGAGCGTAGGTTTATATAAAACTAAAGAATCTTGAACTTTAAAAGGAGTAACATAATCCAGGTGTATAAGAGAATAAGATTGGGATATGTGATGATGCTATAGTAACGTACTTGTGTTTGCTATATATATGTATAAGCTTTATCTATATTCTCCCTCTCTCTTAGATCACTCTTTTATACCTTACTAAGGTTTGAATGCAAATTTAAGGAGTAGGATATGGAGGTAGGAAATGAAAGAGTGAATCTTAGTGGAGAAAGCACCACTACCAATGGAAATGTCAAGCCCAATACTACGAGAAATCCAGGTCTATAGACAAGTGCAAATGTAGGTATAGAAACACCACTGGTTGATATAGGAGCAATGTATCAGTTCTTTGTCAACATGATGCAAGCAGGAGCTACTATTGGATTGGTTGGTGGAAATGCTGAAGGAGCTAATCAGGTAGTTTAGGTTGTCAACAATTATGTTGTTTTGAGTAGAGACTCTACAAGATTTGGAGGTAAACCATTTATTGGAATGTTGGATGCAAATGAAGTGGGGAATTGGTTGCTTCATTGTGAAAGGATCTTTGCTGATCTTGGTTTCAATGATGACCAGAAGAGGAGATTGGCATCCAGGAAATTGGAAGGAGCTGTGTTATGCTTGTGGAATAGTGTGGCTTTGGAGTAGTAGAGGAAACTTTGATTTAGATAGAATTGAAAAGAAGGTTTGAAGAATAATTTATGTCTGAGATCGCTAAGTCAATTTTGTTGAGGAGGTTTGCACAATTTGTGTAAGGCGACATGACTATGCTTAAGTAGGCGACTAAATTTAAGGAGCTGTCCCGATAAGGGTATGCTGCCGTTGACATAGTTATCAAAAGAAATGAGTATCTCATCCGTGAATTAAGACCTAAGCTTGCTAGGGAAACTTTACCACATCTCATGGATTCATGTGATGTAATCATCGAGATGGCTTTTCAAAATAAATGGATGATTCATTTGTTTAGTAATAACAAGCTAACGAGAGTTAGGGTGGACAGAATCAAAAGAGAAAGTTTTACCAAAAGAAGGAAACTCAGAAGGGTGGAGCTGCCAAGAAAGGAAAGTCCGAGGTTGTGTGTTACAAGTGTGACAAAAAAGGAAATTATTCTCATAAGTGTCGAACCGTTAAGGGAAAGGAAGTCGTTGGAAAGAAGAACATTAAATGCTTTAATTATGACCAAGTAGGACATTACAGGAACAAATGTCCAGAAACAGCCAAGACAGAAAAAGGAAAAGTATTTACTTTGGAGCCGATTACCTCAAGACCAACAGCTGAGGAGAAATGAAAAGCTATGATGGAAGGTACGCTTTTGATTCATGATATACATGTTAGAGTATTGTTTGACACTGGTGCATCACATTCTTTTATATCTCATTGTTTACTAGATAAGCTTAACTTAGAACCCTCATACCTAATTATTTCCTTAAGGGTTGTGAATTCAATAGGAGGGTATGCGACCCTTGGGATGAGATGTGACCATTTAAAGTTTGAATTATTAGGTCATATATTTGCTTGTAATTTGTATGTGTTTAGTTCCATGGGCTTTGGGAGTATTTTGGTTATGGACTGGTTAAGTAAGTATAATGCTAGGATATTTTGTCGTGATAGAAAAATATCATAAAAACACCCTAATAGTAGCGACCGAATTATATACTTAGTAGAGAATCCAAGTTTTGATGTTTGTGCTTTTTTGGGTGTAACAGAGGAGGAAGATGAGTCGAATTGGGTTTTTGTAGTAAGAGAATTTGCAGATGTTTTTGAGTCTGTTACAGGACTACCGCCAAAATAAGCTATTGAGTTTCAAATAGATCTTGTATCTAGAGCTGAACCCGTTACTAGACCGCCTAGCAGAATGACACCTATCGAGATGAAGAAGTTAAAGATGCAGATGGTGTACTTAGAAGGAAAGAGTTTTATTAGACTAACCAGTTCACCGTTAGGGAGCGGCCATGGTGTTTACGAAGAAACTAGACAGGTCGATAAGGTTGTGTATCGATTATCATAAGTTGAATGAAAAGACAATAAAGAATTGTTATCTCCTACTGAGAATCGACGATTTATTTGATCACTTAAGTGGAGCCAAAGTGTTGGATTTAGCAATAGGGTTCCATCAACTAGGTGGAAAACGATAGTTCCATTGATGGCATTTAGAACAAAATATGGTTCATACGAGTGGTTTGTAATGGCATTCGGATTAACTAATGTGCATGCCCTCTTTGGGAATTTAATGAACTGGGAGCGCTTGGATAGATTTGTATTGGTATTCGTAGACAACATTTTGATATATTCTAAGGATGAAAGAGGTCATGAGATTCATCTTAGGGTAGTGCTCGAGATGTTGAGGCAGTATCAGCTAAAAGCGAAGTTTTCAAAGTGTCATTTTTGAAAGAAGGAGGTGAAGTTTCTTGGTCATATAATCTCGAAGAAAGGGTTGTTGGTAGATCCAGCTAAGGTAGTAGTAGGTAAGAAAGGGTTGTTGGTAGATCCAGCTAAGGTAGAAGTAGTTAATAACTAGAAGAGACCCAAGATGGTGACGGAGATAAATAGTTTCTTTATCTAGCAGGCTACTACCTGAGATTCATCAAGGATTTCTTTCATATAGAAGCACATATGTCTAAACTAACGAGGAAGGACATGAAGTATATTTGGACCAATAAATGTGTGAAGACATTTCAGAAGCTAAAACATTTATTGACCCGCCCATGTTTCCAGATGAAAATAAAGATTTGGTAATGTATACTAATGCGTATGGAGCAGGCTAGGAGCCGTGTTAATGCAGAGGAGTAAAGTGATTGCTTATGCTTCGTGATGCTGAAACCACACATAGTTTGATATCTTACTCATGACTTAGGATTGGCTACCGTAATATTTGCTTTGAAGGTATGGAGGCATTACCTTTTGGGAGGACAATTTGAGTTGTAGATGGATCACAAGTCGCTAAGATACTTATTCTCTCAGAAGCAGTTGAATATATGAAAACAGAGATGGTTGGAGTTTTTAGCTGCTTATGATTTTGGAATTGAGTGCGCACCCGGGAAAGGAAACGGAGTCATAGATGCACTTAGTAGGAAACATCAGAATGTGGTTTTAGCTACATTGGCTGAATGGAAAGATTTGGAAGCATTGACTACTTGTAGTGTGCGGTTAAGATCGACTGTCAATTTTAGTCCAAGTACCACAATGTTATCTTATTTGGAAGTTCGACCAGTATTGATCAAAAGGATTACTTCTAAGCAAAGATATGACCAATTGCTAACTGAAAAAATTAGAAGGCTGGAAGCTGGAACTGAGATTGATGATTTGAAGGATTTTTATCTTAACCAGAATGGATGGTTGAGGAAAAAGGATGACTGTGTGTTACCAATGTTGGTGACCAAAGGAAAGAAGTTCTTAAGGAATGTCATCGATTGAAGTTTACTATTCACCTTGAAGGAACTAAGATGTATCAGGATATGAAGAGAAGTTTCTTCTTGGATGATCTGAATTACCAGCAAGTGAAAGCCGAACATCAAAAGCTGAGTGGATTGCTTTAGCCTTTAGATATACTGATTTGGAAGTGGGATTCAATATCCATGGATTTCATTAACGAGTTGCCAAGGTCCAATAGAGGAAATGAAAGTATGTGGGTTATAATGGACAGAATAACTAAGAGTGCACAATTTATACCTGTTAAGTTGACAAGAACGACACCTATTTTGACTAAGTTATTTATGAAGAACATTGTTAAATTGCATGGAATCCCTAGCAGGATAGCTAATACAAATATTATTTATTTACTAGCTAACTCTGAAGGGGTCTACAAGAGGTTTTAGTTACCACGCTTAAGATGAGTACTGGTTATCACCCACTAACAGATGGGAGACAAAAAAAGAGAGTCGATAAGGTACTTGAAGATCTGTTGAGAACTTATGTACTAGATTTTGGTGGGTTGTGGGAAGACCATTTGCACTTGGTTGAGTTTTCCTACAATGATTGTAATCAAACTAGTATTCCTAATGGCGCCTTTTGAATTTTTGTATGGAAGGCCGTGCAAAATCACCAGTATGTTGTTTATAGATTGAAGATAAATTAGTTCTTGGTCCAGATGTGGTAAAAGAAGCAGAAGAAAAGATTGAGTTGATTCGGGCTAGAATGAAGGAAGCTAGGTCTAGGCAGACAAGTTATGCAGATAAGAGACAAAGGGGCTTAGAATTCTCAATTGGAAATCATGTTTTCATCAAAGTATCACCGATGAAGATTATAGTAAGATTCATGAATGTAAGGAAATTAGCATCTATATTCGTTAGACCATTTCCTATCACGGAAAGAATCAAAAAACCCGCTTATAGGATACAGTTACCGAGCAGTTTGGCAGGAATCCACGGTGTTTTCATATTTTCATCTCTAGAAGTGTGTTCGAGATCTATGTACCATTATTACTTCAACTACACTGGAATTTTAGTAATGGAATCCGACATGACCATTGTTAGGCAACCAACTCATATTGTGGATATGGATGAAAAGTTAAGGAATGAGACAGTCAAGTTAGTCAAGGTTCAGTGGAGTGACGACGAGAGAGACTGTACTTTAGAAATGGAGAGTAGGATTGGGGATGCTTATCCTGACTTGTTTGATGGTATGTTTTACATCTACGCTTTTATGTTCAATGTATCCACATATCATAATTTTAAGGATCAAATTCTTTAAGGAAGGGAGTCTATAATAATCCTAATTTTAATTAACATTATTTAGAAGATTTAATTGGATAAATAAATAGAATAATGTAAAAGGTTAAGAAGATTGAGATTTGATAATTAATAGGGGTCATGCCTTAATGAATGAGTTAAAAAGAATGATTTAAAAACTTAATAGAAAGGAGGAATATATGCTAAGGGTAAAATGGGAATAGATCTAAATTCCTAAACTAAAACCCTTTTCTCTTATTTCCTTCCTCATTTCATTCATTAAAACAAAAGTAAAAGTGCAAGGTCGACCATAGCAAGGTGATTCAAGAAAAGTAAAGCTAGGGAAAACAAGATCAAAGCTTAGGGAAATCAAATCAAAGATAAAACTCAACCTTCTTAAACCATTCAAGGTGAATAATAGTTATGCATCTCATGTTTTAATTATTATTTTTGGTTTTAAGTATAAATCCGATTCTTTTGCTCATATTATGTCATGCTATGATAGTTTGAATGACTATATGCTTTTTGAAGAATTTATGGAATTTATTTATGAAATTAAGTGATATGTTTGAGTTTGAAAACCTATCATATGACACTTAAATTACTTGATATTTTGATATGATCCTAAAAACATTATTTTAGAAGTGGGTTTTTTATTTCATAATTTTTTGATTTAATAAGGATATTTTGTGAATTTTCCAAGGTTAGGAAAATGAGATATTTTGAGTTTTAATTATTTAAAATTACAAAATTATTTTTTTGGCCTCAAAATTTATATGTTGAAGAATATGATTAATTTGGTTTTTTTGTGATTTTGGGGATTTTTTTCTAAGTTTTTAAGATTTATTATGAATTATTTGAGCTAAAAAGGCTTAATTAATTATTAAAACATTCATATAAAAATATATGGTTTGAAATGTTTTTAGAGCAGAAAGATAAGGGTGCGGCAGGTTTTCGAAAAAGTATCTGATAAAGAAAGTTGTTAACCTATAAACTTTTAACAAAAAGAAGGGTTGATAAAAAGGAATCACTTTTAATAGCAGAATTGCAATTTTAAAGTTAATTAACGTAATGATACGCCGAAGTCAATGACGCCGCCCTCCACCATGCCACATATAGGGTCTTCGACATTAAGCATAGGATACCAACTACGGTTTGTATGAAATGGTTCAGCCTGGGGTGAGGTGTGAAGTAGAGCATCAAGGTCGACGTCATGAACTTCGAAGTGGATGAGGCCGCTTTATTATACTTATTAATGTCGCACTTTGTACTATGCTGCATGTTTTCTACAATGTCACCAACCCCACTGGTTTCGAAGTGACTAATAGCTTCAATAATGTTGCCACATGTTTTATACCTATTGTCTTTGAAAATATAGGCAACTATGTCGGTTTTAGCTATGTCGAAATCATGGATAACGACCGCTTTTGTTCAAAAACATATGTTTTCAAAGGCAGCTATGGTGCTGCACCTAGTGACTTCGGCTCTAATGAAGCTGCTTATTTTTCTTGAGGCAATAATGCCAAGATTTAACTTTGTCAACCCTGTTCTTTTAAGACTTATTCCTATGCAAACCTAGTTTTATACCTTAGGATGCCGACATTTTATGAAGTGTGACTTCCATGTTATCGAGCTTATGGCCTTATGTTTTAAAAGTTAATGGTTTAATATATGTTATTTTAAAGAAAGGCAAAGATTCTTAGTGGCAACAAGGTCGTCGACGCTATAAATTAAATGATTTTATTAATTTTGGCTTATAGCTTATGTTTTGAGAGGTGAAGACCCTCATATCCTCGTCGACGTATCAATATAAAGGTTTTATATTGTTTTAGCTCTATGGCCAATGGTTTCTAACTAAGTAAACTTCTAAGTTAGAGCTTCACCAATATTATCTTGTAAAAGCATATATCATGCCATAATTATTTTGGATATAGTGAAGGGCTATATTTTTCTTGTTTTGAAAGAATGATTACAAAGGTTAAATCACTTATTAAGAAAGTGTTTTCAAGGAAATAGAAAAGGATATTTAGCCCAAAATTTTCTAAAGAATTAGTACTCCTATCACTTTTGGACAGATTGTGATAGGATGAATTGACTCAAAGATTAGAAAACCATATGGGATTAGAGTAGGAAAGTGCTTTATACATTAGCCATTAGCCCCTATTTGATATGAGTTCGAAATTCCAATTGTAGGGCTTCGTCAAGGGTAAGACGAAAGGTAGATTTATGCATGGAAATGAATACACAAAGACAAGGTAGGTTATAGGTTGGCCTGCAAAACCTTTAGGTTCATAGTAAGCATAGCAAAACTATGAGTTTGAAAAATAGTCAGGGTAACACTAGGATAGGAGTATTTTGACAGGCCGTTCAGTTTTCTTTTAATAGTCATTTAGAAAAATTGGTATATCCAGCAAGCCCGAGTCAGCCATTTAGGTTGGTAGTTACCCTGTGAAAACTAAACATTGGGACGGATAATCCACGAATATGATGATAAGCATGATTACCTATGTAACATGCATACACATTATTATTTATATTATTTATTATAACCAGTTTGGTTGTAGGACTTTGACTTGCAAAAGATTTATTTTTAAAGGGATATTAGTGAGGGGATAACCCGTTCCGCTCAACGATGCGGTCTCACTTAATATCTATAAAGCGAGATGGCATATTACTACTTATACCAGGCTTTTTGTCTGGCTTGAAGTTTATGTTTTTCCCTTAAATTTTCGGATGCTCAATATTTGATTTGGGTAGGTCGAGAGTAAGTTCTTTACAGTTTAAGTGGTTTTTGGCGAATAAAGCTTTGAAGACGTGAAAGAAGCAAAGTTAGCTATGCATGAGTCTATTAATTACTATTATCCATTGTATTATGTCACTTTCTATATGAATGTATTAACAGTAATTGTATCCGTCTATTTAGTAGCTCTGATCAACCAAAGGGCAATCTTCATATATCGCTCTTGAAGTATTTTATAATTATATTTTATCTGAACCTGGGCAATATTTGGGATTATGTAATGAATATGGAATATTATCTTTGAAATGTAATGATAAAATTTGCTTTGAAATTATGTTTAAAATTATTTCACATTCTGGTGCTTTTGATATTATGGATACCATTAACATAGCCATATTTTGTCATCGAGAATTAATAACTACGATGACTACAGCATCCGTATCAGTTAGTTTTAGGCTTTAGAATGGGGGATTTTGCAATAACTAAAATAACCATTACAACAATCTCAACCAAAACAACCAAAGAAAATAGTAGAAGCAGAAATGTAATAACCCGCACTTCAGCGTCCCTGAATTTTCTCTATATCGAAAATTCAAGTCCACTAAAGGACGGATCATTGATGCAGGTATCCTGTAAATAAACAAAAGTATATCAGAGCACTATCAATAAAAACTCATAGTGGTATTATAAAGTAAAATAAAACATAAGATTACTGATGAAGGCTAATGCCTCTGGTGTCTAGTACCTTGTCAGAGCTAAGCATGCATAAGGAAATCTATCATTCCACATTCTCGCCTTATACCAGTACTTGTTCCTATAAATCTATCATATGGGTTGAAATGGGAAGGGGGTTAGAACAATATTTTGGTGACTGATATATTACATACTTCACACATAACACTAGTTTGTGCTGATTGCTTTTCAGTACATGTTGTGTCTACTTTTTAAACTTTGTTGTCTTGACTTTGTAATAACCCACACACCAATGGACTTGAATTTTTGCTAAATTAAAAACCCAACTCCACCAAAATACCCACCGTTGGTTTGGTATCCTGTACATAAAATAAAAGAATGCATATCAGAGCATTAATGATATAACTCACAACGGAGTAATAAAATATAATAAGTCACATAGCAACTGACTATGATTTGACACTTTTAAAGTCTAGTGTCCTTGTCAGCACCGAATACGCCTAACACCAATACCTATCCTTCAAGCGATCCAGTGGGTTGTAATGAGGAGATTGTCAAAACAATGTTTTGGTAACTGTTAAATTATACGCTTAGCACATAACACTAATTTATGCCAATTGTTCTCTATCACACGTTATGCCAGTTTACCTTTTAATTAGTCATCTCGACTCCTAATTCGTCTACAATCCGTTTCCATCTACCCTCTGTAGAATCATAGTTACATACATATATTTATCAAAATATAAGTACCACAGTCTACCAATGGACCAAGATATTATCCCCACTAGTATCTCTCAATTAGCACCCCGTCAGGATCCATCGCCCTCACCGCGTCATGACCTTCTCAGCATATAACTCATGGGATTCTTCCTAATGATGGCTTTTGAAAATATTATGTCATACTCTAATCACTTTGGGGATTTACTACTTTGTCTGCTTCTTATTGTGGACTCGGTTTCATGGACCACCCCTAATTAGGCCTGTCAACAGATACTTTTGGATATAGATATGCCATATCTATATTCGCATCCGAAATCATTTTCGAATATCTGTATCCATGGATATGGATGGATATTCGAAAATTATCATATCCATTAACGACTAATAAATCATGAAGCATAAATAGAAAATTTCAGTTTAATATAAATTTTTGTTCAATCCCATTGATTATCGAAGTGTCAAAAATAACAAATATGATAATAACAAATAGTTTTAAGCAGTTAATATGCATTTAGTGCTTATGATATAAACCTCTAACTTAATAAAACAATAAATAAATATCTTTCATTATACTAAAATACACATAATGTTGACTATAATCTTGGAAAATACCAGAAGAATAGTTTTCGGATACGGATGCCTCCGTATCCACATCCGTTTCTGTTTCTCAAATATCGGATATTCGACGGCTTTTTAGATACGGATGCAGACGGATTTTGGATTTTACAGGTATCCGTTAATATCCCTAACCCCGGCCATTTTAAAAGAACTCCATTTGTGTTAATTGGCCTTTCCCTAACAAACAACTGTGGTGGTGTATAGCCCAACTTGATCTACCCTGGTAGGAGACAAAGATTGGTTAGGCATACCTCTATCTTTCCCATTGACTGGTAAGGATTGATGACGTTCTCACCCTACTAGTCATAAATGCATAATTGAGGCTACATATATATATTTCATATATAAATTCATTCATGCTTACTTAATACCTTGGCTCTTACGGTTGACCCTTGGTCATTAATTCATTATGCGTTTATCCTTTTCTTACTTTAAGTTTATCTACCGCTTTCCTCTTATCAAGTTCATAATATGATTTCCTATTCTTTTTATTTGTTTTCTCATTTTCTAGCTTTATTCCAGTTTTCTCATTTTATCTTTTTATTTTTTCTTGCCTATCCTTCGCACTTCCTTTTTATTTACTTTCCATTTCTATTGGTATATCGCATTTTATCTTTTTAGGATATTCTAATCGTGTTCGTATCTTCCTATTTAACTCTTGGGGTTTACTGCGTTTTAGTGCTTTGAAAATACCATTCTTATCTAAAAAGATAGATTTGTGTGTTGTTTGTAGTTATAAGGAACTATCTTTTTTAAATAGATGGCACAAAATATGGTAAATATCCCTATTTTGTACATCTCTTTCTTTTTAAGGTGTATTCCTTGTCATTTCAAACATTGCACTTTTATTTGTTTAAACTTGATGATACATAGAAATCAATTTGCAACATCCCAAATTCTAATGAATTAAAATATCACTAAAACCCCTAAAATCTTAATAAAATCTCTTTATTTTACATTCTTATCCTTCATTCAAATACCATTTTGTGATTACCATATCACAACAAATTCATAATTCCGTATTTCTCAATAATAAATTTAGGAACTGCTAATATCCTACACATTTTATTCTTCTCTTTGTTTTTCAATTTTATTTCCTACACATAAATTTGTTTCCCTTTTGAATTACTTCTATTCTTCTCTTCTCTTATTTCCCGCTTTTCTCACTTATATACATATGTATAATATAATATTTTACTATTTTTAGAATTCTTGAAATTATGAAGGAAAGAGAATGGCAAAGCTATGCTCTGTGATCCAAAAAATATGAGAAAAAAGGTGTGAACTAGGCTTGCATTCATAACGATTTGGAGTTAACTTGGAGCGTTAGATTTATCTTATGCAATCTTTATGTTAATCAAGTATGCACTCTAGAAATTTAGCAGTTAAGAAACATAATTACATAAATCAGTGTCGCTCAAATCCATGCCCCAGCTTTAAAATTTTATACGCCACGGTCGATCATTCAAGCATATTTAATTATTGGGTGCATCCTTGGTTGGCATGTGCTTTCTTTTAAGCGTGTTTAATTATTGTCTGTGATTTTGCTAATTTGATTCCTTGCGTAACCGATCTTGTTCATTTATTTTCCACTTTATATATTCTCTAAGATTAATTTAATGTTAACATTTATTAACATATAAGTTTCCACTATCCTTACTAATTAGCATTACTATAATTACATATATAATTATTTCGATTTTAAAAGTTCAAACGTTAATAACTTTTTTATTTAAACTCCGTTCGAAAAACTTTATATATGAAAATTGATTAGAAAATCACCAAGAACCTGATGGTATAGTTTTGTAGCTAAATTTTGATGTTTGCAAAAATCTTATTTTTTGGGCATTTGCTATTTATTAATTAATTTTTGAATTACTATCGTAAAAATCATGGGGTATTACATTCTTACCCCATAAAAGAATTTTGTCCCTAAAATTCCTTAAAGGCACAATCAAATGACCTACCATACATCCATTATAAGCTAACAAATCAATTAATGTACAACCAATTTTGCAACGTGTATAAGTGCACAGTGTATCACAATACAGATGATATGTATACAGAATGGTTCTAAGCAGTGTCTCTTGTATGAATACTTTCTTTTAATAATATGATGCAAAATCCTAAATACATTGTCGGTTCTGCATGTATGCAACTTTTAAAAACCAAAAACTTATTCTTCTCTGCATCCAATTTTCCCACACTTTTATGACTAGAAGTATAGTTCAACCAATTTCGCATCCAATACCTACAATCTAGAATTCTAAAATACCATTGCTAACATCCAAATTTAGAAAAATCCAGTTTTCTAAAACTATTTTTTTATGCTAGGAAAAAGGTTTGTGGAAAATTTCATATTTCCATCCTTTTTCCCTTTAGTATTCAACTTCCCACTATACTTTGGAACCTTCTCTTTTTCCTCCAATTATTTTCGAACTTTTCCTAGTACAGTTTGCATAGTTAATCTTTTTCTTAAAGTTTAAAAATAGGGTTTATATCAAAAATCAACTTTTTGTTTGCCTATTGACAGGATATATAGAAAAAGATTCCATAGCTAAATTAGTTCCCTCGTCACTAGTCATATTTATTTTACAACAACTTTTACTACATAGTAAAATCCATACTATCTAACATGTCAAATATACCCCTATAACAAGCATGTGACACTTCTAAAATTCGATTTCTTCTTTTCCTACCCAAAAATATTTTTATGCTACTTCTTAAAATATCGGTAAAAATTTAAGCTTTAAAAATTTTCATCGCAAAATTTTCAAAAGCTTTTTACAATGGTATTTTATTTTTCAAAACCAAGAATTTTGAACCGATATTTTCAAAAGTATACATATCATATATTTTCTTAAAAATGATTTATGCCTCACCTCATGAAATCGAGGTTTAGTCAATAGTTAACGCCATGGTAGACTTTGTTAGTCCTTGAGATATTGGTTTTGATGACAACAACCTTAAAATAGATTATAAAATATAAACACTAACAGTATAAGTTTAAATACATATGTATATGCAGGATTTAACCATGCAGGTACCAAGAATGAAGACTGTACAGTATAGAGATTCAAGATACCAAGATTGAAGACTCATGAGTATCAAGATTATCAAGATTTCAAGAGTTCAAGTAATTTTTCTTTTAATTTATTATGAATTTTGTTAAAATTCCTAGAAAAGCACTAGCGTCTTAAAATCCAATTTATTCGTAGAATGGAATCCACTTCGAGCCTGTTAAAGGGATGGAACCCTAAGTAGGATGGAACCTACGAAAAATTAAGTGGAACATTGTTTTTGTATCCGCTAATTTTTATTCAAAATGATTTTTACAAAATTATATCTTGTTTTCAAAATATTTTCAACACCTTCCTTTTAAAAGCAACAAAAACATCCATTCTGATTTCAGATACTTTTAGCCTCAAAATAATCTTTAATTTCAAAATCAAATTGTCCGTAGTTTTAACTATCTTTACAATAATATATTTAATTTTTAAATATTTATACTTAGATTTAAATATAAAATTGTAGTAAAATTTTGTATATATTATTCTATATACTTACTTATGTATTTTAACTATAGACAAGTATATTTATAAAGTTTAAAATAGTTTTAATATAAAATAGAAGTTATTTTCAAAGAAAAACAAATCACCAAAAATTCCTTTGGGATTTTGACATGCTCAACCTACCCATGTCGACATAGTGTCAGTTGGTTTTAAAATTTAAATCTCAAAAGAAGTGTCTACTCGTCATATCTCTTCACGAATGGACATGGCTGTTGTTCCTCTATAAATACGGGATGTTTTCAATGAATTTTAACACAAATTTTCTGGTTTTTCACTCCTCTTCTTCTTCCACATTTCTTATACATATTCCTACCATTACTCTACCGAAATCAATATTGAATCTAACTAGATTATCTCTGGTTTGATTCTCTATCACTATCTCAATAAGATTCTTAGTGCTATTCAGAGTTATAGGCTTCTTTTTAATCAATTAAACGAAAAAAGTTGTGATTGTGGCCTTGGAAATCAATCAAGCAAGATAAGGTGTGATTGTAGCCTTGGAAATCAATTGGGTGAACTTGTTGCCCAGGAAATCAAGTATCTCTACCTAGAGGATTGTGAATCTGGAGGGTGTACCTCGTTGCCTTGAAATTGAGGGTGTAATTGTAAAGATTTTTTTTGAAAGGAAATCCATACTTGTGTGCGGGACTGGATGTAGGGTAACTTCGAACCAGTATAAAATCCGGTGTGTTCTTTCCTTTACTGCTTTTTCTTTATATTTGCATCTGTGTTTGATTCTGTGATCATATCTGTGTCTAAATATTGCGTACATTTGTGTTCAAATTAACAAAAACTCAGAAAGATTTAACAATTCTCTAAAACACTTTTCACCACCCTCTAGTGTTTATCCTAGCCTTAAGATCCTTAATCCGCATTTCTCATATTTGGTATCGGAGTAAGGTTTCCAAAGTTTCATAATCTGATTTTTGAAAAAGTTTTAAATGGCTATGTTTGTTAATACTAGTTTAGAAATACTCAGATCATCATTCTCTTGAGTCTGCATATAATCAATGTTCAAATTCAAATTGTCTACTAAAATTGTTTGATGTGTAGGAAACATGCTTTATGGGAATTGAGGAATCAATCCACAATGGACAAATTGTGCAGATCTAAAAGAACAAATGGATACTCGATAGTGGATGTTTTAGACACATGACTGGCAATCTAGATATGTTGAATGATATAATATACAAAGACGGAGGACTGGTTAACTTTGGAGACAACTCAAAAGGATTTGTGATTGGCATCGGCAAAGTCGGTAACTCTGAAACTTCTATTATTACTAATGTTTGTCTAGTTAAGAATCTGAAATATAATCTGCTAAGTATAAGTCAACTCTGCGATAAAGGATGTAAAATTAAATTTGAAAAAGATAAGTGTCACATTGAAGATAATAATTCAACCATAATATTTGAGAGAATCAGGAAAAAGAATATTTATATTCTTAGTATGAAAGTTTCAAATGATAACTTGTGTCTTTTGGCAAATACAAGTGACCCTTGGATTTGGCATAAGAGATTTGGGCATTTGAATTTCAAACTCTTATCTAGACTGTCAAAACCTGATCTAGCAAGAGGTCTCCCTAAAATGAACTTTAAAGTAGATAGTCTATGTGATGCATGTCAATTAGGAAAACTAGAAAAAGTTCTTTTAAATTAAAAGATATGATTTCAACTTCAAAACCTCTTGAATTACTTCACCTTGATTTATTTGGTCCATCTCAAATTCTGTCAATAAATCATAGTAAATATGTTTTTGTAATTGTAGATGATTATTCTAGATTTACATGGACAATATTTTGAAACATAAAAGTGATACTTTTGAATGTTTTAAGAACTTTACAAAAAGGATTCAAAATCAACTTTCCCTAAAAATTATAACCATTCATAGTGATCACGGTGGTGAATTTGAAAATGAAAACTTTGAGGAATTCGGCAATAAAAAGGGAACAAATCACAATTTTTCATTTCCAAGAACTCCACAATAAAACGGAGTAGTAGAACGTAAAAATATGATGATTCAAGAGTGTGCGAGAACCATGCTTTTAGATAGTAAATTACCAAAGTATTTTTGGGCATAAGCAGTTGCTACTACCTGTTATATTTTAAATAGAATTTTAATTAGACTTTAACTGATAAGACATCTTATGAACTTCTTCATTGAAAAAAAACCTAAAGTACCTTATTTTAGAATTTTTGGAAGTAAATGTTTTATTTTAAATACCAAAGATGACTTAGATAAATTTGATCCTAAATCCGACAAATGTATCTTTATCGAATATTCTAATAAAGGTAAAGCGTACAGAGTATTTAATTTAAGAATTAACAACATCGAAGAAACAATGCATGTTTCGTTCGATGAAAATTAAAAAAAATTGAAGATAGAAATGATGAAGAGGATTTAATCACTCAAAATCAAGAGTCTACCGAAACTTATAATGAAATTAATCATCCTAATAAAAGGACTAAACTTTTAAAAGATCACCCTATTGAAAATATAGTAGGAGATATGCAATTTGTTGTTAAAACTAGAAATCAACTAAGTCAAATGAGTAATGTTGCTTTTATATCAACTATTGAACCCAAGAATCCAAAAGAAGCATCAATTGGTGATTCATGGATTTTGGCTATCCAAGAAGTATTAAATGAATTCACTAAAAATGATGTTTGGGAACTTGTTCCTAAACCTGAGAATAAAACCATAATTGGAACTAAATGGGTTTATAAAAATAAAATGAATGAACAAGGAGAGGTAGTTAGAAATAAAGCCCGATTAGTCGCTCAAGGTTTTTGTCAAGAAGAAGGAATAGATTTTGATGAAACCTTTGCTCCCATAGTAAGATTAGAAGTCATTAGGATTCTACTTGGTTTCGCAAATCATAATAATTTCAAACTATTTCAAATGGATGTTAAAAGTGCCTTTTTAAATGGATTTGTAAAAGAGGAAGTATATGTTGAACAACCACCACTTTTTGAAAATGAAAAATTACCAAACATGTTTACAAACTTAAGAAAGCTTTATATGGTCTAAAACAAGCTCCTAGAGCCTGGTATGATAGACTAAGATCTTACTTATTACAATCTAATTTTGAAATTGGTAAAGTAGATAATACTCTTTTTATTAAAAGAAATAAAAATGATATTCAACTAGTACAAGTTTACGTAGATGATATCATTTTTGGATCAACTAACTTTGAAATGAATAAAGAATTTTCTGAAATAATGACAAAAGAGTTTGAGATGAGTCATATGGGTGAATTAAACTTCTTTTTAGGATTACAAATAAAACAATTTGATAATGATATCTTTATTAGTCAAGAAAAATATGCTAAAGATCTAATTAATAAATTTGGCTTGGCTACTGCGAGTGGAAAATCCACTCCCATGGCAACCAATGAGTACCTTAGTAAAGAGGATCTCTTGAAAGATGTAGATCAAAAGTTATATAGAGGAATGACTGGATCACTACTTTATATTACTGCTAGTAGACCTGATATCGTGCATAGTGTTTGTCTCTGTGCAAGATATCAATCCCAACCTAAAGAGACCCACTTAAAAGCCGTAAAACATATCATAAGATATGTTAAACACACTTCTGACTATGGCTTATTTTGCCCTAAGAATGATTCTTTTGACTTAATATCTTACTGTGATGCTGATTATGCTGGATGTAAATCAGACCGAAAACGTACAAGTGGAACTTGTCACTTTTTGGGGCATTCTCTGATTTCCTGGTTTAGTAAAGAAATCAAAACACGGTTTCTTTTATCAACAACTGGAGCAGAATATATTTCTGCTACTTTGGCATGTTCTCAAGTAATATATACGCAACAAACCTTAAAAGATTATGGTTTAAATTTTTCAAAATCACCAATTTATTGTGATAATACTAGTGCGATAAATTTATCCAAAACTACTACTCAACATGCTCGAACTAAACATATTGATATAAGACGTTATTTTCTCAGAGATAATATAAATAAGGAAATAATTACTCTAGATTATATTAATTTCGAGAATCAAATTGCTGATATGTTAAATAAACCATTAAATGAATCTATATTTACTAAATTAAGAAGAGAATTAGGTATTTGTTCAATAACTGAAATGTAAAATATAAATAACAAAGTATAATTAAAAATTAAATCAAAATAAATCAACTAATAAAAATTTAAAGGACCATGTCGACATACCCCCTCCCCCCGACCCATGTCGACATATAACGTTTTCTATTTTAAAAAATTTCCCACCAAAATTCAAAATAATTGGTTATATATTCTTCTCATTTTCGAAATTTTATTCATTCTTTCTGTTATTTCTCTGTTCTATCTTCTGAAAACAAATAATCAATGGCTTCCTCTTCCAAATCAAAAAAAAAATCTACCTTTTCATTTCCTTCTCCCACTTCTGGTCCATTTCAACGTATTACTCTTGCTCGTGTGACGAAAATGGAGGATTCTCTAAAGGATGCACTTCATTTGTAACAACCCTAGATTTTTGCATATAATTTAAATTTGAATTTATCTTATTTTGAAATTATTTTTAAACTTGTTTTATTCCAACATTTCATTATTAAATATAAATTTTGATTTTGGTGTAAATTATAGTTTCAAACTTGTATAAATCGGATATTTTACTGAAAAGTGGATTTCCGGTCAAATGGATCAAACTTTGACTTTTAAATTTTAAATTTAAACATTTAAATTCTTAAATTTTATATTTTATTATAAAAATAGATTTAATAACATGAATATTGTTTTTCGTTTCGTTGAAAATGGAGTTATATTGTGAAAGTTATGTATATTTCAATATTGAGTACAATTTGGGTTATTTAGCTATTTTGTTTATTTTAAATTATATAAATTATATTTTTATTGTCATATTTTATTTTAATATGTATTAATATGTTATTTTATGTATATTTTTGTCTTTCAATATTTTTAAAGTGATAATATAGTTTTTCTAAAGTCTATTGAAATTTATTTCAATTTATTAAGCCTAGTTTTGTATATATTGCTATTTTCTTCATTTAATTTAAGATTTATTTATTTTATTTTCTAATTTAATTTATTTCTGAGTTTATTTGCCTTTATTTATCAGCATTTTTATATGTACATAAATTTAAAATTAAATTAGCGGAAATTTGAAAGGTTTTAAACTTTTGAAATTCCAAAGTCTTTTTATCTCCCAACCTTTCATTTCCTCAACTCCTCTCTTTATTGATTTTGGCCGTATACATCATTCCTCTTCAGCCCCATCTTCATTTTCACGTGAATTTCAATTCCTCAAACATTTCTCAACAAAAAAATACGGCCATCTCCTTGTTGTTCAAAAGTTTGGTAAAAATCTTCTCTTCTCTCTTGTTTTTTTATGTTTTCCATTGAATCTTTGCATATGTTCTCACCTTCATGGCTTGGCTCCTCCTCAACCAGACCTAGGCCGACCTCCACCGCCCCTTCCTCTGATCACCACCCACCCTAGTACCCCCACCAAGACAGGCCGAGCCCATCTATGGCTTGAATCACCACCAAAAGTTGCAAATTCCATCACTACATACATAAACCAAGCCTAGTTTGTTACCACCACCTTATACCACCATTAGCCACCACTACATCCACCATCACCACCTCTGACCTAACCTCCACCCTCTGCCATGTCATCCACCACCATATGGACCTACTGGCCATGCCCCATAGCTTCTGACCGAGCCTAACTTTAGCAAACAAATGATGTTGTTGCCTTGAAATTGTGTAGTTTTGCACCTAGACTATGCACCATCTACAAACACATGATGGCTGACCCATATGGACCCAAACCAGACCATTTTCCCTTGCCTTGGCTGAGCTTAGTCACTGCATAACTTAATCATATGGGGTTGAGAACAAATGCAATCCATTTGGTGTTGTTTTGGATAATGATTTCTAGTGTTGTTTGAAGTTATATTGGTGTTGAAGCTTATATATATTGTATTGTTTTGTGTAAATGTTTGAACAAGGCTATTAGCTTTGGCTCTCCACTCTCAAGTCGTATTTGTGTTATCGTGCCTTCGTCGTATCTGTGTTGTGTGCTTTGTTGGCTATCTCCAGCTTTTGACAAGTGAGTAAATATCACCAGACTAATATGTACTTATATAACTGATAAACCGACACCATTTGAATCTGTAAAGTATATCATCATGCTATATATGTTTATATTATTGTCATATGATTTTCGTTCCTATTATTACACCTTTTATACCATATGTTACTATTATTTTATGTTATTCTGTTATTTATATCAGTTTATCACACTGCAAGTTCCCTTTAGATTAGAATCACTATGGGTTGAAATGATACATACCCGAACGGACTTTAGAATAGAGGAAAATAATTATGGGCTGAAATGATAGGTCTGAGTGGTTTTCATTTTATTTCATTTACTTGGGACTGCGGGTTTGAAATGATAAAACCCAGATTTTCTTTGTAAATTACGGGTTGAAATGATATATTACCTGTAGCACTTTACCTAGCGTGGAAAATTATATATAGCCTGTAGTTAAAATATGTTTTTCTAAAAAATTTAAAATATTTTAGAAATGTAATTATTATAATATTTTGATTTAAAATTTATATAAAAAATAATTTTTTGAAGTATTATTGATTTTTTGGAAATTTATAAGTTAAATAAATTATGAGAAAGTTAGAAAATCTGAATGTAAGTTATTTTGGAATTTTGATTATAATTGAAATTTAATTAAACATGAAATTATGATAAATTTATGATAATTTAAATTTTTAAATGAATTTGAAGTGACTTTATAATATATTATTGATTTTTGAATAAAGTTAAAATGTGAAATGAATGATTAATTAAGTTGAAATTTTGAAATATAACCAAAATGGGAATTTGTGAATTTGGCTTAAAAGTGAATTTTAAGTTAAGTGAATAAAATTGAAATTAAGTTATATTTTGAAATTTTAAACTTAAGTGTTAAGTTGAAATTTAATTCAATGAATTTAAAATTGAATGTTGAAATTTAATAAGTGAATTATTATTAAATCTTGATTTTTGAATGGAAACTTGACTTTATAAAATCATGAACTTAAGGAAAATTAAATGATGTTTATAAAGGTGAAAATGTATGATTTTATAAGTTAAAAATTTTTTAAATAAAAATATAATTGGTTGTGAAATTATATTTAATATTTGAAGTTAATTAACTGCATTTTGAAATGCTACTAATTGCAATGTAAATGATATTACAGCATTTGTAGATGCTGTAGTTGATGATAATGAACTAAAAAGCTAAATTAAATTAAAGGCTATTATAGCAATCTTTTTAAGTGCTATAATTTTTGAATTTAACTAAGTTTATTTGAAATTTAAGTAAACCCTATTACAACATTTTTAAAATGCTGTCTTTTGTTAAATTGAAACGTTTTGAATGTAACTTTCCGTAGCGTTTTCTAAATGCTGCGAAAAGTGAATTTTCACTGTTTTGATAAACTTAAGTGAATAAATGAACTTTGAAAGTTGAAATTTTATAAATTTAATAATTTAATTATTAAATATAATAACTTCATTTTAATGATTTAAAATGATTTTTGAAATGTAAACTGTTTTGAAATGTGAATTGAAATGGTATTTTAAATTGAATAAAATGAATAAGGATTTGAAATGAATGTGGTTTTAAAAATATATGATATTTTTGATATATTAAAATGATTTGAAATGAAGTTGGAAAGAGATGATATTTTGATATATTAAAATGATTTGAAATGAAGTTTTGGAAAGATATGATATTTTTGATATAGTAAAATGATTTGAAATGAATCTTTGGAAAGATATGATATTTTGATATATTTAAAATGATTTGAAATGAAGTTTTGGAAAGATATATATTTTGATATATTGAAATGATCAGACGGGAAGTTTTGGAAAGATATGATGTTTTGAAATGGTTTGGAATTAATTTAATCTTTATTTTGATAAAGATTTGGATTTGAAATAATATTCTATTTTTGTAGTATAAATATTATCTTAAAAGTTATAACCGCGGGTTATAATAATGATTGGTTGGCAAAGAGACCGGGATCGGATATCTACATACTCTCTGTCGATATCGAAAATCACTTTGACAACCGTGTACGCGGTGGAGATTCCAGAATGAAGTAGGATGGTGGCGACGTTCTTGAGGTATATTTACGTGGACCGGACTCCCGTGAGTTGGCTTAAGGTGGCTAAAACAGGAGCGATCTCGGGCCAAGTGAGGTCATTCCTCCGATCGGACACATTCCTTTGATGTTATACTCTTACTTGTGATTGATTAGATGGCCATCGTCTGATTTTGATATGGGAGTGTGTTCCGAGGTGGGCGTATGTGGCTGCTGCATTACCCCCAGCCCGTGTGCATAATTGGTATATCTACCCTGGCATTGCCTTGTGTGCCGTGTCACCTACCATATCGAGCCTTTACTACGAGTTTGTTTTCCTCCCGTAGCCCATGGAGTATTTAAGGTTGTCTCTCGGAGATATGCTGATACTGGATGGATTACTGGGACTATTATATGTGAAGGGTGATATGGGTAGCCCGGAACGCTATTTAAAAGTAAGTTTATTTTACTGTAGACATTATTATAATAGCAAAATATTACTACATAGTAAATAGTTTAACGGATCCTTAGAGGATGGGCAGTCCCAAGCATCCTTTAAGTTACTTGTACCTTATTACAGTTCACTTGAGTTGGTTTACATTATATAAGTATATATTGTCCTGACTCGAGTGTTTGTATATTTTATTTACGCTCGGGTCAGCCTTAGTTATTCACAGATTTGGATTCCACTTTCTGGAGATTGGAATCGCTGGAGATTATCTGCTTATCTAGTTTTATCTATTCCAGTTATGGTGTTCTATTCAGCTTGTACTTGGTTATCATCTTGAGACTTCTATTGTAATTTATTTCTTCTGTTGTATTTTATTTAACTCTGATATATTTATATAGTAGCTTCATGAACTACTATTTATTTTACTTCCGCTGCATTATTAAATACTCTGTGTCTGGGATATGTGATTAGTATTTACTGTATATTCTGAGATTAGCCAAATTTTATTTACAACGCGGTATTTTGAGCAATTCAATTCCAACATGTGTGTCTACCTATACACTTATAATGGATGCGAATGGTTGAAAATATCGGGTTGTTACAGGTGGTATCAGAGCTTTAGCTTTGAGGCAAAACTTAGAATATACGGTAAATTTATTTACAGAATCACTTTCGTCCAAGTTTGAGTCTCTTCCTTTTGATTCAATTTCCTTTGAATTTTGGAACGTTCCCTGCGGTTCCAAAATCCATTTGAGTCCTTCACTATTCATCTTCTTTTGATTATGGAGTATCCCATAACTCCACTTCGAATGAACTTTATAGTGAATTGGCGGCCTTGCCAATATTCTAATGACTTGTAAAGGAGTGAAACTCCTTTACAATTAGCATCGATTCACCAGAGATATATATACATATATATATATATATATATATATATATCCTTGGTTTAGATGCTAATATCTTTTGTTGTTCCACACTCTATCTCTTGAGATCGAATGTAGATTTACTCCAGTAGATTTACTCCAGTCAATCCACATCGATCTTTTCCTTTAAGTCACGGTTGACCCGATTAAGATTGCCCGCGATTTATTTAAGCTTATCCATCCCACAACTCTGTTTAACCATCTTGTCTTATGTTTCTAAACTATCTCCAAATATTTTGAATTGTACTTGTAAACCAATATTAATGTTTGGTTTTATATTGTGTTGTTTGAGTTGTTGATGTTGATTTGGGTTTCCGGTTGATTTGTCTGATCAACGCTATCGAGAGGATTTCTAAAACACTTCGACAAAACAAACTGACATAATATTATTTTAATATTTGATTAATGAAATAAATTTTGATATAAGTAAATTTATGGAACTTAACAAATTGATTTAGATTAATCATTTGAAATGATAATACTTGATTTATCATTTATTGTTCTATAAATGAATTTATAAATAGCTGTTTATAAATTGATTTGGGAACTGAAATGAGTTTAAAACAAATAATTTGAGAATTTAATTTCCGATGGTTTCAAACCTTGTGTTTAAAGTTTTAAAGGGGTATTTTATTTAAAGTATTTTCTAATAGAAATTTGTTTCCAAGAAATTTTAAAGTTTAAATTTAGTGCTTTTCTCTTTGTCGCTAGAAAATAACTTCGGTGATGACCGCGGCATCATCGACTTTCATTTTCGAGTTTCGTAGTGAAGAGATCGTTCTATAGTCTTGCTACAATTTTTCTTTGAGAATTTAATTGATTTGAATTTCTAAGATATGACTTGATTTATTATATATATATATGTGTGATTGAAATTTGATTTGACATATTGTGTATATATTATTACTTATCTCTAAATGGTTTGAATGGAATCGAAAATATAATTCTTAAATTCTATCTTAAAGAATAATTTCAATTATAAAAAGAAAATCAAAAATTTGGATAAATGATTCAACCTTGAGATAATTGAATTGGAAAGTTTTATTTGTATAATACAATTGCATTTCAATATAACTTACCTTAATTTTTAAAAGTTAACAATGTAATTAGACAATATAAAAGATTTTATAAATAAAATTTGAGTGGTTATAATAAATGTTTTACACTTAAATTTTAGTTATAAAAGATTTACTGAGGTAAATAGAGAAAAAAAATTAAAGAATTTTATTTAAATAACTTAATAATCTAATTTGATTTAATATGGAACCTTAAGTCTAACCTAGGAATTTTAATAAAGGTTATTTCTTGAAATGAGTATGTTTGTGTAATAAACAATGTATCTTTGAATAGATAATTAAAATACATTTTAATGTGGCATTTTGTAATAAAGTTTATTTAACTTGGAATCATAGTTTAATTGATGTCTAAATGAATAAATGTGTAAAGTAATTTGATTGTTATATTTGATATGATAAATATTTTATTTATGAAATAGATATGTCTTGTAAAATGAATAATTATGATTTAAATAGTTAAGATGTATTTTTAATATCACTAAAATTTGATAATTGAGAATTTGGTTTTCAAATGGAAATTTCTAGTGTAACTTATTGAAGGAATATCTTATTTATGAAATGAGTATTTTAAATAAAGTGTTAGGTTATTTGTTAAATTAAGAGTTAAGTAAAATAGTGAATTTTTGACTTAATAAATGAAGTATAGTTTGATTTGGATATTCCATTCATAAAAGTTTGTTTTAATAAATTATAAGTAAATAATATCCAAATGAATATTTCTGAAATTGAACTGATTGAAATACTAATATATCTACCGTAGTACTTTAAAAGTGCTGTTGTTTCTAAAAATACAATGTTTGGAAATTTTCTAATTGAATAAATGAACTTAGAAATGTTACAACTTTGAAATGAATATTATTTGACCTTGAATTTAATGGTTTAAATGAAGATTATTTTAAAGGAGATATGACTTTCTAAGTGTTATGATTTTTAGTAGTACGATTCCCAAATTATAACATCTCTAAATTGTTATGATTCCAAATATTATGATTTCAAAGCATTATGATTTCTAATTTATTAACTTATTTTGTTTTTCAAACTATCTTTTAGTTGTCCTTATTTTCTTTATCTTGCTACAGGAGGCTATTGCTTATACCTGTTTGTTTGGAAACCTTTCTATAATCTTTGATAATCTTTGGTACTCATCTGGATCTGAGCACTGCTTACCATCCACAGACCGACGGTCAAACGGAAAAGGGTGAATCAGATTCTAAAGGATCTTTTCGTGCTTGTGTTCTTGATTTGATCATCTTCGCCTTGTTAAATTTACCTATAACAACATTTATCAGGTATAATCAAAATCTTCTTGTTACCTTGTCTTAATCTTATTTCATTTCTATCTTTTCTATGCTTTCCCGTACCTCATTCCTTTTCGGGTACGAAAAGTTTTGAGTGGAGGAGAGTGTAACAACCCTAGATTTTTGCATATAATTTAAATTTGAATTTATCTTATTTTGAAATTATTTTTAAACTTGTTTTATTCCAACCATTTCAATTTAAAATATAAATTTGATTTTTGTGTAAATTATAGTTTCAAACTTGTATAAATTGGATATTTTACTGAAAAGTGGATTTCTGGTCAAATGGGTCAAACTTTGACTTTTAAATTTTAAATTTAAACATTTAAATTCTTAAATTTTATATTTTATTATGAAAATAGATTTAATAACATGAATACTTCTTTTCGTTTCGTTGAAAACGGAGTTATATTGTGTAAGTTATGTAAATTTCAATATTGAGTACAATTTGAGTTATTTAGCTATTTTGTTTATTTTAAATTATATAAATTATATTTTTATTTTCATATTTCATTTTAATATGTGTTAATATGTTATTTTATGTATATTTTTGTCTTTTAATATTTTTAAAGTGATAATATAATTTTTCTAAAGCCTATTGAAATTTATTTCAATTTATTAAGCCTAGTTTTGTATATATTGCTATTTTCTTCATTTAATTTAATTAATTTGAGATTTATTTATTTTATTTTCTTATTTACTTTATTTCTGAGTTTATTTGCCTTTATTTATCAACATTTTTATATGTATATAAATTTAAAATTGAATTAGTGGAAATTTGAAAGGTTTTAAACTTTTGAAATTCCAAAGTCTTTTTATCTCCCAACCTTTCATTTTCTCAACTCCTCTCTTTATTGATTTTGGCCGTATACATCATTCCTCTTCAGCCCCATCTTCATTTTCACATGAATTTCACTTCCTCAAACATTTCTCAACAAAAAAACACGGCCATCTCCTTGTTGTTCAAAAGTTTGGTAAAAATCTTCTCTTCTCTCTTGTTTTTTTATGTTTTCCATTGAATCTTTGCATATGTTCTCACCTTCATGGCTTGGCTCCTCCTCAACCAGACCTAGGCCGACCTCCACCACTCCTTCCTCTGATCACCACCCACCCTAGTACCCCACCAAGACCGGCCGAGCCCATCTATGGCTTGAATCACCACCAAAAGTTGCAAATTCCATCACTGCATACATAAACCAAGCCTAGTTTGTTACCACCACCTTCTACCACCATTAGCCGCCACTACCTCCACCATCACCACCTCTGACCTGACCTCAACCCTTTGCCACATCACCCACCACCATCTGGACCCACTGTCCATACTCCATAGCTTCTGACCGAGCCTAACTTTAGCAAACAAATGATGATGTTGCCTTGAAATTGTGTAGTTTTGCACCTAGACGATGCACCATCTACAAACACATGATGACTGACGCATATGGACCCAAACCAGACCATTTTCCCTTGCCTTGGCTGAGCTTAATCACTTCATAACTTAAGCATATGGGGTTGAGAACAAATGCAATCCATTTGGTGTTGTTTTGGATAATGATTTCTAGTGTTGTTTGATGTTATATTGGTGTTGAAGCTTATATATATTGTATTGTTTTGTGTAAATGTTTGAACAAGGCTATTAGCTTTGGATCTCCACTCTTAAGTCATATCTGTGTTATCGTGCCTTCGTCGTATCTGTGTTGTGTGCTTTGTTGGCTATCTCCGGCTTTTGACAAGTGAGTAAATCTCACCAGACTAATATGTACTTATATAATTGATAAACCGACACCATTTGAATCTGTAAAGTATATCATGATGCTATATCTGTTTATATTATTGTCATATGATGTTCACGCATATTATTACACCTGTTATATCATATGTTACTATTATTTTATGTTATTCTGTTATTTATATCAGTTTATCACACTGCAAGTTCCCTTTAGATTAGAATCACTATGGGTTGAAATGATACATACCCGAATGGACTTTAGAATAGCGGAAAATCGTTATGGGCTGAAATGATAGGCCTGAGCGATTTTCATTTTATTTCATTTACTTGGGACAGCGGGTTTGAATGATAAAACCCGGATTTTCTTTGTAAATTACGGGTTGAAATGATATATTACCCGTTTCACTTTACCTAGCGTAGAAAATTATATACAACCCGTAGTTAAAATATGTTTTTCTAAAATTTTTAAAATATTTTAGAAATTTAATTACTATAATATTTTGATTTAAAATTTATATAAAAAATAATTTTTGTTAAGTATTATTGATTTTCCGGAAATTTATAATTTAAATAAATTATGGGAAAGTTAGAAAATCTGAATGTAAGTTAGTTTGGAAATTTTGATTATAATTGAAATTTAATTAAACATGAAATTATGATAAATTTATGATAATTTGAATTTTTAAATGAATTTGAAGTGATTTTATAATATATTATTGATTTTTGAATAAAGTTAAAATGTGAAATGAATGATTAACTAAGTTGAAATTTTGAAATATAACCAAAATGGGAATTTGTGAATTTGGCTTAAAAGTGAATTTTAAGTTAAGTGAATAAAATTGAAATTAAGTTATATTTTGAAATTTTAAACTTAAGTGTTAAGTTGAAATTTAATTCAATGAATTTAAAATTGAATGTTGAAATTTAATAAGTGAATTATTATTAAATCTTGATTTTTGAATGGAAACTTAACTTTATAAAATCATGAACTTAAGGAAAATTAAATGATGTTTATAAAGGTGAAAATGTATGATTTTATAAGTTAAAAATGTTTTAAATAAAAATATAATTGGTTGTGAAATTATATTTAATATTTGAAGTTAATTAACTGCATTTTGAAATGCTATTAATTGCAATGTAAATGATATTACAGCATTTGTAGATGTTGTAGTTGAAGATAATGAACTAAAAAGCTAAATTAAATTAAAGGCTATTATAGCAATCTTTTTAAGTGCTATAATTGTTGAATTTAACTAAGTTTGTTTAAAATTTAAGTAAACCCTATTACAGCATTTTTAAAATGTTGTCTTTTGTTAAATTGAACCGTTTTGAATGTAACTTTCCGTAGCATTTTCTAAATGCTGCGAAAAGTGAATTTTCACTGTTTTGATAAACTTAAGTGAATAAATGAACTTTGAAAGTTGAAAATTTTGGAAATTTAATAATTTAATTATTAAATATAATTACTTCATTTTAATGATTTAAAATGATTTTTGAAATATAAACTATTTTGAAATGTGAATTGAAATGGTATTTTAAATTGAATAAAATGAATAATGATTTGAAATAAATGTGGTTTTGAAAATATATGATATTTTTGATATATTACAATGATTTGAAATGAAGTTGGAAAGATATGATATTTTGATACATTAAAATGATTTGAAATGAAGTTTTGGAAAGATATGATATTTTTGATATAGTAAAATGATTTGAAATAAAGCTTTGGAAAGATATGATATTTTGATATATATTAAAATGATTTGAAATGAAGTTTTGGAAAGATATATATATTGATATATTGAAATGATCTGACAGGAAGTTTTGGAAAGATATGATGTTTTGAAATGGTTTGGAATTAATTTAATCTTTATTTTGATAAACATTTGGATTTGAAATAATATTCTATTTTTGTAGTATAAATATTATTTTAAAAGTTATAACCGCGGGTTATAATAACGATTGGTTGGCAAAGAGACCGGGATCGGATATCTGGCATACTCTCTGTCGATACCGAAAATCACTTTGACAACCGTGTACGCGGTGGAGATTCCAGAATGAAGTAGGATGGTGGCGACGTTCTTGAGGTATATTTACGTGGACCCGACTCCCGTGAGTTGGCTTAAGGTGGCTAAAACAGGAGCGATCTCGGGCCAAGTGAGGTCATTCTTTCGATCGGACACATTCCCTTGATACTATACTCTTACATGTGATTAATTAGATGGCCATCCTCTGATTTTGATATGGGAGTGTGTTCCGGGGTGGGCGTATGTGGCTGCTGCGTTACCACCAGACCGTGTGTGTAATTGGTATATCTACCCTGGCATTGCCTTGTGTGCCGTGTCACCTACCATATCGAGCCTTTACTACGAGTTTGTTTTTCTCCCGTAGCCCATGGAGTATTTAAGGTAGTCTCTCGGAGATATGCTGATACTGGATGGACTACTGGGACTATTATATGTTAAGGGTGATATGGGTAGCCCGGAACGCTATTTAAAAGTAAGTTTATTTTACTGTAGACATTATTATTATAGCGAAATATTACTACATAGTAAATAGTTTAACGGATCCTTAGAGGATGGGCAGTCCCAAGCATCCTTTAAGTTACTTGTACCTTATTACAGTTCACTTGAGTTGGTTTACATGATATAAGTATATATTGTCCTGACTCGAGTGTTTGTATATTTTATTTACGCTCGGGTCAGCCTGAGTTATTCACAGATTTGGATTCCACTTTCTGGAGATTGAAATCGCTGGAGATTATCTGCTTATCTAGTTTTATCTATTCCAGTTATGTTGTTCTATTCAGCTTGTACTTGGTTATCATCTTGAGACTTCTATTGAAATTTATTTCTTCTGTTGTATTTTATTTAACTCTGATATATTTATATAGTAGCTTCATGAACTACTATTTCTTTTACTTCCGCTGCATTATAAAATACTCTGTGTTTGTGATCTGTGATTAGTATTTACTGTATATTCTGAGATTTGCCAAATTTTATTTACAACGTGGTATTTTGAGCAATTCAATTCCAACATGTGTGTCTACCGATACACTTATAATGGATGTGAATGGTTGAAAATATTGGGTTGTTACAGGTGGTATCAGAGCTTTGGCTTTGAGGCAAAACTTAGAATATACGGTAAATTTATTTACAGAATCACTTTCGTCCAAGTTTGAATCTCTTCCTTTTGATTCAGTTTCCTTTGAATTTTGGAACGTTCACTGCGGTTCCAAAATCCATTCGTGTCCCTCACTATTCATTTTCTTTTGATTATGGAGTATCCCATAACTCCACTTCGAATGAACTTTATAGTGAATTGGCAGCCTCGCCAGTATTCTAATGACTTGTAAAGGAGTGAAACCACTTTACAATTAGCATCGATTCACCAGATATATATATATATCCTTGGTTTAGATGCTAATATCTTTTGTTGTTCCAAACTCTATCTCTTGAGATCGAATGTAGATTTACTCCAGTAGATTTACTCCAGTCAATCCACGTCGATCTTTTCCTTTAAGTCACGGTTGACCCGGTTAAGATTGCCCGCAATCTATTTAAGCTTATCCATCCCACTACTCTATTTAACCATCTTGTCCTATGTTTCTAAACTATCTCCAAATATTTTGAATTGTACTTGTAAATCAATATTAATGTTTGGTTTTATATTGTGTTGTTTGAGTTGTTGATGTTGGTTTGGGTTTCCGGTTGATTTGTCTGATCAACGCTATCGAGAGGATTTCTAAAACACTTCGACAAAACAATCTGACATAATATTATTTTAATATTTGATTAATGAAATAAATTTTGATATAAGTAAATTTATGGAACTTAACAAATTGATTTAGATTAATCATTTGAAATGATAATACTTGATTTATCATTTATTGTTCTATAAATGAATTTATAAATAGCTGTTTATAAATTGATTTGGGAACTGAAATGAGTTTAAAACAAATAATTTGAGAATTTAATTTCCGATGGTGTCAAATCTTGTGTTTAAAGTTTTAAAGGGGTATTTTATTTAAAGTATTTTCTAATAGAAATTTGTTTCCAAGAAATTTTAAAGTTTAAATTTAGTGCTTTTCTCTTTGTCGCTAGAAAATAACTTCGATGATAACCGCGGCATCATCGACTTTCATTTTCGAGTTTCGTAGTGAAGAGATCGTTCTATAGTCTTGCTACAGTTTTTCTTTGAGAATTTAATTGATTTGAATTTCTAAGATATGACTTGATTTATAATATATATATATATATATATATGTGATTGAAATTTGATTTGACATATTATGTATATATTATTACTTATCTCTAAATGGTTTGAATGGAATCGAAAATCTAATTCTTAAATTCTATCTTAAAGAATAATTTCAATTATAAAAAGAAAATCAAAAATTTGGATAAATGATTCAACCTTGAGATAATTGAATTGGAAAGTTTTATTTGTATAATACAATTGCATTTCAATATAACTTACCTTAATTTTTAAAAGTTAACAATGTAATTAGACAATATAAAAGATTTTATAAATAAAATTTGAGTGGTTATAATAAATGTTATACACTTAAATTTTAGTTATAAAAGATTTACTGAGGTAAATAGAGAAAAAAAATTAAATAATTTTATTTAAATAACTTAATAATCTAATTTGATTTAATATGGAACCTTAAGTCTAACCTAGGAATTTTAATAAAGGTTATTTCTTGAAATGAATATGTTTGTGTAATAAACAATGTATCTTTGAATAGATAATTAAAATACATTTTAATGTGGCATTTTGTAATAAAGTTTATTTAACTTGGAATCATAGTTTAATTGATGTCTAAATGAATAAATGTGTAAAGTAATTTGATTGTTATATTTGATATGATAAATATTTTATTTATGAAATAGATATGTCTTGTAAAATGAATAATTATGATTTAAATAGTTAAGATGTATTTTTAATATCACTAAAATTTGATAATTGAGAATTTGGTTTTCAAATGGAAATTTCTAGTGTAACTTATTGAAGGAATATCTTATTTATGAAATGAGTATTTTAAATAAAGTGTTAGGTTATTTGTTAAATTAAGAGTTAAATAAAATAGTGAATTTTTGACTTAATAAATGAAGTATAGTTTGATTTGGATATTCCATTCATAAAAGTTTGTTTTAATAAATTATAAGTAAATAATATCCAAATGAATATTTCTGAAAATATATCTACCGTAGTACTTTAAAAGTGCTGTTGTTTCTAAAAATACAATGTTTGGAAATTTTCTAATTGAATAAATGAACTTAGAAATGTTACAACTTTGAAATGAATATTATTTGACCTTGAATTTAATGGTTTAAATGAAGATTATTTTAAAGGTGATATGACTTTCTAAGTGTTATGATTTTTAGTAGTACGATTCCCAAATTATAACATCTCTAAATTGTTATGATTCCAAATATTATGATTTCAAAGCATTATGATTTCAAATTTATTAACTTATTTTGTTTTTCAAACTATCTTTTAGTTGTCCTTATTTTCTTTATCTTGCTACAGAATGGGGAGGCTATTGCTTATACCTGTCTGTTTGGAAACCTTTCTATAATCTTTGATAATCTTTGGTACTCATCTGGATCTGAGCACTACTTACCATCCACAGATCGACGGTCAAACGGAAAAGGGTGAATCGGATTCTAAAGGATCTTTTCGTGCTTGTGTTCTTGATTTGATCATCTTCACCTTGTTAAATTTACCTATAACAACATTTATCAGGTATAATCAAAATCTTCTTGTTACCTTGTCTTAATCTTATTTCATTTCTATCTTTTCTATGCTTTCCCGTACCTCATTCCTTTTCGGGGACGAAAAGTTTTGAGTGGAGGAGAGTGTAACAACCCTAGATTTTTGCATATAATTTAAATTTGAATTTATCTTATTTTGAAATTATTTTTAAACTTGTTTTATTCCAACCATTTCAATTTAAAATATAAATTTGATTTTTGTGTAAATTATAGTTTCAAACTTGTATAAATTGGATATTTTACTGAAAAGTGGATTTCTGGTCAAATGGGTCAAACTTTGACTTTTACATTTTAAATTTAAACATTTAAATTCTTAAATTTTATATTTTATTATGAAAATAGATTTAATAACATGAATACTTCTTTTCGTTTCGTTGAAAACGGAGTTATATTGTGTAAGTTATGTATATTTCAATATTGAGTACAATTTGAGTTATTTAGCTATTTTGTTTATTTTAAATTATATAAATTATATTTTTATTGTCATATTTTATTTTAATATGTGTTAGGATGTTATTTTATGTATATTTTTGTCTTTTAATATTTTTAAAGTGATAATATAATTTTTCTAAAGTCTATTGAAATTTATTTCAATTTATTAAGCCTAGTTTTGTATATATTGCTATTTTCTTCATTTAATTTAATTAATTTGAGATTTATTTATTTTATTTTCTTATTTACTTTATTTCTGAGTTTATTTGCCTTTATTTATCAACATTTTTATATGTATATAAATTTAAAATTAAATTAGTGGAAATTTGAAAGGTTTTAAACTTTTGAAATTCCAAAGTCTTTTTATCTCCCAACCTTTCATTTTCTCAACTCCTCTCTTTATTGATTTTGGCCGTATACATCATTCCTCTTCAGCCCCATCTTCATTTTCACGTGAATTTCACTTCCTCAAACATTTCTCAACAAAAAAACACGGCCATCTCCTTGTTGTTCAAAAGTTTGGTAAAATTCTTCTCTTCTCTCTTGTTTTTTTATGTTTTCCATTGAATCTTTGCATATGTTCTCACCTTCATGGCTTGGCTCCTCCTCAACCAGACCTAGGCCGACCTCCACCACCCCTTCCTCTGATCACCACCCACCCTAGCACCCCACCAAGACAGGCCGAGCCCATCTATGGCTTGAATCACCACCAAAAGTTGCAAATTCCATCACTGCATACATAAACCAAGCCTAGTTTGTTACCACCATCTTCTACCACCATTAGCCGCCACTACCTCCACCATCACCACCTCTGACCTGACCTCCACCCTTTTCCACGTCACCCGCCACCATCTGGACCCACTGGCCATGCTCCATAGCTTCTGACCGAGCCTAACTTTAGCAAACAAATGATGATGTTGCCTTGAAATTTTGTAGTTTTGCACCTAGACGATGCACCATCTACAAACACATGATGGCTGACGCATATGGACCCAAACCAGACCATTTTCCCTTGCCTTGGCTGAGCTTAGTCACTTCATAACTGAAGCATATGGGGTTGAGAACAAATGCAATCCATTTGTTGTTGTTTTGGATAATGATTTCTAGTGTTGTTTGATGTTATATTGGTGTTGAAGCTTATATATATTGTATTGTTTTGTGTAAATGTTTGAACAAGGCTATCAGCTTTGGCTCTCCAATCTTAAGTCATATCTGTGTTATCGTGCCTTCGTCGTATCTGTGTTGTGTGCTTTATTGGCTATCTCCAGCTTTTGACAAGTGAGTAAATTTCACCAGACTAATATGTACTTATATAATTGATAAACCGACACTATTTGAATCTGTAAAGTATATCATGATGCTATATCTTTTTATATTATTGTCATATGATGTTCACGCCTATTATTACACCTGTTATTTCATATGTTATTATTATTTTATGTTATTCTGTTATTTATATCAGTTTATCACACTGCAAGTTCCCTTTAGATTAGAATCTCTATGGGTTGAAATGATACATACCCGAACGGACTTTAGAATAGGGGAAAATCGTTATGGGCTGAAATGATAAGCCTGAGCGATTTTCATTTTATTTCATTTACTTGGGATTGTGGGTTTGAAATGATAAAACCCTGATTTTCTTTGTAAATTACGGGTTGAAATGATATATTACCCGTATCGCTTTACCTAGCGTAGAAAATTATATACAGCCCGTAGTTAAAATATGTTTTTCTAAAATTTTTAAAATATTTTAGAAATTTAATTACTATAATATTTTGATTTAAAATTTATATAAGAAATAATTTTTGTTAAGTATTATTGATTTTCCGGAAATTTATAAGTTAAATAAATTATGGGAAAGTTAGAAAATCTGAATATAAGTTATTTTGGAAATTTTGATTGTAATTGAAATTTAATTAAACATGAAATTATGATAAATTTATGATAATTTGAATTTTTAAATGAATTTGAAGTGAATTTATAATATATTATTGATTTTTGAATAAAGTTAAAATGTGAAATGAATGATTAATTAAGTTGAAATTTTGAAATATAACCAAAATGGGAATTTGGGAATTTGGCTTAAAAGTGAATTTTAAGTCAAGTGAATAAAATTGAAATTAAGTTATATTTTGAAATTTTAAACTTAAGTGTTAAGTTGAAATTTAATTCAATGAATTTAAAATTGAATGTTGAAATTTAATAAGTGAATTATTATTAAATCTTGATTTTTGAATGGAAACTTAACTTTATAAAATCATGAACTTAAGGAAAATTAAATGATGTTTATAAAGGTGAAAATGTATGATTTTATAAGTTAAAAATGTTTTAAATAAAAATATAATTGGTTGTGAAATTATATTTAATATTTGAAGTTAATTAACTGCATTTTGAAATGCTATTAATTGCAATGTAAATGATATTACAGCATTTGTAGATGCTGTAGTTGATGATAATGAACTAAAAAGCTAAATTAAATTAAAGGCTATTATAGCAATCTTTTTAAGTGCTATAATTGTTGAATTTAACTAAGTTTATTTAAAATTTAAGTAAACCCTATTACAGCATTTTTAAAATGCTGTCTTTTGTTAAATTGAACCGTTTTGAATGTAACTTTCCATAGCGTTTTCTAAATGCTGCGAAAAGTGAATTTTCACTGTTTTGATAAACTTAAGTGAATAAATGAACTTTGAAAGTTGAAATTTTGAAAATTTAATGATTTAATTATTAAATATA
Source organism: Allium cepa (assembly GCA_030765085.1). NCBI lineage: Eukaryota > Viridiplantae > Streptophyta > Magnoliopsida > Asparagales > Amaryllidaceae > Allium > Allium cepa. The sequence continues at coordinate 947,935,653 of CM060945.1, read as the reverse complement.
ATAACTTCATTTTAATGATTTAAAATGATTTTTGAAATATAAACTGTTTTGAAATGTGAATTGAAATGGTATTTTAAATTGAACAAAATGAATAATGATTTGAAATGAATGTCGTTTTGAAAATATATGATATTTTTGATATATTAAAATGATTTGAAATGAAGTTGGAAAGATATGATATTTTGATATATTAAAATGATTTGAAATGAAGGTTTGGAAAGATAAGATATTTTTGATATAGTAAAATGATTTGAAATGAAGCTTTGGAAAGATATGATATTTTGATATATATTAAAATGATTTGAAATGAAGTTTTGGAAAGATATATATTTTGATATATTGAAATGATCTGACAGGAAGTTTTGGAAAGATATGATGTTTTGAAATGGTTTGGAATTAATTTAATCTATATTTTGATAAAGATTTGGATTTGAAATAATATTCTATTTTTGTAGTATAAATATTATTTTAAAAGTTATAACCGCGGGTTATAATAACGATTGGTTGGCAAAGAGACCGGGGTCGGATATCTGGCATACTCTCTGTCGATACTGAAAATCACTTTGACAACCGTGTACGCGGTGGAGATTTCAGAATGAAGTAGGATGGTTGCGTTGTTCTTGAGGTATATTTACGTGGACCCGACTACCGTGAGTTGGCTTAAGGTGGCTAAAACAGGAGCGATCTCGGGCCAAGTGAGGTCATTCCTCCAATCGGACACATTCCTTCGATACTATACTCTTACTTATGATCGATTAGATGGCCATCCTCTGATTTTGATATGGGAGTTTGTTCCGAGGTGGGCGTATGTGGCTGCTGCATTACCACCAGCCTGTGTGCGTAATTGGTATATCTACCCTGGCATTGCCTTGCGTGTCGCGTCACCTAACATATCGAGCCTTTACTACGAGTTTGTTTTTCTCTCGTAGCCCATGGAGTATTTAGGGTACTCTCTCGGAGATATGCTGATACTGGATGGACTACTGAGACTATTATGTGTGAAGGGTGATATAGGTAGCCTGGAACGCTATTTAAAAGTAAGTTTATTTTACTGTAGACATTATTATAATAGCGAAATATTACTACGTAGTAAATAGTTTAACGGATCCTTAGAGGATGGGCGGTCCTAGGCATCCTTTAAGTTACTTGTACCTTATTACAGTTCACTTGAGTTGGTTTACATTATATAAGTATATATTGTCCTGACTCGAGTGTTTGTATATTTTATTTATGCTCGAGTCAGCCTGAGTTATTCACAGATTTGGATTCCACTTTCTGGGGATTGGAATTGCTGGAGATTATCTGCTTATCTAGTTTTATCTATTCCAGTTATGTTGTTCTATTCAGCTTGTACTTCATTATCATCTTGAGACTTCTATTGTAATTTATTTATTCTGTTGTATTTTATTTAACTCTGATATATTTATGTAGTAGCTTCATGAACTACTATTTCTTTTACTTCCGCTGCATTATTAAATACTCTGTTTCTGTGATCTGTGTTTATTGTTTACTGTATATTCTGAGATTTGCCAAATTTTATTTACAACGTGGTATTTTGAGCAATTCAATTCCAACATGTGTGTCTACCTATACACTTATAATGGATGCGAATGGTTGAAAATATCGGGTTATTACATCAGTTAATGACTAAAATCCAAGTGATTATAAAATGTAAATACAACAATATAATTAATGAATAATTTGTGTTCTTCTATGTGTTATTATATGGATACTTAGTTATGATAGTTAGTAGTTTAGGACTAAGTTCTAGTTTTAGATCTAAGTGTTGATTATTTATTATAACACTATAATTATAATCACATGTCACAGAGTATTAGATTTAAGGGGAGTGATATAGTTTTTGTTGATATATTTGGAGTTAGTTTTTGTTGATGACAAAGGGAGGGGAATATAAAATAGAGTAGTTAGGCATAGATTAAGGGGGAGTTATTAGGATAGAAGTAATATTTTATAAAAAGGTTGTCATCATCAAAAAGGGAGAGATTGTTAGTCCTTAAGATGATGGTTTTGATGACAACAACCTTAGAACAGATTATAAATATAAATACTAACAGTATAAGTTTAGATATATATATATATGTGTGTGTGTGTGTGTGTGTGTGTGTATGCAGGATTTAACCATGCAGGTACCAAGAATGAACACTGTACAGTATAGAGATTCAAGATATCAAGATTGAAGACTCATGAGTATCAAAATTATCAAGAGTTCAAGAGTTCAAGTAATTTTTATTTTAATTTATTAAGAATTTTGTTAAAACTCCTAGAAAAGCACTGGCATCTTAAAATCCAATTTATTCGTGGAATGGAATCCACTTCGAGACTGTTAAAGGGATGGAACCCTAAGTAGGATGGAACCTACGAAAAATCTAGTGGAACATTGTTTTGTATCCGCTAATTTTTATTCAAAATGATTTTTACAAAATTATATCTTGTTTTCAAAATGTTTTCAAAACCTTCCTTTTAAAAGCATCAAAAACATCTATCCCGATTTCAAATACTTTTAGCCTCAAAATAATCTTTAATTTCAAAATCAAATTATCTGTAGTTTTAACTATCTTTAACAATAATATATTTAATTTTTAAATATTTATACTTAGATTTAAATATAAAATTATAGTAAAATTTTGTATGTATTATTGTATGTATTTACTTATGTATTGTAACTATAGACAAGTATATTTATAAGTTTAAAATAGTTTTAATATAAAATAGAAGTTATTTTCAAAGAAAAACAAATCACCAAAAATTCCTTTGGGATGTCGACATGCTCAACCTATCCATGTCGACATAGTGTCAGTTGGTTTCAAAATTTAAATTTCAAAAGAAGTGTCTAATGTCATATCTCTTCACAAATGGACATGGCTGTTGCTCTTCTATAAATAGGGGATGTTTTCAACGAATTTTAACACAGATTTTCTGGTTTTTCACTCATCTTCTTCTTCCACATTTCTTATACATATTCCTACCATTACTCTGCCGAAATCAACATTGAATCTAACTAGATTAGCTCTGGTTTGATTCTTTATCACTATCTCAACAAGATTCTCAGTGCTATTCAGAGCTATAGGCTTCTTTGTAATCAATTAAACGAGAAAAGGTGTGATTATGGTCTTGGAAATCAATCAAGCGAGATAAGGTGTGATTGTAGCCTAGGAAATCAATTGGGTGAACTTGTTTCCTGGGAAATCAAGTATCTCTACCAAGAGGATTGTGAATCTGGAGGGTGTACCTGTTGCCTTGAAATCGAAGGTGTAGTTGTAAAGATTGCTTTTGAAAGGAAATCTATAATTGTGTGCGGGACTGGATGTAAGGTAACGTCGAACCAGTATAAAATCCGGTGTGTTCTTTCCTTTACTACTTTTACTTTATATTTGCATCTGTGTTTGATTCTGTGATCATATCTGTGTCTGAATATTGCATACATTTGTGTTCAAATTAAAAAAACTCAAAAAGATTTAACAATTCTCTAAAACACTATTCACCCCCCCCCCCTCTAGTGTTTATCCTAGCCTTAGGATCCTTAATCCGCATTTCTCACATACTTCACCTATTTACATGGTAAATTTTAAATTACAAAAATTTTCTTTTAGTTATAATAGCAACTAGCACACAGTTTCAATTATAAATTTTAGCTTTTATGATACAGGGACATTGGCCCGTGGCTACGCAACATCCTTTCCCTGTCCTTTGCTCAGTGAAATTCATTTCCTGAATTTTTAGGGATTTACAATCTTATTTCATTTCTGTTTTTAGCAGTCAATTGAATGAATTTTCTTAATTTATTTTTTAACTTTCAGTTTTTACCATTTTCTTTCCATTATAATTAGTTGACTACCTTTCCTGAAATTTCCTTGTCTTATTTTTTTCAATAACATTATGGTCCACATCGAAAACACAATAAAAAGAACATTTCCTATAATACTGTACGTGCTTTTACACCCTGATAAAGAAACTAAAGTTTAAAACCTGGCCTAAAAAGAACAACTGGTGGAAGCTACCCATCAACACCAGCTAACAGTAATGATGTTATAGCTCTATCACTTTTGATTTGAATAGACCTTTCTAATGTGTGATCCTTCTACAATCCTCTTATTTTAACTTTGAATCTTCCAATATCCTTTATGTATCTTTTCACTTCATAATCCTTTGCTACCATCTTCTTTTAATCTAATTCTTTTGATAGTATTCTCAAATCTTAGTATTTATTTCCTTTATCTTTGACCCTTCATACTAGCATATCCTAGAACTCATAGAAGCATGTTAACATCATTATCATCCCTTTATGGGTTCTTCTTATGGGTTGCACACACGTTTGACAAAATATTCCTATGTTCTAATCATTATTTTTACGGGGATTCCTTATTACTACTGCATGAGCAATCTGTTAGAACCCTTAGTATACGATTTCCATAATGACAACTATACAATGGAAATCATATATATATCATACAACTATACATATATGAATTCAAAGCAAGACAAACCACTATTGTGACAATATGATGACTAAAGCACTAAAGAGATTTAACTACAAAGTTGCACGTAGATCGAAGAGAGATACACTCAAGAATAAACTCAGGAGAACATCACTTAACAGGTTCAGACATCTAAATTCAGAACTTCAGACGTCTAAACATAGAAGATGAACAAAAATAACAATAGGTTCTTAGACGTCTAAAAACACCATTTAGACATGTGAACCTAGGTTCGAGGTAGATAATTCAAATTACAACAGTCATCTCCGAAGAGACACAACTCCATCTCTCCTCCACAACTCTTCACCAGTGAACAGTGGCGACTCTAGACTGAAAGGAAAGAGATGTAACTACTAGAAGAAACCTTCTACAACTATATAAGTGAGAATCAAGAAGGATCAAAGCACTTTAACTAATTCACTCGACTTTCTATCTTGATCGTCTCTTTTTCTAATCATCCACTTGCTATCAAATCTGCAAATCTGAGATCATACACTTCCATACACTCTCGAACAATATTGTATTCAATCATTCAAGAGATATAGGAAGTTCAATTGTACTATATAGTCAAAATCCGTGTAATAGAGAACACATTCTTGACAAAGAAACTCGGCTATTGTAAACCTATTCCTCTGGGTGAAGTGAGGGTTATTTGATGAAAGGAAATTCCGAAGAGGAGCTTCGGGACTAGACGTAGGCGGGAGGTCCGAACCAATATAAAATCCCTGGTGTGATTATTCTTATTTACATACTTTACTATTGTTACACTATAGTTTCAATTAGTCATATACTTTTCATTTGTATAATCGATCCACCATACTATATACTTTCAATTGGTATCAGAGCTTGGTTTGATCAAAAGTACTGTAACAAGTTTTTGAATCACTAATATGGGAAGTATCTTTCAAGAAGGTCAATCTACCGCACGTCCCCCATTATTTAATGGCTCCAACTATGCATATTGGTCAACTCATATGCGTATTTTTATGGAAGCAATGGTCTAGAAATATGGTCTGCTACACAAAATAAATATGAAGCACCTGACACTACTATGAGCACATGGACCGATGCACAAAAAACCTTAGCCTCAAATAATGCTAAAGCTATAAATGTTTTATTTTGCTCTCTAGATAAAAATTAATTTGCACGTGTCATGTTATGTACCACTGCGTTTGACATTTGGCGTACCTTACAAATTACACACGAATGTACAACAAAGGTCAAACAAACTAAGATTTCAATTTTTCAAAACCAATTCTTCTCATTCAAAATGAAGAAAAATGAAACTATTGTTGACATGTATTCTAGATTTCAAACTATTCAACATGATCTTATGGCATTAGGAGTTAAGTTTACTGATTTTGATTTAGTTTCTTCGACTCTTTAACATCGGATTGGGAAAAGGAAGGTATTAGCTGTTGAAAAAGCTAATGATATTTCTACTCTCAAGGTTGAAGAGTTGATAGAAAATTTAATGTCCTATGAAGCTAACATACAGGCAAGAAAAGAACAAAATGTTGAAAAGAAGAACATAGCATTTCAAGCAAAAAATGATGACTCAGATTTGGATGAAGAGAAGATAGTTTTCATTGCCAAGAATTACAACAAATTCAAGAAATTTAGAAAGATGACCAAATTCCAAAAAGAAGGGAAGTCCAATACAATAAATCTATCTCAAATCAAGTGCTATGAATGTGATCAATATGGACACATGAAGAAGGATTGTCCTAAACGCAACAATGAGATCTTTGAGAAATTTAAGAAGAAAAGAGCTTTTGAAGTCACTTGGGACGATTCCGATTCATCGTCTCTTCTGATAGTGATAATGATAGCGATGGAGAACAAGCTAATGTATCTTTTATGGCTAACACTGATGAGGTATGTCCTGAACTTAGCTATAATGAACTATTAGAATTAAGTATGGAACTTGATGATAAGTTTAGACAAATCAAAAAATTGAATAAAGAACACCTAGCCAAAATAAATCGATTAGAACTAGAAATTGGATTATTAAAGGATGAAAAAGTTATTTTAGAAGAAGAGTTGGAGATTTCACAAGAAAAGTGCAAAAAGTCTATCGAATATGATACACAACTTAGTGAAATAGATAGGTTAAAACTTGAGAATAATAATTTGATTAAGGAAAATATTGAACTAAAAAGTAGTATAGAAATTTCAAAAACTAAAATTTGTGAACTAAACGATAAACTAGAAAAAATTACTAACAATGTTTCAAAGTTTAACAAAGCAAAACAAGATCTTGATAATTTAATTAAAATTTCGAAACCTTCTGGCAATCGAAATGGATTAGGGTTTGAAATGAATTCACAAAAGAAAAATGGTAATACAATAAAGCAAAGTATCTTGTATCAAAGTTTCAAAAAACACCAAAGTTAAGTAAAGATGTAAAATATAAAAATTTAGATACCAAAGTCTAATAATAAGTTAATTAGAAAAAAACATATTGATAGTTTTTTATCAAGTGTAGCATTTAGTAAAAATTATGTTTTAAAAGGATCTAAACCCACCTGGGTATAGCTACCCTCCCCTCCTAACATTTAGGACCCTACTAGAAGAAGTGGGTACCAACTGAATAATTTTTGTTTTGTAGGTACCCAAAAATAAAAGCAAGAAGAAATGGATACTCGATAGTGGCTGCTCAAAACACATGACCGGTAATGCCATGATGCTCTTAAATATAAAATATATTGATGGAGGCACTGTAACCTTTGGAGACAACTCAAAAGGATATGTCATCGGAATTGGAGAAGTCATAAACATCGGTATTCTAACTCTTCTATTATTTCTAATGTTTTATTAGTAGAAAATTTAAAACATAATTTATTAGCATTAGTCAATTATGTGATAAAGATTTTCAAATAGATTTTGAAAAAAATCGATGTAATATATTTGATAATAATAAAAATTTATTATTTGAATGATTTCGAGATAAAAATATTTATATTTTGAATATGAATATAAAACAAATTTTCGATTTATGCTTGACTTCTAAACTTGATGATCCATGGCTATAGCATAAACGATTTGTCACGTGAATTTAAAATTTATAAATAAATTATCAAAACATGAACTAGTTAGAGGTTTACTAGAAATAAATTATAAAATAGACAATTTGTGTGATGCATGTCAAATTGGAAAATTAAAAAGGAGTTCTTTTGAATCTAAAAAAAAAATTTCAACAAAACAACCATTAGAATTGTTGCATTTAGATTTATTTGGTCCTACTCAATTAAGATCAATAAATCATAACAAGTATGTTTTTGTAATTGTTGATGATTTTTCAAGATATACATGGACTTTGTTTTTAAAACATAAGTGACACTTTTGGTATGTTTAAAAATTTTCCAAAAAGAATTAAAAATCAAATGAATTTGAAAATTAAAAATATTCACAGTGATCATGGAGGAGAATTCGAAAATGAACTTTTTACAAAAAAATTCAACAAAAACGAAATTAATCATAATTTTTCAATTCAACGTACACCACAACAAAAAGGTGTAGTTGAACGGAAAAATCGAACATTACAAGAATATGCAAGAACAATATTAAACAGTAGTAATCTACCAAAACATTTTTGGGCTGAAGCTATTGCCACAGCTTGTTATGTTTGGAATAGAGTGACCACGACCAATGACAAAAAACACTCTTTATGAAATATTTTTTGGTAAGAAACCTAAAGTATCATATTTTAGAACATTTGGATCAAAATGTTTCATATTAAATACTAAAGACAATCTAGGAAAGTTTGATCCTAAGGCCAATGAAGGAATATTTGTTGGCTATTCGGATCGTAGTAAAGCTTAGAATTTATAACAAAAGGACAAATATTATAGAAGAAAGTTTACATGTTTCTTTTGATGAAAATTTTGTGACTACACAAATTAATGATGAAGAAGAAATATATCCAAATGATTCTTCTAACACCCCTCACAATAATAACAAAGCTATTGATCAAAATAATATTCTAGTTTCACTTCCTGCGATTTTAAAGAATCACCCTATAGATAACATTATTGGAGATTTAAATTCTGGAGTAATTCGATATCAACTTAATCGAATAAGTCATGTTGCATTCGTTTCAAATTTTGAACCAAAGAACTACAAAGAAGCTTCTAAAGATGATTTTTGGATTTTAGCTATGCAAAAAGAATTAAATCAGTTCAAACGAAATAATGTTTGGAACTCGTTCCAAGGCCGGAAGATCAATCCGTCGTTGGAACTAAATGGGTATTTAAAAATAAGCCGATGAAACCGGAAATATAGATCGAAATAAAGCATGTTTAGTAGCATAGGGGTATTATCAAAAAGAAGGAATTGATTACGATGAAACGTTTGCACATGTAGCTAGAGTCGAAGCTATACGAGCTCTACTAGCTTTTGCTTGTCATAACAATTTTAAATTATATCAAATGAATGTCAAAAGTGCATTTTTGAATGGTTTTATCAAAGAAAATGTTTATGTTGAACAACCACCATTATTTGAACATGAAAATTTTCCAAATCATGTTTTTGAATTAAATAAAGCATTATATGGGTTAAAACAAGCCCCTAGAGCATGGTACGATAGGCTTAAAACTCATTTAATCTCATCAAGATTTCAAATTGGTAAAATTGATAGGACTTTATTTATTAAAAGAGAAAATAATGATATTTTAGTTATTCAAATTTATGTCGATGATATCATATTTGGATCAACTAATGAAAATTTATGTGTAAAATTTTCTAATATAATGAAAAATGAATTTGAAATGTCACACATGGGAGAATTAAATTTCTTTTTAGGACTACAAATAAAGAAACTAGAAAATGGTATCTTTATACATCAAGAAAAATATTGCAATGAACTATTAAAACTTTTCGGTATGGATAAAACATCTAGTAAACCTACTTCTATGAGTACTACGGTTCATCTTGATAAAGATGAAAACGGAAAAGATTTTGAAGAAAAATTATATAGGAGTATGATGGGTTCGTTAGTATATTTAACCGCAAGTCGACCCAATATAATGATGAGTGTTTGTCGCACGTTTTCAAACAAAACCAAAAGAATCTCATCAAAGAGATGTTAAACAAATTTTTAGATATTTATCTAACACGAAAAACTATGGTCTATTCTATTCAAAAGGATCTTCCTTCGAACTTGTATCATATAGTGATGCGGATTTTGGAGGATGCAAAACGGATAGAAAAAGTACTAGTGGAACATGTCATTTCATCGGACAATCTCTCGTCTCATGGTTTAGTAAAAAACAAAATTGTGTTTCCCTATCCACTTGTAAAGCCGAATATATTTCAACGGCATTAGCATGTGCATAAGTAGTTTACATGCAACAAACCTTAAAAGATTTTGGAAAAATAATTGAAAAATTCCTCGATTTATTATGATAACACTAGTGCAATCCATCTATCTAAAAATCTGGTAGATCACTCTAGAACTAAACATATAGATATAAGACATCATTTCTTAATAGATAATGTCGAAAAAGGAACTATAACTCTAGAATATGTTAACACTGAAAATCAAATAGCCGATATCTTTACAAAACCATTAAATGAACAAACTTTTGTAAAAATACGATGAGATTTAGGCATTCGTTCACTTAATGAACTTTTAAACTAAGAAAAATTTCTTATATCCACAAGTTTATTAGTATATTAAAAACCTTTAAAATTTAGACAAGAATTTTGCACCATGAACAAACTACTTATTTTTATATTTGGATTGCTATCACAACTAACTTTTTGAAGTTTTTTAAAACATAACAAATATCATAATCAAAATGTCATCTCACGAAATAACTTCGTATAATTCTGGATCACCATCCTCAAACGTATCCACTCCTTCTCTTCATACTCCTTCACCTCCTCGTTTCCTACCTTCTCCTGACTTATCAAAAAGTCGATGGGGATATCACCTCTACAGAAGAAAGCCAAACAAGAAAAACCGCCTACAATCCATGAAAAACTTGATGAAATATCACATTATCAATTCGCAATAATGGATGCTCAAAAGGAAATGTGCTATACATAGGAAGGAACAATCTAACATTTAAACTTCCTGGAAAAGGCTCTATATGCTATATGTGGTCATTCTCCAACAAAGAAGTGTTTGCATGAAAAATATCCACGCTTTGTTTGAACTCCTAAAGACGAACCGTCAACTTCGTCACCCAAACCTCCTTCCTGGTCCCCAATCAACTATGGTGATCCCACCTACGAACCGAATTCATGGGATCGTCAGGAATGGATCCAAGAAAAATAAACTATGACGTTTGGAGGCGATTATATAAATATATATTTGTTTGTATTGTATAGTATTCTATTCAATAAATAAAGTTTTTCTTTACAAAACTCTCAAGAGAAAGCTAATTTGGAGTTTTCAGACGTCTGAAATAGATTCTGAACATTCGAACTAAGAATCTGGAACAAATTATATGTTCCCAGATGTCTGAACTCAATTCGAGATGTCTAAAATCACTCTCTATCTCACATTAAAACTTTACAGACGTCTGAGTTTTGATTCCAGACGTCTGACTTTACTTTTTGTTTCTAATTTAGACATCTCCAGACGTCAGATCTACTTTTTCAGATGTATGGAACGGGAAACGACAGTTTTTTAAACGCTATACCTAATCGATCAACCACTATTTCACCACTTCAATTCATTCCCAAATTAAAAATTATCTCTCTCAAAATTTCTAAAATCGAATTTCTCTTCAAATCAATGCCACCACAAACTAAAAAAATGGGAATTAAGAAAAGGAAGCATGGAGGAGGATCTTCCTCTCAACCATCGATGGTGACTGATACTCAGATCAACAATTGGTTATTTTAGAATCCAACGAATATACGACGATTTAACGACTTTAAGATTAAGAAGATGCATCTAGGACCTTTCTGTAGCCTAATCAAGTTTCCTTCATATGATATGGGCGACATACGTGAGCAAGGTGAATTGAAAACCCTTATCTCTTTTAATGCCAACGATGTTTCTATCGATCAACTAGCTATATATCTTTTTTAAGCTAATCTGGATAGTCTATCAGTATGAACTACTGAGAATGACGAAGATTGGTTATGGATCAGTGTCTATGGGACAACAATCAAGTTAACCCCCGCTATAATTGGACGATTCTTAGAGTGCTCTTATACGGGTCAAAATTTATCTAAAATGGAGGACATGCAATTCAAACCTCATGATACTATCACTCATCAATTACGAGAAAATCGAATGCCTTAATTTTCATCCAAATTCCTTAGGCCACGTGTTAGGCTCCTTACCCGAATGCTTATAAATACCATTATCCCTCGATTAGGTAGCCATGAAAAAATTTCTGATGTTGAACACAAAGCACTATATGCACTGTTTGGTCGAACTAAGATCAATTTGGCTCAGTTCATTTTCGATGAACTAAAAGGTTTTTGGAATAGATCTCGCCGTACAATCATTTACCCGGCTTATATTATGCGAATTCTCAAAGCACTAAAATTCACATCGTACATTTCTTCTTTTGAGGAGTTACCTATCAAATATAGTGGAACAAAAATTTTCAATCTTATGCAACTGCCAAAGGAACCACCATCTTCTATAACTTTTCTAGAATGAAAAAATGCACAAGATCAACCTCCTCCTCCTCCTCAACAACAACAACAAGAAGGTCACGTTGAACTACCAAGGCAACCATCTTCACCTCCTCCTTCCTCGTTTGAATATCATTCCGATATGGAGATTTTGGAAGCACGAACTCAGCCTCATGCTAATGAGAATATTGCTCGCTTCACCTTACAAAACCAAGTGCTCCTATCAAGAAATCAAATTATCCTTGGTAAAAAAATAGCGAAGCTTGATCTCACGTTGTCCACAAGGCTTTCCACAGTTGAAGACTCTCTTGTTTCAGTGGTTTCCAAACTTAATCATGCACTTCAACAAGTCCGTCAACCTTCTTCTGACTGGTCTACACCTTCTCCATCTCCTCACACATCGTCAAAAATCGGCGATAAGGAGAAAGGGAAATTAGACTCCTCTCGTGATGAACTACCTTGACTTCATAAGGTAAATATTTTGCTGTAATTAACTCCATTATCAAAGTTCTGGTAAGACACTATCAATATTCCTCTTTTTTGTGCTTAATGATGTAATCATAACCTTTTTGTTAGTAATATAATTATGTGTGTACGTCATACTTGGTTCTGCATTATTTTTATAATTCTTCGATTATTATTTTTAATGACAAAGAGGGAGAAAAAATATGCACATCTATAGGGGGAGATCATATTTAGGGGTAGAACCTTTCTGTAATTGTTATCTAAGTACATTATATAGTTGTCATCATCAAAAAGGGGGAGAATGTTAGAACCCTTAGTTTGCGATTTCGATACTACTATGACAAGACGATGACTAAAGCACTGAAGAGATTCATCTACAAAGTTGCACGAAGATAGAAGAGAGATACACTAAACAATAAACCCAAGAGAACATCACTTAACAGATTCAGACGTCGGAATTTAAAACTTCAGATGTCTGAACATAGAAGATGAACAAAAATAATAATAGGTTTTTAGACGTCTGAAAACACCATTCAGACGTCTGAAACTGGGCTTCTTGGGTGTGTTTCGACCGGCTACCACTGAATCCATCCCAGCCACCGAGTCAACATCCCACCGAACCAACTCACTCCCAAGCCACCACTGGTTCAGTTCCCCTCACCACCGAACCAACTTACTCCCAAGCCACCACCGGTCCAATTCCCCTCACTACCGAACCACCTACTACCGAACCAACCCACACTCCACCCATTGCCGAACCAAGTTCCACCGAACCAAGTTCCACCGAACCAAGTTCCACCGGACCAAGGCATACCGGACCAACACTTCCAGGCCAGATTGCATCATCCCAGGCCCACCAGCAGCTATATACATCCAAGACCCCTGCCTCTAACCTCACTCTATAAATAGAGGGGTAGGGGTACAACAATGGCAGACAAGTTTGAGAGCTCAAGCACGGATAGAACTTTCAAACAACTTTCAGATACCTGTAATCAAAGCTTTGTACTTGTAATCTGAACAGAAAAGGAGGCACATTCTGGCCCAACCACTATAAATCTGTGTGTCTTTTACAGTTTAGTCCATCTATTTTATATATTTGCATAAATCAACCAAATCACTAAGAACAACACATAATCAACTAAATTGCACGACTTGGAGGTGTTTGCCCATTTTTTGTGCAAACATTTTTGGTTCTTTCAATGAGAAATCGAGCTAGAAGCTTCAGCTTCTCCCACTCAACCTTCTTCCTAACAGCATCGCTCATTGCTCGGAAAACATGCCTCCCAGGCAAAGGAAAGATGCTAGCCAAGGAAAGAACATCGCAACTAGCAGTATCTCAGATCCAGTAATCACAGATCAAGGGAATTGTTCCGTTCCAACAGCAAATGGAAATCAGGAAAATCCGCAGCCCCTGCCACGGAGCAACCAATTACTAGGGAAGATTTGGATAGGGTTGCGGCTAAAGTAACTAAGCGATTCACATCTCAGCAAGAAGCCTTGGTGGATCAACTCATGTCACGCTTAAGGGATGTTGAAGAATCCAACCGCAACACCGAATCATGGGGTGAGTCCCAGTCTGGAGGATCTGGGAGGCGACAAAGATCTTTCTTCTTCGAAGAGGCTAACAACAGAAACAGCAATGGTAGGGGCCGAGCCCGGACTCAACCCGAATTCCGACCCGAGGAAACACTTGGAACCGAACCCAATGGGGGAGGTACTAGGTAGAGGTCGGATATGGCTGAACCTGTCATGCTACCTAACCGTGGGAACACCAATGGACGGGGCCGAGATGGAGTCCAGCCCGAAGTTGGACCCGAGGGAATGCTTAGAGCAGAGCCCAGCAGGGGAAGATCGAGGCAAGGGCCAACTGTGGCTGACCCCAACATGCTCCCAGAAGACCGAAGACCGTCACCGGAAAATGTTAGGAGTAATAGACGATACCATCCCTACAGGTCATCTGGACGGAATCAATCCCGCAGAGAAGAACCAAACTCATTTCTATCCGCTCCAAGTTCTGATGAAAGGATGGCGCGATTGTTCAGAGAGTGCGTCCAACGGGACCAAAGGGATCGAGGGATAGGCCTAGGGTAACCAGCCCCTTCACCCGCAACATCGAAATTTCCATCACCCCCCGAGAATGGAAAATGCCAACAATGGAGTCTTACAAGGGAACCTCTGACCCCGTCGTACATTTACAGAGATACACACAACATATGCTCATGAGCGGAGCGACAGAAGGAGTATTGTGTAAATGCTTTCCACTCTTCTTGGCAGATCTAGCTACCTACTGGTTCTGCCATCTACCCCAAGGGTCCACAGCTCATGGGAAATGTTGACAGAAAAGTTCATCAGCCAATTCCGCATTCATGTGAAACAACCCAAGGACGCTTATTCCTTATCCAATATCAAACAAAAGCCCGGAGAGACAGTGCAACAATATCTAACCCGATTCAATGCCGCAGCGGCCGCAGTCCAGGATGCCGATGAGAAAGTTATCCTAATGGCCCTCTGCAGTGGTGTGCATGCAGATACTAAATTTGCTAGAAGACTAACGAAAGAAAAGCCAGCTACCTTACCCGATTTCTTCCATGAAGCCGAAAAATATATGAGACTTGAAGACGCTGCCATTGAAAGGCAGACAGGGCAACAAACTAAGGCAGCTCATGGCAACACACCCGCAGTAGTAAAGGACGTTCGAAGAAATGACTCCAGAGATAGTGCTGGGGGCAAGAAGGGAGAAAAGCGTTTATATAGGCCAGGACCGAGATTTGACTCTTACACTCCTTTGAATGAAACAATCGAAAACATCGTCTTGGCCACCCAAGACGAAGTTAGATACAAGCGCCCCCCACACAAGAAGGAATCAGATAACGCAGTTAAGTCTGGAAAGTTCTGCCGCTTCCACGAATCTCATGGGCATGACACAAATGAATGCCATCACCTCCGGGACTTAATTGAAGAACACATCAGAAGGAAGAGGCTGGAGCGCTATGTGAAAGGTCAGAACAGGACTTCAACTCCTGCCAATGAGAACCCAGGGCTACCCCTCACAGAAGTAGGCAGAGGAAATCGCAACACCAGCGGCTCTAGTCATGAGAAGATAGTGGTCTATACCATATCAGGAGGACCACACATCGCCGACGGAAGCTAGGCGGAGATGGAAAGATACGGTAAGTCACTTAGAAACGATGAAGGCTACGTTAATTCTGTTATGGAAGAACGCTACCCGAAACGAAAAGAGAATGATGACACCACATTCAATAGGCGTGATCTACAGGAAAGGCAGTACCCTCACATGGATCCTATGGTCATCTCTGCCTGGTTCGGTCCAGCCAAAGTTTTTCGAATTCTAGTAGACACTGGCAGCTCAGTAAATATCATATTCAAGCATGCTTTCAACAAAATGAAGCTGTCAATGAAAGATGTGTCTCCCTGCAGCAAACCACTACACGGTTTCACGGGGATGCGAAGATGCCCCTCGGGCAACTAGACCTCTTTGTCGAAATAGGAAGTCATCCCCGCTCCGTTGTGCGGAAACAAACATTTGTGTTGATAGAAAACCACTCAGCCTACAACGTCTTTTTAGGAAGACCAGCCTTGTCTGACTTCCAAATTGTCTTGGCACCATGGTGCCTGAAGATGAAATTTCCAACAGACAATGGAATAGGGGAGGTAGAAGGAGATCAAGACGCTGCTCGAGACTGCTATGTAACTGAACTTCGCAATAACCGCAGAAAGGATAAAGGGAAGAATGCAGAAACTACTCTCTGCACAAAAAACCTGGAAGCATAGCAACTAAAGAAAGCCCCTCCTCTTCGGTATACCAGTGATCCTTTCAATGAATTAGACCCCAGGGACGAGGAGGAAGATGCTACCGCCGAGCCTGCAGAGGCTATGGAATTTGTATCTGTAGACAAACACGACTCGAGTAGACTATTGAAAATCGGATCTCAGCTAAAGGCAGAATTGAAGAGTCAACTCATTGATTTTCTCCTCCACAACTTGGATGTGTTTGCGTGACGCACGCTGACATGAATGGAATCTCCCCAGATGTAGCATGTCACGTACTGAACATCGATCCTACCAAGGTGCAGGTAAAACAGAAAAAGAGAAGCATGGGGGCAGAACGATCAGCAGCTCTCGATGAAGAGGTAAAGAACCTGCTTGCCAATAACTTCATACAGGAAGCCATCTACCCAGAATGGATCACTAACCCGGTACTAGTAAAGAAGGCTAATGGGAAGTGGCGAACATGCATTGACTTCTCCAACTTAAATGACGCTTGCCCAAAGGATTGCTTCCCACTCCCTCGGATCGATCAGCTTATGGACAGCACAGCCGGGCATGAACTCTTATCTTTTATGGATGCATACTCTGGATATAACCAAATTCCTATGCACGCCCCCGATCAAGACCACACTAGTTTCATCACTGACCGGGGATTGTACTGCTATAGAGTAATGCCTTTTGGACTTAAAAATGCCAGGGCTACTTATCAGTGCCTCGTCAACAAGATGTTTGCGGAAGTAATAGGACGAACCATGGAAGTTTATATGGACGACATGCTAATAAAGTCAAGAAAAGCCAACGATCACGTACGCCACCTGGACGGGATGTTTCAAGTACTTCGTCGATATGGAATGAAGCTGAATCCTCTAAAGCGCTCCTTCGAAGTATCATCGGGAAAGTTCTTAGGATTCATCGTCTATGCCAGAGGAATTGAAGCGAACCCTGAACAAGTCCGGGCTCTGAAAGAAATCAGGATACCTTCCACTCGAAGAGAAATGCAAAGCCTAAATGGAAAAGTGGCGGCCCTGAGCAGATTCATCTCTAAAGCAACTGACAAGTGTGTCCCCTTCTTCGAAGCTATAAAGAAAGACAAGGGAAAGTTCTAATGGACTGACGAATGCGTAACGGCCTTCCACAACCTAATCGAACACCTCCAGAGACCACCAGTACTCTCAACTCCAAGTGAAGGCGAAGAGCTATACATATACCTTGCTGTGTCATCTCATGCTCTAAGCGCCGCTTTGGTAAGAGAAGACAACCGCGCGCAGCGGCCAGTATACTTTGTAAGCAAGAGGTTCGCGGGGGCAGAAGCCAGATATCCTAAACTTGAGAAGTTAGCATATTGTTTACAGATCACATCACGGAAATTGCGACACTATTTCCAATCCCATTACATCAGAGTTCTAGCCGACCAACCGCTGAGGCAGGTACTCCATCGTCCCGACACCTCCAGGCGACTGCTTAAATGGTGCATTGAGCTAAGTCAATATGATATCACCTACCACCCTCGCACCGCCATCAAGGGACAAGCCATGGCCGACTTCATTGCCGAATTCACTACCAACGAAGGAAAGGAGCCATCTGAAATAGCAGAAGACATCAAGTGGAATCTCTTTATAGATGGAGCATCAAACGAACAAGGCTCGGGGGCAGGTATTGTAATAATCACTCCCAGGGGAAGGAAGCTACACTATGCCCTAAGGTTGGAATTCACTGCCACCAACAACGATGCAGAATACGAAGCAGTGATAACCGGATTAGAACTTTCCCTAGAGATTGGAGTCGGTTCTTTATGTCTCCATAGTGATTCTCAACTTATTGTAAATCAAATACTGGGAGAATTCCAGACTCGAGGAGAACGACTCACAGCATATCTAAAGAAGACCAAGCTGCTGCTCAATCAATTGGATCACTATTTAATCAAACACATTCCTCGAGGAGAGAATCAGGAGGCCGACGAACTGGCAAAGCAAGCTAGCATGAAGGATGACACCACTTCCGGAACAATAACCATCTCAAAGCAACTAGCCTCGAGTTTCGAGCAAGTGAATCTGATAGTTGCAATCGAAGAGGAAACTTGGATGACTCCCATCCGAAAGTATTTACAAAGTGGCACACTCCCCGACGGGCGTAACGAAGTTAAGAAAATCTTGAGGAAAGCTTCCCGCTACACAATACAAGAAGGCATCCTCTATCGACGCGGCTTCTCTAACCCCTTACTAAGGTGTGTCGCTGGAAGGGAAGCCAAGGAAGTCTTGTCCAACATCCATCAAGGAAGTTGCGGAGATCACACTGGATGGCAGACTCTAGCAAAGAAAATACTCCGATATGGGTATTACTGGCCCACTTTAAACAATGACGCCTTAGACTTCGTCAAAAGATGTGACGGATGTCAGAAATTTGCTAAGATTTCTCGACTACCAACAAATGAGATTACTCAAATGACCAGCCCTTGGCCCTTTGCAGTATGGGGAATTGACTTGATTGGCGAACTGCCGATGGGCCGAGGCGGAGCCAAATATGCTATAGTGGAAGTCGACTATTTCACCAAATGGGTGGAAGCGGAACCTTTAAATAAAATATCTTCGGCAAAAGTTATTAATTTCTTGATCAAAAATGTTCTTTGCAGGTACGGGGTTCCACTCAAAATCATATCGGATAATGGACTTCAGTTTGACAGCGAGGAGTTCGCCGACTGGTGCCGAGAGCACGGAATTCACAAAAGCTTCTCATCTGTAGCTTATCCCCAGGAAAACGGACAAGTCGAAGCTGTCAACAAAATTCTTAAAACTCTCGTCAAGAAGAAGCTTGAAAAGTCAAAAGGCGCTTGCGTGGATGAACTTCATACGGCACTCTAGGCCTACCGCACGTCTTTCAGAACATCAACAGGGCATACTCCTTTCTTTTTGGCATACGGATCGGAGGCCATGCTCCCAGTTGAAACTGTAGTGTCATCCCACCGTAGGATCCACTACAACCCAGAAGAGAACGAAGAGCTCCTCCACATGTCTTTGGATCTAATCGAAGAAAGAAGAAATGATGCAGCACTTAAAGCGGCAGCTCACAAGCGAAAAGTGGCAGCACAATACAACTCCAAAATCAAGCACCGCAGCTTACAAGAAGGAGATCTTGTCCTCAAGCAGATCTTCCCGCGTCCCGGAGCGCTAGATCCAATCTGGGACGGACCCTATGTATCATAAAGATCTCCACAACGGAGCTTATATTTTGTCAACAGTGGACGGAGAGGTGTTCCAGAGGGCATGGAACATCCAACACCTTCGTCGATACTTTTCTTAACTTGTACCGCCCATATGAAGTGAATTAACAAAGAGAATCAGTGGACGTAGGCATTTTCGTGCCGAACCACTTTAAAAATCTTGTCTCTTTTTAACTTGTTCCTTTATATCTTGGCTGCTTGTTAAGCTTTATCTTTTTCTGTTGAACAAAATCCTGTGTAACGGCATTTCCACTCTGGACACTTCATGGCACAACCTCACCTGGACAAGACCTAACAGGTACTATACGAATCTATGCCCTCGCCAATGAGACACTTTTGCTCCAGCATCCCTCTGCTGCGGGTTAACTCATTGCTCGCGACGGCCCTCAAAGCCAACTGTAATGAGCCGATTATAAGCCACCGAGAAGGCTGACTATAGCCGAGGCAGCTCATTATGGCGTTTGGCTCGCCGGCAACCGTGAACCGATTATAAGCCCCAACACAAGGTGTGGCCAGCCAGGGGCAGTTCACAGTTGACGATCGGCACCCGCGCTAGCCGGCCATGGTAAATCGAATAATACCTACGATTATGGGCCATAATGGCCTGGGTAGTTACTGTGCGCGATCTCGGCTCCGATGTGTCTTAAGTACGGCTGTGGTAAAAAAGAAAACTCCCCGCGGAGGCGTAAGATGGGTGACAAACGTCTCCAAGACCCACATCTAGGGAAAGTGACTACAAAACCCGTTCGCCATGAACTTAAGCACGTCGAAGGCCTTCCGTGATTGGAAGTTTTACTATTTCTTATATTTCCATTTTATTTATAAGAACTTTCCTCCTATCCTCTATAACGATCACTAAAGTACAGGACACAAAATAGAAGACACTCGCTAATGGGAATAAGAACTCACAGCTGGATGGCAGGTCATTCAGCTGCATTCCATATTCGATTACACAAGGCATTCAAAGCTAACCGTCTACAGCAAAAACTTGAAGGGCGGTACTTTCTTCTCTTGTACATAAATATGTAACTATAATTTCTACGCACATCACACTAACATCGCAAGACACGAAATTATATTTTAAGAAAAAAACTTAGCGTCAAACACAATTAAATCACTTACAGCTATATTTTATGCAACACATCAAAGTAACGACAGCATTCAAACATGACAAAATCAGCTTATATTATAAAGTTACATGCCAAAAATCAAGTTGTTCGCTACATAATTACAGCCTAAAAATTACATTAATGTTTTAAGACTAACATAGGCAGCAATGTCAAGTAAACTGAAAAATGTCCAGATCAAGCCTAAGGAGCCGACTGCATCGAGGCTTCGCCTCTACCCTACTGGCCCTCCGGGGTCTACTTAGCCGTCGGATCAGAGCTTCCAGCATGCTGACCAGAGGTAGTTGGCGCTTCAGAGGTCCCGCCTGTCCAATTCAGGAGAAGAATTCATTGAATAAACAATAAGCAACCAAGCTATGAAAAGGCTAAAAGGGAAAACTTACTAGCATTTGTTCCTTGATCGTCGTCTTCCAACTGCACACCTACCTCCTCGGCAGCGAGCAGCCGCATGCCCTCCTTCACCGCCACTTTCTCCTCCTTAGTGAACTGGGCCGAAACCACATCCATCCTGAAGGCCATGCCATTCTCCTTATCCGCATCAGCCTTGGCCTCCTCCAAAGCCCGAAGATAAATCCTGGCCATGATCCGAGGATAATCATCCATCCAGGATAAGTTGCCCTGCTTCCAAGTACGGAAATACATATCCTAGAGCATCTCATCCATCATCCCCTCGTTTTCCTCAAACTACCTTATTCGGACCTCGGAAGCCAACAGCTTTGCAACGGCAGCATCCCTCTCCGATCGGTATCGCGAGCGGTCAGCCTGAAGGGATTTCCTCATCGCCTCCATCTCCTCCTTCAGCTTGGCTTGGGCAAGCTCCGCGGCTTCAAGCTTCCCAGATAACTCCTCTACCCGCTCGAGATCCGCTTTCCGAACCTCATCCACCGTTGCGATGGCCATGTCGATCCATTCCTTGCAGATGGCCTCCATTTTCCGCAGCTCGGCTCTGCTAGCCTCTTTCATGGTTTTCTTTAGCCGTCTGGAGGCAGCCTCGTGCTCAGAGATCTGGATGGCCTGATCAGCAAGTTGCTTGGCCTGGTCGGCAACCACTAACCGCAATCTTATGTTGACGCTCCCAATTTCCTCCCCAGCCTTGACCAATCGGGCATGATGCCCCATCAACTTCCTAGTCTCCTCAGCAACCCGGTCGATATTTGCCTTAGCTTCATCCCCCATAGTTACAATCCGAGTAGTAAGCAAATCAAGGTCCAGAGACATGGCCTCATCAAGCACCCTTACCATAGGATTGCGAGGGAGAAGGTGCTCACCGATAACCTCGTCAAAGGAGATATCATGAGAACCCGGATCCAGATCGGGATGACCCGCAAAGGGATTACGAGCCAAGCCGGTACGATCAATCTGAGTAACGGTATGATTCTCAGACGGATGCGGAGAGGGGATGAACTCAGTATCCTCCCCCGTGATATCATGGATAGGCTGGGTTGGGGGCTGAGGACCATGTGAAGGTTCGAATAAGGAGCGCCTCCTCTATTTCTTTCGAATATCCTCTTTAATAACTCTGAGAAGAGGGCGGTAGCCGACTACGTCCCCGGGACGGTTGGTCGGAGGCTTTGGTTTAGCGAAAGCTTTGAGGAGTTTGAATTGTTCGAGGCGGTGCTGAATGTCTGATGTCTTGGCCGCCTTACCCGCTCCTGGAATAAAAACCAAGTGTTATAAGCATGCATGAGACTATAATCCAAGAAACATGTGAAGTTAAAAGAGGAGTCAAAAATTCACCTTGAATCGCCGGGGTTGCCCTAGCCGAAATGCTCTCGGAAGATGGACCAACACCAGTCCCAGCCTTATCAGTTTTCTTTGGCTTCACCACCAAGGCTGATCCTTCCTCCAACCCCTCAAAAGCCTGGCGGAAAGCATCATCCGTCCACTCTTGGATCTCCCCTGCTTGCCCAGAAGACAAAGCCCCGGCATTGTCACCGCTCTGTCCTTCGCCACCATCACCTTCTCCATCACCTCTGCTCCCCTCCTCGCCTCTTTCCTCCACTACATTTTCCTCCTCCGGGACATTTGGACATGTGCTAGGGGAGGATCCATCGGATTTCTTGAGCTTCTTCCCTCCGACGACTGGAGGTATCGAGAAGGGTTTCCTCTTGCTGCTCTTTGTCGTGGCCCCTCCTTTGGCTTTGGCAGCCCTTTCCTCAGCTGTGTCTCTCTGCTTGACCACAGACTGACGTGGTAGAATCAAGTTGTGCTGCAGAAGAGTAGCATTCCTGATCAGGTAAGAAGCTGACCTCTCCCTTCCCGAAATGGCTTCTATCTCCGCGGCCATCTGAACTGATCGTTCTCCACGACCGCAAAGCCACATGTCGTTAGCAAGAAATAAAAACACATAAGAAGAAGCATTTCAGTCAGAACGGAAATTATAAATAAGCTTCAACTTACAGCCGGAGGTGAAGCGACGGATAGAAACGGAGTCGTCCTTGACAAAAAACCATTCTTTCTTGAACATGGTGAACTTCGAATATAAGTCCAGGACCGGCTTGAAGGACACGGCCAATTCCAAGCTAATGTACGGAGACCCTTTCTTATAGCCCCTCAAGTTGTACAAATATCGGATCTCCCGGTTGGAAGGAGGGCGCCCGTATTTTCGCTGGAAAATGATAAATAGGCTCACCAAGATAGCGTAAGAGTTGGGCTGAAGCTGCAAAGGGGCCACCTTTAGGTAGGTGATGAAGCTGACTATCCAAGCATTGATCGGGGGAATGGCCCCACACATACAATGGTACTTGCTGTAAGCAAAATATCCTTCAGGAGGATCATACGACATGACTTCGTTCCCTTGCAGCACCATGAGTGCTCTATCAATCCCGAAAGAACGAGATATAACATCAAGCTGCTCCTCTTTGAGGGAGCTGGGAAAGCAGTCAGGAGGAGAGTTCAAGAGCTCCTGAGGGCCATATCCATCCACTAGTGATCTCGAGGTTGGTCCCTGTCGTCCCGGTCCTGGCTGGGCTGGGGGGCACAACGAGGGGCTTTCTTCAGTCCAAAGATTTCCTCTTATCTGATCGAGTTTCCACTTTATGAGACATTTATCTGCAACACAAGAAAGTATATCGTTAAAACATATAAACTATGTAGTCTGGAATTTCGCTCGTAATCCGAAACATAAAAAATTCAAGGTTTGAGTTCATTCGATACTTAAGGTCCCCGAGTATCATTCGGTAACCCAAGATTCGAGTTCATTCGGTAATTCAAGATTTGAGTTCATCCGGTAATCCGAGTATATAAGTTCATTCGGCACTTATACTCCACGAAGTTCATTCGGTGAGTCGAATCCCCGAAATCATTCGGTAGTCCAGAGCAAAAACACATTCGGCGGAAAAGGATCTTACCCGGTTCGGCAAAAATAAGATTCTGGTTCGGCTAACACGTTTGACTCGGTAGAGATGAACGGTTTGGTTCGACTGATAAGGAGAAACGAAAGCGTTAGGCCCCTATTTATAAGCAAATATCAATGACCGGGCCAGTTGATTCGGCATTGGAGACCGGATGAAAGCGTCCAGGATGAATAACTTAAAACAAAGCACACCATATACAGGCATATGCCCTACTTTGGGGGGAAAATGTTGGGTGTGTTTCGACCGGCTACCACCGAATCCATCCCTGCCACCGAGTCAACATCCCACCGAACCAACTCACTCCCAAGCCACCACCGGTCCAGTTCCCCTCACCACCGAACCAACTCACTCCCAAGCCACCACCGGTCCAATTCCCTTCACTACCGAACCACCTACTACCGAACCACCTACTACCGAACCACCTACTACCGAACCAATCCACACTCCACCCATTGCCGAACCAAGTTCCACCGAACCAAGGCATACCGGACCAACACTTCCAGGCCAGATTGCATCAGCCCAGGCCCACCAGCAGCTATATACATCCAAGACCTCTGCCCCCAACATCACTCTATAAATAGAGGGGCAGGGGTACAACAATGGCAGACAAGTTTGAGAGCTCAAGCACGGATAGAACTTTCAAACAACTTTCAGATACTTGTAATCAAAGCTTTGTACTTGTAATCTGAACAGAAAAGGAGAATAACATATAAAGTGGACGTAGGCACATTCTGGCCGAACCACTATAAATTTGTATGTCTTTTACAGTTTAGTCCATCTATTTTATATATTTGCATAAATCACCCAAATCACTAAGAACAACACATAATCAACTAAATCGTACGACTTGGAGGTGTTTGCCCATTTTTTGTGCAAATAGGGCTCAGGGAAGATAATTCAAATTACAACTATCATCTTCGAAGAGACACAACTCTATCTCTCCACCACAACTCTTCATAAGTGAACAGTGACGACTCTAGACTGAAAGGGAAGAGATGTAACTACAAGAAGCAACCTTCTACAACTATATAAACGAGAATCAAGAAGGATCAAAGCACTTTAACTAATTCACTAGACTCTCTATCTTAATCATCTCTTGTTCTAATCATCCACTTGCTATCAAATCTGCAAATCTAAGATCATACACTTTCATACTCTCTCGAACAATATTGTATTCAATCATTCAAGAGATATAGGAAGTTCAACTGTACTATATAGTCAAAATCCGTGTAATAGTGAACACATTCTTGACAAAGAAACTCTACTATTATAAACGTGTTCCTCCGGGTGAAGTGAGGATTATTTGGTGAAAGGAAATTCCGAAGAGGAACTTCGGGACTGGACGTAGGATGGAAGGTCCGAACCAATATAAAATCCCTGGTGTGATTATTCTTATTTACATACTTTACTATTGTTACACTATAGTTTAAATTAGTCATATACTTGTCATTTGTATAATCGATCCACTATACTATAGACTTTCAATCATTGTTGTTTTCTTCATAGCCTTATCCTTCACACCATCCTACATAGGCACTTATTCCTATTTACTCCGTATTTAAAATTTTAGTTTGGTCTTTGTCATTATTCAAAAATTAAAAACTTCAAAATTTTCAAAATTCTCAATCCCAAAACCTTTATCTTTAAAAGTACAAGTTAGAAACCTTCTATTAAATTCAAGAATACTTTTTGTCTTGACTTTTAAAACCTATAATTTAGGATTTATGAATTTAGCTTATTCATTAAATCTAAAAGAAAATGTTAGTGAATCTAATTTTAAAAAGTTTCTTTCTTTTTTTCTTCAAATCAACTTTTTCTTTTAAAGACCATTTCAAATTTAACTTCTTAAAAATTGGGATTTTTAGTTCAGACTATTTATTAAGTTTTTCTTTCAAGAACTTATTTGTTACACCAAACCATTTTTAAAAAAATACACTTTACAATGTTTTTAAAGCATCTTTTGATTAAAAAAATTTAACAATAAAACTGAAGTAGACAAGGAGAACTCTTATTTCAATATTTTATTATCACTCATACTATTTCTACTTCCAATTCTTGGAGGAGTCTTTAATATCATATTAGGGGGACTCCTTAAAGATATGTGACATTATTGCACTTACTGTGAAATCTATCAAAATTTTATTTTTAATCTCCTATATTAGATTACTAGCATTATTTTATATAAATTCATAGCATTGTTTTTATATTTGCAATACTATTACTATTCAATTTTCCCCTTTCGAAACTGCACTAATTTCAATTGTCTTTCGCTTAGTTTACTGTCTTCTTAGTTGAAACGTTGTTTTTCTTTCGCCTTAAGGTTATAAATCTTGGATTTAGCTCAGGTTTCATCTCAAAGATCTTAGGGACCTGAACTCGTATCGAGTGAGTTCTCACGTCAGATAATTGTATATTGGGTGTTCATCTCGGACCCTAAGCACATCTCAGAACGATCTCGGACTATATGTATTTTCAATATTGGTTTCAATTTAAATATGCAACTAAAGTTAAAAAATGCTAATTAGAAAAATTATTTAACTTATCTAATTTGTATTCTTAGACTATTTGATATTTTCAATATTGGTTTACATTCAAGCAAGCAAGCTCAATCTTTTAAATAAAAATATATAAAGAAGAAATGTTGAATTCATTGCTTAATTTATTTTAATATAGAATATATAAATTAGTAAACAACTTTAACCAAACTAACATCATTTTTTCAAACTAGAATATATATTTCAATAAATATACAATATCTTAGATGACAAACTATTTTGAACATGAATGGAAAATAACATAACAACAAGATATATCAACATCTCTTAAAGTGAATGATTTGAATTAGCAAGAGGCGTAGGCATTCAAGTTAATTGTGAAAAAAAATTCACAGTAAAAAAATAAAGAATTAAGTAGAAAATATCCAGGCCCAACACGCAAAAATTGTATTAAGTAAAAAATTTGAAATTTTGCTATGAAATCGATAGTTAACGATAGTGAATTTATTTCAGCAAATGAAATAACATAAAAAATAAAAAAAATTATAAAAATTTGAATGGAATAGAAACTAGAGAAGTAAATAATACAAAATAATTAGGGTTCAGATATTTTTTGCAAAAACAAAAGAACTTAACATAAATGCTTACCAGATTTGAGGATGAAGAACCACATATCAGGAAGAAAATGGACATTTCAAATGAGAAAGAAAAACCGTAGTCATGTATTCGTGACTTGAGAGTAGAAAAAATGAACGGCTGGAAATGAAATTGACAGTCCAACATGTTTATTGAAATAAAGAATGAATTTTGGGTTTAGCCAACAAGGTGTATATTCCACGCCCAGCCCATTGAAAACTAAAATTTAAAAACACATCATTTTAGCCGAAATTTCGTAAATCAATCTTGGTCGCGATATTGGTCGAGATCTGAATATCTTGCTCAAGATTCAGTTACTGTGAGATGTATCTTATTTTTCTTGTTCTGAATCGCTTGACATTGAAAACGAGGCCTCGGCCGAGATTGCCTAGATTTAAAACCTTAGTTTGCCTACAGCTTATTTTTAGCATTTTAGATCTTCTTTCCCATACTATTTACCCTATTTCAAAACTTGTACCACTTCGTATTTTCCACCCCTAAAAATGTTTTTAAAGCTTAAAAATTTTCATTACATAGGAACCCACGAGCTATATTTCTCTACCATTTTTATTTCAAAATAAATAGCTTCTTACAAAATTTCCTTTATTGAAATTTTGGATTCCAACAAATTTTAATTTCTATCAGAACATCATATTTACACTTTTCTTTCTTTACAAAGAAACTAGCAAGCTATATATGCTCTATAATTTTTCAACCATCAGCTTTTGTAAACCTATTTACAAAGAAACTAGCAAGCTATCATCTCGACTACACATTTGCATACGATCCGTTTCCATCTACCTTCTGAAGAATCATAGCTACGTACATATATATATAAATATAAGTAACATGGTCCCCCATGGACCTGGATACTACCCCCGCTAGTATCTCTCAATCAGCAGCTCCTTGAGACCCATTCCCCTCACTGTGTCATGATCTCGTCATCATATAACTCGAGGGACTCCCATAGCGCCTAATGATGGCTTTTCAAAGTAATATGTCATACTCTAATCGCTTTGGAGATTTACTACTTTGTCTGCTTTCTATTGTCGACTCAGTTCTACAGACCACCCCAACCATTTTGAAAGAACTCCATTTGGGTTTAACTAGCCTTGCCCTAACAAACAACTAGCAAACAATCATGGTGGTGCATAACCAAACTTGATCTACCCTAGTAGGAGGTGAATACCAGTTAGGTGCAACCTTGTGTTTCTCGTTAACCTATAAGAACGATTATGTTCTCGCCCCATGCAGCCCTATCTACGACTTTTGGTACCAAAACAATATTGCGTAGTTCCTAATCTCGCTCATCAGCCCATTTAGATGGCCAAGTGCAATCAAGACAATGCTCCTTTTACCATATTTAAAGCAGACTACTCTATCTATTGGGGTATTACTTTATCTAAATGCAAGCGTATATACTCTACGGGTCCTATGGTCGGATATGTATCACATTAGTATAATGTTACACAACTGCTGGTGACCCTTTGCGATGGGCAGACTTCTATTGTGTAACACTACTGACCTCGCATTCTAACCTACTCTAATGATTAAATGTCATATCATTCATTTAACTATACTTTAAATGTGGTAGTTCATACCTGTTATAAACGCGTACTTGAGGCTAATATATATATATATATATATATTCATTTACTTAATTACCTTACCTATATATATATATATATATATATATATATATATATATATATTCATTCATGCTTACTTAATTACCTTACCTCTATAGTTTACTATTGAACCTAGGTCTTTAACACTTTATGCATTTATCCTTTTTTTTAATTAAGTTTATTTTTGGCTTTCCTCTTATCAAGTTCATAATATAATTTCCTACTCTTTTTATCTGTTTTCCCATTCTTTATTTCTACTCCCATTTAATCATTTTATCTTTTATTTCTTCTTGCCGATCCTTCACACTTCCTTTTTATTTACTTTCCATTTTTATTGCTACTCTGCATTTTATCTTTATAGGATATTCTTATCGAGTTCATATCTTCATATTTAACTCTTGGGGTTTACTGCATTTTAATGCGTTGGAACTACCTTTCTATCATAAAAATGTTAACACCATAAATTTTCATATCTTATCCAACAAGTAGATTTGTGTGGTATATGTAATTACGAGTAACTAGCTTTTTTTGAATAGACTGTACAAAATACGGTAAATACCCCTATTTTGTACATCTCTTTCTTTGTTAGGTGTATTCCTTATCATTTCAAACATTGTGCTTTTATTTATTTGAATATGATAATACATAGAAATCTATTTGCAACACCTTAAATTCCAACAAATTGAAATATCACTTAAATCGCTAAAATCATAATTTTTTTGTATTTTACTTTCTTATCCTTCGTTCAAAACAAATTCATAATTTCATATTTCTCAATAATAAATTTAGGAACTGCTAATATCCTATACATTTTCTAGGTTTACCACCATATAACAAATAAATATAAGAAGTTATCAGTGCAATATATGTAGGTAAGTTTTCCAATTTCATTAAATCTATTCCGTAACCAATTTCATTAAATCTATTTCATAATCATTACACGTAATTTATTATCCAATTCATTATTTATCATTCTAATCAATATGCGTATCCAATTAAAATTTTCAAACCAAGATTTATATCTATTCCTTCCGCAATTACAAAACATGTAATTTCCCACTCACCTTGCTTTAGCTTCCTAGTTCTCCGGATATGGATCCATTTCCCTTTTATTTGACTCCTTATTTTAAATCCAAAATAATAAAAAGCATATACGTCTATTAAAACTATAAATCTGGGAAAAGGATTGAATAAATTTTAAATTAAAATTTCTGGTTTATGAATTTACCTTTGCTTTCATTCTGAATCACTTCTACTCTTCTCTTTTGAATCACTTCTACTCTTCTCTTCACTTTCCCGCTTTTCTCCACCTATATACATATATAAAAAATATTGTTTTACTATTTTTAAAATTCCAGAAATTGTGGAGGAAAGAGAATGCAGAGCTCTGCTCTATGATCCAGAAAATATGAGAAGAGATGTACGAACTAGACTTGTATTTATAGGGTTAGGAATTAACTTGGAACGTTAGATTTATTCTACGCAATTTTCATTTTAATCAGATATGCACATCAGAAACTTGGCAGCTAAGAAATATAATTGGATAAATAAACGTCGTTCAAATCCATGCCCCAACTTAAAAATTTTATAGGCCACGGTTGATTGTTCAATGCCTAAGGTCGATCGTTATAGGTTGACATGGGTGCATTGTTGGTCGACCTGTGCTTGTTTTTAAGCTTATTTAATTATCATTCTATGATTTTCTTAATTTGATTTCTTGTTTAAACGATCTCGTTCATTTCTTTCCCACTTTATATATTCTCTGAGATTTAATTTAAAGTTAACATTTATTAACATCTAAGTTTTCATTAATATCACTAATTAGTGTTAATTAACTTTCATTACTATAATTACATATATAATTATTTCCGATACTAAAAGTTCAAACGTTAATGACATTTTCATTTGAACTTTGATTAGAACATTTTATATATGAAAATTGATCAGAAAATTGCGATGTACCCAATAGTGCAAGTTTGGCTATCCAAATTCTGACGTTTATGAAAATTCTATCTGTCGGCGTTTACTATTTTTTAGTTAATTTCTTTTAAATTAATTACCGTAAAAATCGTGGGGTGTTACAAACTTCATATACGCGCATGATACGCCCTACATACTCGAGATATACCATACCTACATATGTATACACATACACACACACACACACATATATATATATATATTTATAAGTACCATAGTCCCTTTTTGGACTTGGACACTTTCTCAACCAGTACTATAACTCTGCACCTGCGTTAGGTGTCCACCATTTGTACTTAGACCAAATTGTTAACATACACCAAGGAGCTCCTGTTAGTGCCTAATAATAGACTTACAACTATTAGCCGTGTTCTACTAGTTTTGAAGACTCATCTAAGAGTTATCTAGCCTTCTCTCCTAACTACAAAAAACAACAACTTTGAGGCGGTGCGTGTCCCATACAAAATCTAAACTAGCATGAGGTGTAGTCCATCTAGGCTTAACCTTCGTCTTCTACTGACCACTCCAGGATCGATCAAGCTCTCGACCTATTTGTTCAATCCTACTTCTCACATATGTGGTACCAAACTTATTGACATAGAGCCAAGACTACACTCGTCATCCCATTTACATTATCTATCACAATCGAGGAAATGCCCACTTATTACATAGTACCCCTTATAAGGATTGAAGTAGACCGCACTTGGCCCTTTGACACTATAAAACAAGGCAAACTCACTTTAGTATATTCGTTTCACCTATAGACGAACGTATAATCTCACAGTTCCTACAATTGGAGATGTCTCAAATCAATACAATGTATACACAACCGCTGATAGCCCCTTTCGAATGGTAGATTTTTGTTGTGCAACACTATTGACGTCTTATTCCAAACCATACTAATACTAATTCATTTTTAATTAATCTAAGTTACTGACTAGATTCAATAATTCACACCCTTCATAAATGCATACTTGTGGCTACATGAATTTTATTTAATTACTACGCCTCCTACATTCAACAGCTAATATTTATTTATTTTTAGATAACTTCTTGTTTCATCAACACTGTCAAATATCATTTACCGCTTACTTCTAATTTAATAGATTGATTATCTTTTACCGCTTAACTTCCACTTAACACTATTAGATATAGCTTACTATTCCTTTTCAACTATTAACTATCTTTCTTTGATTATTATAACTTCATAATTCTCCATTGCTTTATTCATATTTCATCGCCTATTGTTTATTTTTTAACCCGTCTTCGATCTTATACTTTGGTTTTACAATTAAATTATTTTTATTGTCTGTACTTACGATACTTTGGTTTATACTTTGGGATTTCTACATTTTAATGCGTTGGAATTACATGTTCCTAAAACGAAAGGTTAACACTGTAATTTTCCACAAATTATCTAAAAGAGGACTTATGTTATGTTTGGAATTAGAAGGAATTTTTTCTATTATTATTGAAATAAACGGTACAAAATATGGTAAACATCCTTATGTTGTACATTTCTTTCTTTTTGCATATTGCTTGTTATTTCAAACGATACACTTTTATTTTTATTTTTTGAAAATCAATAGGCTAAGGGAGCCTTGCCCATTTATTATTCCAAATGTCATTACAGTCAGCATAAACTTTCAGAATATACAATTGCTTTAGATTGATAGTGTAGCCTTATACACTTAGCATAAAAACAGAATTAAAATAACATTGAATAACCCTTCCAATACCTTCCAGCTTATCTTGCTTAATACACATGCTACCAATTCCAATTCTCTGTTCCCATTCTTCTTTCACTTCTTGCATTAGAAGTTCAGTATATGACCTTTAGTAAAGCACCCAGAAGTCAGTGAACCTATACCCAGTTTCTTATAAACTTCCATTACCCAGACTGCTTATTTACTCCTTTGTTCTGCAAATAATCAATTTGTTAATCACTGTAAACAAATCACTAGTAGAAGTAACTTTATCATAAAAAATTCTCCCATTTCTTTCCTTCCAGATTGCATAAACAAAAGTTTTAAGAACAATTAGTAAAGCTTTAGATCTAGAAGTCTTCCATCTTGTAGCTTTATATATGTTGAACCATTCTTCTTTGGAATTCCTATCAGGTAAGTGAAATTTTCCTGCAGCCATCAGCCTGAACCAAATTTCACTTGTATATGAACAACTAAAAAACAAATGAGTGTTATTTTCAAGTTAATCATCACATAATACACAAGTGCTATTATCTATCAATCCAAATCTTTCCAATTTATCCTTTGTCAACAATGCATTGGCCATAACTTTCCAAAGCATGAAATTCTCTTTAGCTGGACTGTCAGAATTCCAAATTCTATCCTTCCGTGCAAACTTTTCATTACTCACATTATCCAGAAGTATGTTGTATACCAATTTTATTGAATGCCTTCTCCTCTTCATTGACCATAATACTGTTAGATCACTGTCAGTAAGTTTAACCTTTGCAATTTCATTCCAAACCTTCTTAACATCCATAGAACTGCTGTATGGTAGTTCAATATGATTATCTTGCAGAAATTCTGTTGCCTTAGTCAATAGTGGAATGCCAGTGGACATAAGACTAGAATAATTCATACAATTTTTCAAAATTAATCCAGGCTTAGCCCATGGATCAGACCAGAAGCTACAATCAATATTCTTCATTGGATTGATCTTAATCATTGGTAAGAATTTATCCCTAAGCTTTAGAATATTCCTCCAACTCCAACTAGAATTTTGCTGAATTTGCATATCCCAAAAATTCTTTCTCTTTATCAAATTTGCTTTAATCCATAGGGTCCATAAGTCATCACTATTACTCAGGATTTTATCAAAGTATTTAGAAATTGCAGCTTGGTTCCAGAGTTGTAAATTAATAATACCCAACCCCCCTTTAAATTTAGGTAGAATTATCTTTTTGAAGGAAATAGGAATTAATTTCTTAGAGAAAGGATCACCATGCTATAGAAATCTACTCAAAGCACTATTGATCATGGAAATTAATTTTACAGGTAGAATATAGTGCCTCATCCAATAGGAAGTCATGGCAGTTGCAATGGATTGAATTATAACAAGTCTTCCAGCTTGAGAAAACTTTGAGCTAGGCCATGATGTGAGCTTTTCAGTGATATTCTCATATAGAGGTAAACAATTGACTTTTGTGAGTCTATAGGTAATAAGAGGTAATCCTAAGTAGGAGGCATTAGAAGGCATTATTTTTAATCCAGAAAATTTAATCAATTCATTTTTAAGATCCTCCTCCACACCAGCTATAAGAATATTGGACTTCTTGATGTTACTTTGTAAACCAGTGATACTTTCAAACTTAGCAAGAATATCCAAAACTGTCTGAATGTTTGCAATTGTAGGTTTTGTAAATAACACTAAATCATCTGCAAAAAGTAAGTGGGTGATCAAAGGATCTTTACATTTTGGATGTAATTCCAGAGTTTTATTGTCTACTTGCTCCTTAATTAATACATTCAAAATCTCCATTACAATGATAAACAAATAAGGTGATATTGGATCACCTTGCCTTACTCCCTAGGTGCCTTTGAAAACCCCATTTAAACATCCACTTCTGGAAATTGAATAGTAAGGAGTAGATATGCATGTGTAAATCCAAGCAAGCATAGGTTTTGGAAAATTCATCCTAGACATAATTGCAATGATAGAACTCCACGAAATAGAATCAAATGCTTTTCTAATATCCAGCTTTAGCATGCATCTAGGTGATATATTAGAATTGCCATAACCCTTTAATAATTCTTGAGTCAGTAAAATATTATCACTTATGTTCCTATTAGGAAGAAAAGCCACTTGATTTTTAGATATAATGGAAGGCAGAACTACTTGCAATTTTGAAGCGATGATTTTTGAGATTACCTTGTAAAAAACATTGCAACATGAAATTGGCCTAAAATCTGAAACATTAGATGGATTTTCAACTTTGGGGACTAATGTTATTGCAGTAGCATTAGAACCTTTAGAGAGTTTATTGGAATTGAAAAAGAATTTAACAGCTCTTAAAACATCATATCTAATTAACTTCCAACAACATTGTAGAAAATAAGCATTAAATCCATCAGGACCTCCACTGCTCTCCTTATTCAAATTAAAAACAGCTTTCTCAATCTCCTCATTAGAAATTTCTTCAATGATACTATTAGCCTGTGATTCTGATAAGTAAGGGGTTTGTAGGTGAAATAAAGGTTCCACATCAGCAGTAAAAGGTTTAGAGTTAGCAAGAATGGAGGCAAAGTAATCCACAAAACAGCAGTAATATTCTCTTCATCTACCTGCTTAATCCCATTGACATCATATATACAATTAATTCTTTCATTAGATTGCTTAACCTTGGTACAATTATGAAAGAATTTTGTATTCCTATCTCCTTGACTATCATATTTAGCATGAAGAATCTCTTTAGTTATAGACAATTCAAATTCTAACATATCTTGTAAGGAATTAGAGATTTCAGATTCCTCCATAGCGAGTTTTGAATTCAATGGATCAGAAAGTAAAGCTTGTTGTACCTCAGATAGCTTGTTTCTCAAATCAGAAGAGATATCAAAACCAATACCAAAAACTTGTTTAGACCAGATCTTCAATTTGTTCTTCAATTTATAAAGCTTAGTCTTAAGAATATATAAAGGATTACCATAGACCTCTTCCTGCCAAACCTGAGATACCAAATCCTGAAAAGAAACATGATTAGTCCAAGATTTAAAAATTTTAAAAGAGGAATACTTAGCCTTAGCAACCTCTCCCCATGTTAAATGAGGGGACTATGATAAGAAATTGAAGGAAGAAGAATGTTATAGAACAGAGAAGGCCAAAGAGAAATAGCTGAATTGTTTTGAAAGGCATGATCAAGTTCGCAAAAGATTCTAGAGCCATCTTTACTTTTGTTATTCCAAATGAAAAAAGGACCAAAAGATTGAATGGAAGAGAGTGAAGAATGCAATAACATTTGACAGAGAGGAGAAGTATCCTTGATAGAAAGGGGAGTACCACCTGTTTTTTGAGTTGAAGAAAACATACAGTTGAAATCTCCTAAGACAAGCCAGGGTAATAAAGATTGATTAAGATTAGGCAAATGATTGAGCAATGTTTTCCTTCTATCAAGGCAGTTCTGGGCATAAACAAAGGTAAGAAAAAAGGAGGAATTGGTTTCAACAGATAGAACTTCATAATGCAAAAAATGATCAGTTTCTTCCAACTTTTTGAGCTGATAAAAATCCAAGTTCCACATCACCATTAATCTTCCATAGGGAGCACAAGATAAATTATCATCATATAGCCAATTAGGAGCAATATATGTGCAAGCTTTCCTAGTCAATTCAGCATTCAGCTTTGTTTCACTTACATGCATAATTTGAATGTTTTCCTCTTTAATCAATTTCTTAATTTCTTTTTGTTTAGAGAGCAAGTGCCCTCCTCCAATATTCCAGTAGGCTATATTCTTCATCAACATCAAGTTTTGGGTAAGATTAAATTATTTGGATGCCTCCTTTTATTTCTAGCAAACTTTCCAGAAAAACTTAATTCCTTACTATCTGATTTTGGTTGGACTTCTTCAATACTACTTTCAATCCCTTTGTTCATATCCACATCTTCATGAGAGTGATTCAATTTACTACCCTTTACTTTCCTACGCCTTTTGACTGTCAAAGTGGGTGAAGTTTGGTTGTTATTTAAATCAGTCAATTGGTCAGTAAGGTTTGGATTTTCCATCAAAGAAGGAAAAGAAGAATTGGCAGGTGGATTTGGAATAAGTGATTTATTAGATGGTAAAAAAAGATTGGAATTGTCTTGTAAATTGGTAGAATTCAAAATAGCAGGAGAAGATGAAGATTGTGAAACAGGAGGAGGAAGAATTATATTAGAAGGAGGTGACAAGTGAGAATATGGTGAAAGGTTAAGATTTGAGTTAGAAGGCAGTTGAACAGAAGAGGGTTCCTTGAGAACACCATCTACAAACTCATTATCAGAATTATGAGTATCACCTTCACACATATCAGCTAGAACTGAGAATGCATTAGTTGTAACCACTTTACTAGAATTTAAGACTGTATTTTGATTTTCTTTGGTCAAGTTTTCCTTAACAGCAGATTCATTATTATCGTCCTTTTCATTGTTTATGCTCTGTGCACCTAAAATATGCACACCATTTTCTTTTCCAAGAACTCCATTTGTTTTATTTATCAGTGTCTTTTGTTTAATACTATCCACTGGTATATGCTCCTTTTTCTTCCAAACTTTATTCTTTCTCTTCTGAAAACAAACTTGTTGACTTCCGAATTCCTTGTATGAATAAATTGTGAAGAACTATTATTCAAAATATTAGCATTAACTGGCGCCTTAAAGTTCCTACTTCCTTCAGTAAATTTATTCCCAAATCCAACACCTTCATAAGCCTTATAGTCATTATCCATTTCAGATTCCAAACAATTCTCTTTAGTATGCCCAAAAACTTTACACAAATCACAAATTCTAGGTCTCCAATTATATTCAACTCTCACTTTATAGCTTCCTTCATCCAATCCATCAATTTCTATATAATCAGGTAGAACCTGATTAGGTTCAATTTCTATCAAGGCCTTTGCATATTTAAATCTCATCAATTTTTCTGTATTCTCATCAAAGCATATCAATCTTCCTAAATGGCACGCTAACCAGTTAATACGCATAAGAGTCCATGCAATTGTAGGAATTTTGTAAAAGTGAACCCATATTGGAACTCTCCTTATACTTGTTTGTACACAACCAATTGAAGGATTCCAAGTATTGATTATGAACATTTTACCTTTTATGAAAATGGGGTCAGATTGAAGAATATGAAGTTTATCTTGCTCATTTGTAAATTTAAAAAAGAAATTCTCATTATCAGATTTGATATCAACTTCACCTTTCAGCTTCCAAAATCTACTGAGATGATTAACAACTGTTAGGTTAGAAAGTGTTCCATCCAGGAAAAATCCAACCAAATGATCACTCCAATATTTAATTCCTTCATTCTTAACATCCTCTGGTAACTGCTTTGGTTTGCCATCTCTAATAATATCGAAATTCCTAGGAATATAAACTCCAGCGTTCTTGGGCTTTTTCTTGAAAAGAGATGACCATTTTAGACTCTGATCAATATCCTTATTCTGCATCCCTGTATCATCAACAACAGCATCACCATTAATAGTAGAATTCTCGACAATCATACCATTAACAAATTTAGAGAGAGTTTGAAACTGATCAAGATAACTAGGAGAAGGATCTTGAAAAGTCCTATCCCCAGAAGGCTCCAAAGAAACAGACGAATCAAGAACTTTATGAAAGGAGAAAGAACAAGGATTCTCAGCATTGCGTACAGGAAAAGAAGATGAATTAATCTCAGATTCATTAATCAGAATATCACCAATCACAGAAGAGGGACCAGAAGATAAAGAAATGGTAAGAGGAGAAAGAGGAATGAGAGAAGGTGGATGAAGGGGAGGAATGAGAGAAGGAGGAAGAGAAGAAGGAGAATGGTTGATCGGAGGAACGGCCGGAGAGGGAGGCATCAGGCATCAGTCACCATTAACGGTTTTTTCATTAATTTTTTATGAAATGCCTTCTATACACTTTTATTCATATTTTATAAAACTAGATAATTTATAGCAGTTTAGTTGCAACACACTTTATTCCAATGAATTAAAACGCTACTTAAATCTCAATCCTTATTATAATAACTTCCAATTCACACTAACTAACATATATCATTCAACCAATAAACCTGGAATTATTATATTACTTTTACCCTTGATTTCCAAATTCAATTATATGCAATATTTAATCAAAGTTATTCACAAAATATGTAGGCATGGTTCTCAGGTACATTTCATGTATATATTAAGCCTCGACTCTAAAATTACATTTAGCCATATAAGGAACAGATTTATAATGATATAAATCCAATATTATATAAAAGTATATAATTTCTCACTTACCTCTAAGCTTTCAAATCTCTAGATCAAATCATGTTATTCCTATTTGACTCTATTTTCTTCATACCAAAATATGTAACAAGCATATATACATTTATTAGAAATTTAGTACCGAGAATAAATTTGAATTTAATTTAGATTTGGATTTATGATTTACCTTGGCTTTGGTGATTTAATTCGATCTTATTCTTCTTCTTCATTATTCTATGATATTCTCTACTTATATTTAAATAGATTACAATTTGTATAGATTTAAGAATTTATGGAGGAAATAAAATGAAAGAGCTTCGTCCTTGCTTTGGAAATATGAGAAGAAAAGGGAGAGGTTGGGCCTGTATTTATAAGGGTCCGAACCAATGCCAACTGTTAAATTGGATTATATTAAATCCAGGTCGTTCGGCCTAGGTTCAATACACAACCACCAGCTTATAAGTGGTCGATCGCTATAATAGCATGATCGACCGATCCAATAAGGGGCCGACCGGTTGCGTATTTAAGATGAACATTAATTTGTTTTCTCTTACACGTTATTTTATACAGTTTTAACCTATCCGCTTCAATGTTGATTAACGTAAATTTTACTTAGACGCTAAATAACCGTTAACATTAAATTAATATTATATGTTTCCTTAAATACATATATAATTATTCCCAATCCAAAATCTTCAAACCTTAATAATTTTCTCAATTGAAATTCGACCGTAAAACTTTATTGATTAGAAAATTGCCATGAGCAGAACAACACAAGTTTCATAGCTAAATTCTGATTTTTGTGAAAATTCCATTTTTGGGTCTAACAATTACTAATTGCTTCCTTTTTAAATTAATTACCATGAATTTACAAAGTGTTACAAGTAAATAGTATTTCTATTCATTCATGTTAATAAATCATCATATGGGGCAACCATAATAATACTAGCACATAGTCATCAATCACCAACAATATCCAATAATAATCTCAGCCCATCAAATAAAAAAATCCCAATATAAATATACCTACATACATTATTTATTATCAAACATAATAATATATCATCAGTGTAAGTATAAATCATTAAGCGTGTACTAGTCACTCTATAACAGTAACGTAATCATCAATATCATCAAGTGTGTCCTAATCCAATCAATATTGGTAACAAAACATCCAACATCAAATAACCATAATTAACTACCAATCATCTAGTAGTAATAATG
Source organism: Allium cepa (assembly GCA_030765085.1). Classification (NCBI taxonomy): domain Eukaryota; kingdom Viridiplantae; phylum Streptophyta; class Magnoliopsida; order Asparagales; family Amaryllidaceae; genus Allium; species Allium cepa. The sequence continues at coordinate 947,895,683 of CM060945.1, read as the reverse complement.
GTGAAATATTGCATACTCTTCCAAATGTGATCGTCATCAAACACCAAATTCATTATGTAATCACATGCTTTATAACTATTTAAATAACATACTCACGGCCATTATCTTCTTAAGTATAAAACCATATTATTATATTTTATTATAAAGGTTTCACTTATTTGTTGCATCTTAAAACAATAATACTCTTCTAAAAATAATATTATTATCACTTAAAGTCTAATTTATTTTATAAATAATAAAACTTCCTAAATATTAAATAAAAATATAATTTCGGTTACTATTTATTAATTTCCCTAGATCATAAATAATAAAATTATAAAATTCCATATTTGGTCCTACAAAGTTTGTTAAATCATCGTTATTTACAAACATCCAAAATTTGCAAATAACCTTATTTACCATTTATTTATATAATTTCTCATTATTGCTCATTTTATTTCGATTAATTACTTTTCAATTTAAATCAAAAGAATTTATTTTAATTAAACATCCAAAAATATGAAAACAACAATATTTATCTAAATCAATGCACACAACATTCAAACTATTATAATAGCCAAATAATTATCCATAACATAACATATATAGTTCACTGATAGTTACATATATAATAATTTGAAATTAAATTAATTAAATTAAATAATTTATACCAATGTGCTTTTACTACTAGTTTCCAAAATGAGCAAACCCTATGAAATATCATTCAGAATTTTATCGAGAGTCCAACGAAAGAAACAGCAGATGAATCGAAGTTCGTATGTGAAAGATATGATGGTCAAAGTTTCAAGGCTTAAATTGCAAATATAGACAAGGGCTAAAACGAAAAATAAGCATTCACCTCAAATAAAGATTGACGCAAATGAATTGCAAATAAAAGAAGAGTGGTGCATTCCTCAAACTTAATCAAAATCTCTCCCAAATCTTAAATAAAGTTGTCTTGAGTTTGTTGTTGAATTCTCTAGGTCTTTCTTAGTTTTGTTTTCCAAAAGTTATCTTCCTCTATTTCTTAGTATTCTAGACTCATTTTATTATTAACACTATTTTCTTTCTTTTCTTTCTCTTTTTCTAGAACTTCATTATTCATCTCTCCCCTTTTGCTTTAGGATTTGTAAGTATTTATATTGATAGTAATGTAAGGAAGAATGTGAGAGGAAGGAAGAATATGAGAGGAACGAGGAAGGAGGAATATGAGAGGAACGAGAAAGGAAGGGGATATGTTCTTTTATTTGATTCCTCTCCTTCTATTTCCAAAAACTATATATAATAAATAGGGTAACTTCTACCAATTCCCCGCTCCAAGAAATGTAAAATTAATTGATACCCAAGCAATTAATTTTCCATGATTCTTATATGGTAAATAAATATACATGCAAATTTCAAGTTTTAAATAAAATTCCATAATCAGATATAGAGAATATAAACATATATGTATTTTTTTACCTTAAATACATACATGCATCCATAAGTGGAAACTCTAGATATAGAATTTGATTCCTACAATCGTATTTTCTAGTTTTCTACAGCACATGAAATTAATGCACAAACAAATAGGATATATGTCAAGTAATGCGCAATTAATTACTAGTCTATGCAATTAATTTTCCTCAGTATATGAAATTAATATAAAATCAATGCATAATTAATTGCTAGTCCATACAATTAATTTCCACTATGTAGGAAATTAATGTACAACTAATATTATATGTGTGTATGTGTATTCAATAGTTAAGATATATGTAATAAATTCATTGCGTTGATTATACATATTTAGTGTACCCATAATTCATACGATTCAAATTTGTGTATAGTTACTAAATTTATATTTTCTTACATCGATTAAATACATATAAATATATAGGAGCGCGCACATATACATTTTTTTCGTATATACGTTCCTGTATATATGTATATATTTTTACTACATTTTTACAATAAATTTTTTTCAAATCTACTCCCATACACACACACACGTTTCTCTTTGTGAATATGTAATTCTTTTATTTTTACAAAAATTAGAAATGTTAACAAGGTTGAACCCACGACTTCTCTAAGTAAAGTCTACTTTTTTAACCAACTACAATAAAAATATTTTATTTTCATAATTTACGACATTGAAAATTATTTTTCATAGACATAAACATTTTAGACTTATAAAGTCAATATCGTCTAAAACGTAACTCCAAATCTATCAAAATTATATATCAAATTGATCAATTCAGAAAGACCTTTGTAGTGGTTATAAATATGACACCCTATGTGCTCATTTATTAAAAAGTCCATTTTTAATTATTTTAATTCTAAAAGCGTGACATTTATGGGTTGTTACATGTAAATATTGAAGATATGGAAATTTTAAGTTCCCTTTAATTCATTTGCTTTGACCTTTGGATATGGATAGTGGTTGCTCCATTCTAGAGGTTGTAATATTCAATGTTGCTGAAAGAAATACTCATAAGAGCATTGATATAAAGAATGATGTCACTGACTGCCTTTGACGACTCCATATATGTTCTTGTTTCATCGATTAGTTGAAATTTATCGGTGAGAATGAATAGAAGTTTGAAGTTTGGTGATTTGTGAGTTATGCGAGGAACAAATGTATTTTTCTTTTGTTTGTTTTGGATCATCAAATCCTTTTGACATCAAAGAAGTTTCATAATTCATATGATTCAAAAAGTAAAATATACACCATCTGATTTTCCATTCAATTTTAAATTGGCACAAACACATTTCACTTTGTATGTTGCTAAATTATAGCTTGGGTTCAAATTCAAAAAGAGTTTTGTTATGAACACTTGATGAGTACATGTAATGCCCTGTACTCTTGTGAAATTAAATAATTAAAGTAAAAAGGATAAAATCGTAATACTACATAAATGGAAAAATAACAAATTTCTACAGAAGATGGGATTAGGCTTTGGAACCAATTCTATTGCATCCATAATGTCATTTACATTTAGAAAACATATATAAATTATTGATTTGGTTAAATGAATTCGAAATTGGAAGAAGAAAAACCTTGTGGCATTTTTGTAATATATTAATTTCAAGATTTTTACTTAAATTTGAATTACTTCAGTCTATAAATAGAGATTAAAAACCATTTTCTAATCATATTTTAGCCTAAACATCTTACATCTAAACTCCGTCTTCTTCTTCATTTATCTCTAAATAAAATCAATTCCAAATCCACAAAATCAAATCTAAATAAACGAAAATATATAAAACCGATCGCAGCGAAGAGAGCTATGCAAATAAATTGAAGTTGTTGAGAGATTTTGCATTTTCAAGGTGGAGATTTTCTAGAAGGAAGAGGATTCACCTTGGATTAGAGAAGGTGCACGGCTAATCGGTGAGTCAGATTTATCATATTTGTGTATATACTGATAAGACATAGTAATTCACCTCTTATGATCTTAAACCAAATTATAAATGATGTAATTAAAATTTAAAAAGTGATTTTATTCAATATATCCATGATTAGGGTGTAGTACATCATGGCTAGATGGTTAAAAATATAAATTTTATTTGGCTGTAATTTGCAAAACTTAATCTCCTTCTAATTAAAAGGTATGAAATATTCCCGCCCATCCCTCCCATCCCTCTCATACATGTTCATCTTATCCCTCCCATCCCATGTCAGCCTTTCCAGTCCATCGCTCTGTCTGTCTCTCCTCCCTCTTCCGCCCTTACTAGTCCCCACCCTACTCCTCTGCCACCTGTCCTACATGCTTTCTCTCTTGCTTCCCCTCCCAGTTTATCCGTTCCTTCCATTTCTGCTGACCCCCTGTCTTACCTTCACAATCCAACCCCTCCTCTCATTCCTTATCTACTGAACTTGAATGGACTTCTCTTTTTAAGAGAATGCCCTGAAATGCTGGTAAGTATGCTCCAGTTCAGTTGGATATGCAGCATTGTGATGAGGCCATTGTTCCTCCGATGGAAGTTCTTTAGGCAAGCAACTCGGCATAGAGGGATTACATAGTCGGTTTTTTCCTGCATAAGCCGCTTGCGTTCTCTTCTGTTATTCATCATTTTAAGAAAATCTAGAAATTTAATGGTAATATAAAGTCAAATCAGATGGAACCTTATTTCTATTCTTCCTCTCTGATTTTGCTAACCGAAAAAGAATCATTAAAGGTATTTTTATTAGGAATAAACTATTTATCCTTAAGCAATGGGATCCTTTGGTTAATAATGTATGTGATTCTATCAGATCGGTGCTAGTGTGCATGCACCTTTCGAATGTCCCGTTATTTGCTTGGACCCCACTTGGCATCAAATGGTTATCTAGGGAGGTTGGTCTTTATTAATGAAAATACTGAGAGAATGGATCATATTGACTATGTAAAATGTTTGTGGAGATTTCCCCTGATCATCAACATGTTGATGCTTTTTCTATTCAACTGCCAGATGGTGGGACTCAAAAAGTGTATGTGCATTACTAGTAGAGGCCTGAAATCTATACACACTGTAAGGTGTTTGGTCATAATCTAGAAAAGTGTCATGAGTTTTGTAGTGAGCCTGTGGTAGTGGAAGGGCAAGGTGTTAATGAAATGCCAGCATCAGCTCCTAATATAAATGCAAGGAATTCAATGAAGAATCACCCTCATATTAATGATAGAAATAAGAAAAGCAATGAATGAAAGAAGGTTGTTAGTAAAAAAGTGCAGGTAGGGAGGAAAGATGTTAATAATGTCAGTCTTTCCAAAGCTAATCTCGATATATCTGAAGTAGGAAAGATTGATGTTAATGTGAACAGTCTTCTTGTTCTTGACAAGACTTCTAGTGTTGAGAGGGCAGTCATACAGCAAAAGGAAAAGATAAATTGGGAAAACAAGTTGAGATGTTAAGTACATGTAATAAATTCAATGTTCTTGAAGCTATCATGGAATTTGATGAAGTGGATAGTGTCAGTGATAAAGTAAATGTTGAAGTGAATGGACATCCTTTACCTGTGCTAACCCGAGAAAATGCTTCAAGGTCTCGAAGTACCACTCAGGCAAAAGGAAAAAATGCCTTACATACTACAGACTATCCAATCAAAAGGAAATCATCTTCCATCTACCTTGTCTCCAGATCAAATTGATGTCCATGGTCATAAAGGGTTTATTATCCCTGACATGAACATGTGTAATGCAGCATCTACCCAATATGAGAACTATTGCTCTTCTTCTATCAATTTACCTTCTGCTTCTGCCCTTCGTCGTAAACACACTCTTCAGCATTCTTCTTATGTGCCAGTTGTATCTTCCTCTCTTGTGCACGTGCACACTGATATGAGCATACCATCATTTACTTGCATTGGTAATTCATCCAGTTCCGAATCTATAACCACCTATCTTCTCATCTGCCATTTTCTACTGTTTTAGATTCGCCATCAACAAATTCTTCATCCAATACCTTTTCTGATCTTCTCTGCTCTTCCAGCAAGAAAAAAAAGAAAGTCGAAACCATCCCCAAATCCATTCCCAATCATATTTCACCATCGTTGACCAGCTTTACAGAATCTTTCAGTCTTGGTGATGATGGTTTCTCCTTACTAATATCCATTGTCCCAGAGAACTCCTCCATTACTTCTCAAAGAAGTACCTAAAATTCGTCAAAGAATAAAACTCCATTAGTTTCCCTATGATGCAAAATATAGCTGCTTAGAATATAAGAGGTGCTGACCTCGACATAAAACTTGATCAAGTTAAAGAAATAATTAAAGATTATCATTTATCCCTCATCTCTTTTACTAAAACTAAGCTCAATGCTTTTCTCTCTACTCGTGCCACAAACTATATTAACCCTTTATGTTCCTCCATCAACAATTTATCTATAAGCTCCCTATGGTTGAATTTTAGTGTCATGTGACCTCTTTGTTTTCCTTCTTTCTCCTATATTGTCGACTAGCCAGTTGATCCACTCCCATGCTCTTCACATCCCTTCTTCAACCTCCATCTTCTTCACTTTTATCTATGTTGAGAACTCCTCCGTTCATCATCAAAAATTGCTTGATTTGCTTCCTCATTTTAGGCAAGAATCACATCCTTGGATTATTATAGGTAATTTTAATTGCTCCTATCTAACTTCATACAAGTCAGGTGGTATCCCTCTAACCGCTAAAGATATTACTCCTCTTAATGATTCCATTCATAATTCCACCTTATTTGATATCAGTTGTGTTGGAGCTCCTTTCACTTGGTCTAACAAGAGTAGACATGGAGTTAGAACCTTATCTAAAATCGACTATGATTTCTCCAACTATAAATCTCTTTCTCTCTGGCCAAAATTCCATGTCAACATTCCTATGCCCATTCTCTCTGATCACTGCCCCCTATTGTTGGTTTTGGGCAGAGTGGCATTAACAAAAATCCAAAATTTAATTTTTTTTTTTTTCCTGGATTAATGAAATTGATTTTTTATAGATTGATAAAAAGGGATGGGACATTATAACTTATGGCAACCCGATGCTCAGACTTTAGCAAAAACTAAAAACATAAAGAAAATTCTCAGAAGTTGGGCTAGTGACAGATTTGGCCAGAGGTCTAAGTTGTCTTCCAGTATCAGAATTCAACTTAATAGGGTTCAGTCCCAAATTATGAATAGTGCTCCTGACCCAGCTCTCAGTTTAGTTGGAAGTAACCTCTCCAGTAAACTTGCATATGCATTTTCATCAGAATTAAATATGATAAAGCAAAAGTCAAGAGAAAGATGGTTCAATGAGGGTTATAGGAATTCCAAATTCTTTCATGCTTCCTTAAAAATTAAACAATCTAGACCGACCATTTCTTAGATTGATGGTCAGAATAATTGCTCTCAAAATACACCTGATGGTGTTGACTCTGTATTCCTCAATTACTACACTTCCCTGCTTGGCAGCAATGTACCTCTCAATTCAATGATGCGTTTCTAACTTTCCACTCATTGCCTCAACTAAACTTCTCCCATCATGTTACCCTTAATTCTCCTATTTTTGATGAGGAGATTAAATATACTGTTTTCAGCCTTAGAAAGGAAGCTAGTGGAGGGCCTGATGGTTTCAGTGCCAGGTCTTCATCTATTGTTGGCGCTGTTATATGTCTAGTGTACTAAAACAGATAGCACGCTACAATAAACTCGTCGCACAAGTTTATTAATTAGAATTCCGCTACGCTGGAATTCTGTATTAGATAAATGTAACAATAAGTTACGTTGTAAATAAATTACAACAACAACGTTATTCTATTTAAAGAAATAGCACAACGTATAAACGAAAGATTATAGAATAAACTAGAATCTAATCGGATTGTGTCTGAGGCTCGTCGTAACGATTTCCTTAAGAATTTTATTTCAAAATTCTCCCAAGATACAACAGACAATTTCTGCTCGAAATTGTAATGAGTATATCACTCTGTGATTTGAATATGAGAACAGCAGGCTAACAGAGGAGAGGAGATATACAGAGACTGAAAAAAAAATGAGTGAGGAAAGTGATCAGTTTCCCTCCTTATTTATAGTTGGTCGGTATCCCTTCCGAACAGTCGTGTCTGCACCTGTTCGTTCAAATAGTCGTGTCTGTACCTCTTCGTACAGTCACATCTGCCCTCTAACGGATCTGTTCCGCATCCGTTCGCCGCCTGCACTGCTTCAATCGGGTCGCACCCGCTCGCGCGCATCCGGCCGCCTGCACTGCTTCAGTCGGGTCGCACCCGCTCGCGTGCATCTGTTCGCCTGCGTCTGCTTCAGTCGGGTCGCACCCGCTCGTGACGCGCCTATTCAACCTGTGTCCGCTTCCCTTCAAATTCCAGGCCCAGCCCAGTTTCAGATGAAGCCCAAAACTGTTAAACAATTGCCTAGTAAAAAGAATGGTCATATTAGACCCGTACCCGGCCCGGCCCGGTTCGGTTCGGTCGGTCGGACGGCGGCGGCGGCGCGCGCGCGTGTGTGGTGGAGTGCATGATCTCCCTCCTCACAACGAAGCATACCTTTGGGAGCCCCAGGCCCCCAACCTCCACTTGAGAAAGCTATATTTAAATCAATATAGCTCTCACAATTTGGAGATGTGGGACTTTGGGATTTTGTGTATTTCATTCATTTTTTAAGGAATTCCAACAATCCCCCACATGAATGATAATATACATATCCCCCACACAAAGCGAAATATCACAGAGTACATATGGAATAATGCTTTATCGTGGATAAGTAGATATTTCACTTTGAACTTTCCCTAGTTAAAACTTATCGGATCTACTTGGCTAATCGGTGAAATATTTCATCTTGAACCGTCAGCCTTTATTGTATATCCAGACAATAAGTTTTACGAAGCATTGATTCCCTTCTCATCCAATTTCTTGGTTGTGTTCATTTTGGTCCTGAACACTACTTGGTTCTGCGAGTGTTATAGAGAATTTAAAGCCTTGTAAAATTCTCATAGAGCCGACCCAGCTCACACTTACATAGGTGATCGCAACCATTAAGAGTATCCTACAAATACCCCACTTGTTATTTTCAAGATATGGTCATCATTAAAAAACATAGTTTTAACCTTTAACTACTTCTGTAGGTATGCATTATATTTTGCACCATAGGAATGGAGTAGGACCAAGTCCAAACAAATGCATTACTTCTTGAGTTACTCATAACTGGTTTGCCTATTGATCCTAGTCCGTGGGATCTCCAGTCGCTAGGATAGGTTTCCGTATAAGGTAACTCTTGTTGGTTTAGGCTTTTAAACCCATTCCCCTCGATGCGCAGTCAATTTTCTCTCTTGATAAACCTTTAGTAAATGGATCCGCTAGGTTATCATTTGTTCTCACATAATCTATGGAAATTGTTCCATTAGAGAGTAACTGCCTAACTGTGTTATGGCGTCGACGAATATGTCGTGATTTTCCATTATACACAAAATTGTGCGCTCTGCTTAGCGCAGCTTGGTTATCACAGTGTATGCATATGGCCGGTACAGGTTTAGGCCAAAACGGAATATCTTCTAAAAAGTGACGAAGCCATTCTGCTTCTTCGCCTGCTTTATCTAATGCAATGAACTCTGATTCCATAGTGGATCGAGCTATGCATGTTTGTTTAGTAGATTTCCATGACACCGCTGCCCCTGCTAGGGTAAAGACATAACCACTCGTTGATTTTGATTCCTCTGAATCTGCAATCCAGTTTGCATCACTATATCCTTCTAAGACGGCAGGATATTTTCCATAATGTAAGGAATAGTTAGTGGTATTTTTTAAATATCCAAGCACTCTCATTAGTGCTTTCCAGTGTTCCTTCCCTGGATTGCTTGTATACCTGCTCAATCGACTTACTGCATAAGCTATATCTGGTCTGGTGCAATTCATCAGATACATTAAGCATCCTATTACACGAGAGTATTCCAGTTGCATTACACTCTCATCAGTGTTTTTATGCAGTACTTCCGATGGATTAAAGGGTGTATTTACTCCTTTAATTCCAAAGTTTTGAAATCTTTCAATTACTTTTTCTACATAATGTGATTGAGATAACTCAATTCCATTCGATGTTCTTATTATTTTTATTCCCAAAATAATATCTGCAACACCCAAGTCTTTCATGTCGAAATTGTTGATCAACATTTTCTTTATGGTCTCAATTACCTGAGTATTTGGACCGAATATTAGCATATCGTCCACATATAGACAAATCATCACATATGATTGCACAACCTGTTTGTAATAAACACATTTATCACATTCATTTATACGAAAACCATTTTTCATCATGACACTATCAAATTTTGCGTGCCATTGCTTTGGAGCTTGTTTTAGTCCGTATAATGATTTGACTAATCTACAGACTTTGTTTTCATTTCCTTTGGAAATAAATCCCTCAGGTTGCTCCATGTAAATCTCCTCATCGAGATTTCCATTTAAGAATGCTGTTTTTACATCCATTTGATGAATCTCTAGATTATAAATGGATGCAATTGCTATTAACATTCTTATAGAGGTTATTCGTGTAACCGGTGAATAGGTATCAAAGAAGTCTACTCCTTCTTTTTGACGATATCCTTTGGCTACTAATCTGGCTTTATACTTGTCGATAGAGCCATCTGCTTTCATTTTCTTCTTGAAAATCCATTTGCAGCCAATTGGTTTTATTCCTGGTGGAATATCAACAATTTCCCAAGTTTTATTACTTAGAATTGAATCAATCTCACTTTGGATTGCTTCTTTCCAACATGAAGATTCAGAAGATGACATTGCTTCCTTGTACGTTTGAGGTTCGTGTTCTAACATATAAGTTAAAAAATCCGAACCAAATGATTTGGAAGTTCTTGCCCTTACGCTTCTTCTTGGTTCAACCTTCTCGTTGTCCTGATGAGTTTCATCTTCACATGTCTCATCTCTGTTATTTCTTGTCCTTTTTGGGACAGGATTTCCATCGTTTCTTTTATGTGGAAACACATCTTCAAAAAACGAGGCATCTCTTGATTCCATGATTATATTTACATGAATATCATTTATATCAGACTTGAATACCAAAAATCTATAGGCACTACTATTTTGGGCTGGCCCAAGATAATAACAGTCTACTGTTTTTGGTCCAAGTTTGACTCTCTTGGGAGGCGGAACTGGAACTTTTGCCAAGCACCCCCACACTTTGAGGTATTTAAAGCTTGGTTTGTGTCCTTTCCATATCTCATATGGAATTGTTCCCGTTTTATTGTGAGGAACTTTGTTTAATATGTGATTAGACATATTTAAGGCTTCCCCCCACAAGTTCATCGGCAGACCAGAAGTTAAAAGCATGGCAGTAATCATGTCTTTTAACGTTCTGTTCTTCCTCTCGGCTACACCATTTTGTTGTGGTGAATATGGAGCTGTTGTTTCATGAATTATACCATTTTCGGCACAGAACTGTTCAAATGGTGATTCATATTCTCCACCTCGATCAGATCTCAATATCTTGATCTTTTTATTTAACTGATTTTCTACCTCAGCCTTGTATTTTATAAACGCGGTTATTGCTTCATCCTTACTATTTAAAAGATATACATAACAATATCGCGTATAATCGTCAATAAAAGTAATAAAATACTTTTTCCCACCTCTTGTAGGTAGTGATTTAAAATCACATAAATCTGTATGTACCAAACCTAATGGTTCGGTGCTTCTGTCAACAGATTTAAATGGTTGTTTGACCATTTTTGCTTCTACACATGTCTCACATTTGTAGTTCTTATCTACTTGGAAATTTGGAATCAATCCCAAGTTTGATAATTTCTTCATTTTTCGGAAGTTTATGTGTCCTAATCTATCGTGCCATAGTAAAATTTCGTGCTCAAGCAAGTAAGAGACTTCAATTTTATTTTTAGCACAATCAGAATACATAGATTTATTGCCCGTAACGGCTACATTTGCCTTAAATAGGCCATCACATAGATATCCCCTTCCGATATACATTCCAGCTTTGGACAGAACCATCTTGTCTGACTCAAACACCATCTTGAATCCCTTCTTTGATAGGACTGCACCAGAGATGAGATTCTTGCGTATGTCTGGAACGTGAAGCACGTCATTCAATTTGACAGTTTTTCCAGAAGTGAACTTGAGGATAACTGTTCCACTTCCTTCGATCATGGAAACTGCAGAATTACCCATGTAGAGTCTTTCTTTCTGATCGAATTTCTGGTATGTTGAAAACATGGATTTTTCAGAGCAAACATGACGAGTAGCTCCTGTGTCAACCCACCATTGGTTAGGGTTTTGAATCAAATTGCATTCAGAAATAACCGCTGAAAAGTTGGACTTATCCATTTTCATGTTGTCAACTGTTAACATCTCTGTTTTAGTGTAAAACAGTAAAATTCTTAAGATGTTATATGTCTAGTGTACTAAAACAGATAGCACGCTACAATAAACTCGTCGCACAAGTTTATTAATTAGAATTCCGCTACGCTGGAATTCTGTATTAGATAAATGTAACAATAAGTTACGTTGTAAATAAATTACAACAACAACGTTATTCTATTTAAAGAAATAGCACAACGTATAAACGAAAGATTATAGAATAAACTAGAATCTAATCGGATTGTGTCTGAGGCTCGTCGTAACGATTTCCTTAAGAATTTTATTTCAAAATTCTCCCAAGATACAACAGACAATTTCTGCTCGAAATTGTAATGAGTATATCACTCTGTGATTTGAATATGAGAACAGCAGGCTAACAGAGGAGAGGAGATATACAGAGACTGAAAAAAAAAATGAGTGAGGAAAGTGATCAGTTTCCCTCCTTATTTATAGTTGGTCGGTATCCCTTCCGAACAGTCGTGTCTGCACCTGTTCGTTCAAATAGTCGTGTCTGTACCTCTTCGTACAGTCACATCTGCCCTCTAACGGATCTGTTCCGCATCCGTTCGCCGCCTGCACTGCTTCAATCGGGTCGCACCCGCTCGCGCGCATCCGGCCGCCTGCACTGCTTCAGTCGGGTCGCACCCGCTCGCGTGCATCTGTTCGCCTGCGTCTGCTTCAGTCGGGTCGCACCCGCTCGTGACGCGCCTATTCAACCTGTGTCCGCTTCCCTTCAAATTCCAGGCCCAGCCCAGTTTCAGATGAAGCCCAAAACTGTTAAACAATTGCCTAGTAAAAAGAATGGTCATATTAGACCCGTACCCGGCCCGGCCCGGTTCGGTTCGGTCGGTCGGACGGCGGCGGCGGCGCGCGCGCGTGTGTGGTGGAGTGCATGATCTCCCTCCTCACAACGAAGCATACCTTTGGGAGCCCCAGGCCCCCAACCTCCACTTGAGAAAGCTATATTTAAATCAATATAGCTCTCACAATTTGGAGATGTGGGACTTTGGGATTTTGTGTATTTCATTCATTTTTTAAGGAATTCCAACAGGCGCATTATTCGTAAGGACCTATTACTCGTTGTACACAACTATTTCTCTAAATGCAAGCTTCTTAAGTCCATCAATTCTAAAAATATTTCCTTGATCCCTAAAGTGCCTACTCCAAATCATGTCTCTAAGTTCAGACCAATATCTTGCTGCAACATCATATATAAAGTTATTCCCGAAATCCTTGCTTTGAGACTTAAATTGGTTTTAGCTTCAGCTATATCCCCTAATCAATCTGCATTTTTGCCTAATAGAAATATTCTTGATAATGTGATGTTAGCACACGAACTTCTTAATACGTACTCTTCTTCCAACTCCTCCCCTAGAGCTATGCTTAAGATTGACCTAGTGAAGGCCTTTGATTCAGTTAGATGGCCTGCTCTGATCTCTATAATGAAAGCAATGAATTTACTTGATCCATTCATTGGCCTTATATTTGAATGCATCTCCACTGTTTCATGCTCCTTGCTCATCAATTCTTATACTATGGGATATTTTAAAGGTGTTAGAGGCCTTCGTCAGGGAGATTCCATATCTCCATACTTGTTCATTATTATCATGGAGTCTTTGCTGTAGGAATTGAATTATTGAGTTAATTTGAATCAATTTTCTCTTCATCCAAAGTGTAGGTTTCCCCTCATCAACTCTGCTTTCGCTGATGACCTTATCATTTTTTTCTTAACCCAGCCCATCTTCTCTTCAATCTATCATGTTATCCTTAAATAATTTTGCTAACTTCTCTAGCCTTCACATTAATCCTTCTAAATTTCACATTCTTCTCGCTGGGCTTAATGATACTTCTGGTCAACAGTGCTTGGTTGTTACAAAAATGCAGCCACTTCAAAATGATATGTCTTATCTTGGTGTTCCTCTTGCTTCTAAAGCAATATCCACCTCCCAATTTTCCCCCTTGTTTAAGAGGATTACATCCACCCTTAACAGATGGCAAAACAAATTCCTTAGTCATGCGGGTAGACTAACTATTACTAACTCTTTCATTTTCTCCGTGAATGGTTATTGGGGCAGAACATTCCTCTATCTGGCTAAGCTAATTGGTATGATTCGTTGAGCAATAAAAAAAATTCTTTAGACTGGCAACATTTTCTCTAAGAAACTTGCTATTGTAGCTTTTGCCAAGCTCCAAAAGCCCAAAGAATATGGAGGATTGTAAATTATGAACCTAGCATTATGGAACATTTATGCTTTCTCTAAGCTATTTGATGGTTTCATCAACAGCTCTCCCTCTGCCTGGGTTTCTTGGGCTAAAAAATATAATCTTAAAATTGATGATTTCTGGCTGATGGAACCATGACTTGCATTCCAGATGGATGTGGAAGACTATATTGAAGATAAGACAGGCTCTTCTTCCTCATATTACTCTAACAGTGGCCCATGATAGCAAAGCTCTTTTCTGGAAAGTTCCTTGGATTGATAAGGGGGTTATTCTATATCAAAAACTAAACTATGGGGATATAATGCAAACTGGTATTCCATTACAAGCTAAAGTTGTTGATTACTTAATAAATGGTCATATTTGCCTTCCTGATTCCTCTAACAAATGGGTTTTTGATATATGGAAACTATATTCTCAACATCATTATATGTTTACTGATGGTGATAAATATGTGTGGGGAAATAGCAGGATTCTTCACTCTCCAAGTATCGTATATAAATCTCTCGATGATAATGGCTCTGCTCAGAAATACACTAGGTTTAAGAGGGTTTGGAATTTTTCCACTTCTGAAAAATATAACTTCTTCCTCTGGAGAGTTATAAGAAATGCTAATCACACTAAATGCAACCTATATCTTAAGGGTATTATGGTTGATACTACCTGTGTATTCTCGAGATCATATCCCGAAGATAACCTACATTTGTACTTCGGATGTTCTTATGTTCAGTACCTGTGGAGAATTATTAAGTCTAAGGGTGGATTTCATCAACCTTATATGGATAGTAACAAGGAATGGAAGATCATATTTAGGGAGTCATCATGGAAGACTACAAGATATTATAAGCTGCTGTTAATATTGAAAGTGTTCACTAGTAGCATATGGAAGGAAAGAAATGAACGTGGTAAAAGTCAGAGTATATTTGTTATATACCATCAAATTACTAGTCGTATCCACAAGGCTTTGATCCTATCTCGGTATCAATTTCCTAGGGAGGTCAAGTTAAAGTGGAATCAAGCTTGATTTTTGCTTTTTGTCATATTCTTTTTTTTCCTTTTTCCATTCCCTTGTTCTCTATGTAATTCTCTTATTATCTGCTTGTAATTATGTTTTATGAGCTTTTAATAAAATGGTAGGGGTCCATTCAACCCCATTGCCTTGCAAAAAAAGGTATGAAATACAAAAGTGTCCCAAACTAGACATATTATATATAAAAATTGCATTATCGACGATGTGAATTCAGTGGTGGTGTTCGTTTGTCAATTTGGTAAATGGATTGGTCATTAAACACGTCGAAAGTTCGGTATATGTACTGTACATTTCGATTCAATAGTGAAACGATAACGATGTGACAATTGGGAACCGAGGATGTGAAGGGGATGACAAGTAGATGAATACAGTGGTGTTAGATTAGTCTAAGATAACCAAATTTGCCAAATCAAGCAAATCAAATCGACGACGGCGATTTGGTTTAAAAGGATCGAAGGGGACATGGGCGGCGGCATTAGAATCAGCATGGCATGGGGATGACAATGACATGGTTAGATATCTGCATAGAGGTCGAAGGCGGCGTTGAGAGCGAGTGAAAGATGGCGGCTGGAGTTGAAGGGGACGATGTCGAGGTTAAGATGGTTCCTGTAGCCGCAAACGAGTGGATAAAATAAATATATAACAAATAAATAAAATTAAATTATATAATTACGATATCTTTAATTGCTTATAACTCCCACATACGACCTCCGCTTCATGCATGGTTCGCGACATCGAGTGAGACGAGGAACATTTTGGTATGTTGTTTGTTGTATTTTGGGGCACTTCCAAAATGTGACTTGTTTTGTAGAATTCATTATATGTTTTTCAATATAGCAATAATGGGCTAAGACATTTTGTTCCTCAATATTGAGTCACTTACAATTGGATAATAACAGGCTGAGACATTTTGTTTCTCGGTAGCGAGTTGCTTATAGTTTGGCAATAGTGGGCTAGGATATGTAGTTCCCCGATAATGAGTCGCTTATTGTTTAATGATGGCGGATTAAGACATGTAGTTTGCAGTAGTGAGTCGCTTATGGTTTAATGATAGCGGATAAGATGTATAATTCCTCAGTAATGAGTCGTTTATGATTTGGAAATAGTGGATCTAGACATTTTGTTCCCTGGTAGATAGTCGCTTATGAATTGGCGATAATTGCCTGGGACATGTAGTTCCTCGATAGCAAGTCACTTACAATTTGGCAACAATAGGCTGAGACATTAGTTTCTCAACAGCGAGTCACGTACATTTTTGACGATAACGAGTTGGGACTATGGGCTCAATCATGTCGCAATCGGTCTTTGGCGAGCGATTTGGGACTTTAGGGTTTGATCGAGTGCATATGATTAGATATGGGTTAGATTTTAATGAGACCTTAGCATATGATGTCACTGTATTATCATACTTTATTTAGTTGACATGTTGGGTGCAGGTGACATGGGTTAAGGTATGCTTTTGAGCTTAAGTGTTGATTTATTAGGTATTATATTACACACTTATATAATGTGTTTTACTAACCAAACATATGTCTAACCCTCACTAACATTTTCTTCTTTTTAGTTATACTCTGATAGGTTGATAGAGGTGACTTAGTGGCATGATGATACGATGGAGGCATACATTTATTTTATTGCTATCTACTATTTTATTCCTAGACATTAAACTGTTTTTGTTACTAGTATAAAGAGATGTTATAACTGGAATTTATTTGATATTACACTGTTTTATTTTTTTCAGATTGTATTATTGATTATTATATTTTATTCCTTCCATTGTTAGTTTCGGGAAACGTAGAATACAGTACATAACTCTTTTTGATATTTTATATATTTTAACTTAAAATGATCGGCCGTCTACGAAGCCTATGATGCCCGCGTACTTTTATGTGCAAATCGGGACGTCGTAGATAGCGGGTTGTTTTATGATATCAGAGCTTTGGTTAGGCGGTTCCTTTTGATAAGGGCTTATGGGAGAAATTATTTGTAATTATTTATATTATATGTATATAGTATTAATATGCCACACCTAACATATTTTGGCTCGTAGATTAGGTGTTGGCTTATCCCTTGTAGAAGTAAACAACCATGGGTTAAATAAATGTTGATATTTTAATAGTTTGGGCAGGGTGATAAATCCATCATGTTTGTTGCAATTTACTCTATAGAGTGTGTTAAAAGAGAGTTTATATGTGAGTCAATAGTGGAGTAGATTGCGGGCCTAGAGATGAATAAGAAGAAGTGCAGTATCCTTAAGTCCATATGATATAACATGATGTTCATGGTGCATAACATAGGAACTTAAGCATTTTTTTAAGATTGTATGACCTAGTTGGGCTTACGTAAGTTCTGATCTACCCAAATTAAAATAATTAAATTATTTTAAGTTAATTTAAATTTTTTTCCTAAAAAGTTAGAAATAATATCATTTGAGATTTTATAAGGTATATAGAAGTTGAAGTTTGTTTCATATATTGAAATAATAATCCCTTAAGTAAGCTTCGACATACGAAAATTTAGTAAGAAGTAATTTTCCAAAGATATTTTGAGGAATTGCAAAAAGTTTATTGTAATGCACATTTTTACACTTCTATTTTGATGTGTACTTACATTCGAAAAAAGAAACTTTTGAAAGATAAATAAAAGGTAAGCAAGTCACAACTTTTTGAATATCTTTGATTTTATAAATATATTTTTTGTCACACTTTGTAAAGAAAATTTGTTAAAATATTACACTTCTATGCAAATTTCTAATTCATAAACTGTAAAAAGGTGTGTTTATACGTTTATTTTTCTAAGTCAAATTTGTATAATTTTGGGATAAAATCTAAATTAAAAAATAAAATAAAATTATTATTTTAAACTCGTGGAATTGTTCGATTGTAATATGTATGTATTTTTAAATGGAAATCGAAGGGTGTGTGATATAAACTTTTGAAAACATGTATTAATATATGATTTATAGATTCTAGTTTCAAATTCGATATGAATATAGTTAGTAGCCAAAAGTGAATTTGAAAATATTTTTAAGTGTACATGATGTATTATTTAAGTACGTTGAAAATTAGCTAATAAAAAATTGTACGTACATATATATATATATATATATATATTACGTATATGATAATAATGTTATAAATTATGTGAAATAAATTTTTAAATATAAAGTATGAGTATTTTAGAAAACAATAAAAGTTGTTTAATATCGAATTTTAGTTTGGGTAATTAATATTGAATTGGTTAAAATATAAAGAATTGAATTATGAAAGTTAAATGTTTTTAGGCAATGATATTTCTAAGAATTATTGAAAAAAGCCAACTTTGGAAATTGAAAGTATTATAATTATTTATTTACGGACATATGAACAGATATGAAGTGATTCAATTGAAATAAATATGACTTATGATTTCTTAGAAAATGATTTAATATGAAATGTCTAAAGTACAAAAAATTGAAAACTTGTTTACGTAGAATTTAAAGAATTATTTTGAATAAAAATATGAAGATCAAAATTAAACGTTCGTTATAGTTAATAGTGAATTTTATGATTTTCAAATCTTAATAGTTTTATACAAAATACGATTCGAGATCAACGATTTTGAAAGAAAAAAATGAACTGAAAAGTTATTGATATTTTCCACTGAAACTTAATTGGAGCTAGAAAATAATTACACAGCCTGTAAAATTTGAATTGGTTATGGTGAACAGATAGGGCGGTCAAGATGTTAGTGTGTTAAGGATTTGCTAGGAATAGACGTTATGGATTTGTGATTTAGGGATTAGTACTGAAAAAATTATGAAGGTATTATTTGGGGAAATTTTTGGAACAACAATGAAAAATCTATTTTGAACCCAGGATTAGCTATTATTTAAAGGAGGAATTTAAGTAAACAATAATATGATTTTCGAAAGACTATCTGAATTTGAGCAAATAATAAAATTATTGCTTTATAGAGTTTATAAAAAAATTGTTATTAAATTTAAGTAATAAAAATAAGAAGTGTTTTGAGAATAATAATAATAAAGAAATATCTTCCATTAATATTTTGGGATTTAATGCAGAATGTCGTTATTTTTTAGTAAGATAATAATGCTGTAATTGTGAAAAAAATGATTTAAATTAATATTATTGTTTTGATGTAAAGTGATTATAATATTATTGTTATGAAAGAAATTTTGAAGTAAAGTGATAATTATTATTATTATTATTAGATTAAATTATGATGTTTGATATATTTAAAGTAATATGTTGAAAACAAAGGATTTTTGAAGTATATTATTGATTGAAAAATATATATTCTATTTTGAGATAATAAAGAAAAAGTAATTTTATAGAAAAATATGTTGAGGCGATTTATACTTAAGAGTAAATAACAAGTATAAATTTATTATTTTGAATTATTGAGATGTATGTTAATAAATGTTGATTAAAATTAACGTATATGTTTATTTTAAATGCTAGGATACGCTTGTATAAGACGTGAGAAGCATGGGCCATAGTTAAGTAAAAAGTATCCTAAGTGGTTGAATAATTGAAGAATGGTTATATAAAACAGTCGCCAATAGAGGGTGGTTAGTCTTGTCTAGGGAAAGTATTTTAGGAATACAACGATGTACATAAGGGTACTCTAGCTATATATTAGTCTATAGCACTTTCACTAGTATGTGGGTGTAATATTATTTTTGAAGTACCTAGTCTTGTATGATTTTAAGATCTAAAGTAAATGTCTGGACTTGCACATACTAATGTACGAAGGCGATTTTAAGGAAGGCGAGTTTTGGCTATTTTGAAGACAATTGACTAAGAGGTAAGATTATTTCTTTTAGTCATCCATCAGATCAAAATAATTATCATATTAAATCAATTTCCCAGAATAGCAACCATTTGTGCATAACTTATTTTCGATGCCCGATGCACTTGAAAATAAGTGAAAAGTGCATAATCCAGTCCATGAGTTTGTTACAGTAATATTGTGTTTACCAAAGTTAAGGCATCATTCATTTGCGAGGTCTATAATTAAATAGCGATGGAGTATGAGGTTCGCCTATGAATCCAAAATGTTAGTCCACTTAAAGGGCACCGTCTGTTATTGTGTTTTCATCCCTATGAATTTAAAGTAGTAGTTTAGTCGGTTATGTCAAAGGATATAAAGAAGCTTGATTTAATACGACATAAAATAAGGAAATGAAGTTGATCTAAGTATGGCAAAGAAAAAGTTTAGACGAGAGAAGTAGGAACTCGAGCAAAGAATCCGAGTTTTCCATCATGAGCTATCTTCCAATAAGTTCCTCTTTTTGTTAGTTTATAGCTTAGTTAGCTCGTTAAGTCTTTTTTTTTTTTGCATGGTTGCTTTAGCTACCTAGTTAATATAGGCATGGCCGTAAAGATGCTAGGATTGGTTATATGCACATCCTTATGAAGTGCTTTGGTTCCTATGGTTGATTTGTTTAGATTACACCAGTTTAATTTATACCGTGTTGGTTTGTATTTATACACATTCCAACCTAGGATGGATATCCATAGTTAGATGTTCTAGTTTATGATAAATAATTATATATATGCTATTTATTGTTCCTTTATGTATGTGTTTACTGATTGTGTTTATGGACGTGGTTGTTTACTTTCACTTTGATACAGATATTGCACATGGATGTATAGATGCATGTGTGTGTGAGCATATACTAGGATGATTGCATATATGTTGGTTGCGCTGCATATGCATTCATACAAGAGGCCGATTTAGTTGCTTTTGCACTCATCTCGTGTCATATTATCATATTTTATGTATTATATATTCTTAATTATGTTTTCGCTTGTGTTGTATAATGGATGTTAGGAGGATATAACTATGTATGTTTTGTATGATTAGACAATGTAAAGGAAGTTGCATTGTCCATCTCTTGAGATTTTAGGGATGAAATTATTATAAGTGGGGGGAGAGAATGTAGCACTCTGCAATTTTACAAGATTAAATAATTAAATTAAAAAGGGTAAAATCTTAATTTCGTATAATGGGAAAAATAGCAAATTTCTACAAGAAATGAAATTAGGCTTGGGAACCTATTCCATTGTTTCTAGAATGTTGTTTATAGGTCGAGCATATATAACTGGCTGAATTTGGTTAAATGGACTAGAAATTTGAAGAAGTCAAACCTAGCGACCTTTTCGTAATATATTAATTTCAAGATTTTTGCCTAAATTTGAATTACTTCAGCCTATAAATAGAAATTAAAACTATTCTCTAATCACATTTTAGCTTAAATATCTTACCTCTAACCTCCATCTTTTTCTTCATCTATCTTTAAACAAAATCAATTCCAAATTCACAAATCAAATCCAAATTAAACGAACAAATGTATAGAACCAATCATCGCGAAGAGAGCTACACAAATAAATTGAAGCTATCAAGAGATTTGGCATTTTTAAGGAAGCGAATTTCCAGAAAACGTAGAAGGAGGAGGATGCACCTATGATCGAAGAAGATGAACGACTGATTGGTAGTAGTATTTATCATACTTGTGTATATATTGATAAGATGTAGTAATTCACCCTCATGATCTTAAACCAAATTATAAACTATGTAATTGAAATTTAAAAAGTGATTTATATATATATAAACATGATTAGGGTGAAGTACGCAATGGTTAGATAGTTAAAAATACAATTTTTAATCGTAATTAGCGAAAGCTAATATCCTTCTAATTAAAAAGTATAAAATACAGAAGTATCCCAAATTGAACATATTATATATGAAAATTATAGTTCTCGATGATGCGCATTCACTATTAGTGTTTGTTCATTGATTTGGTATAAGGAATGATTAGAAAACACGCCCTAAGTTTAGTGGACGTGGACCGTCCATTTCGATCTAACGGTGAAACGAGGACGGTATAACGATCGGGCCCGGGGATGTGAATAGGATGATGAGTAGATGACCATGGTGGTTTTGGATTCGTTGAAGATGGTTGGAATTCACCAGATTCGACAACAACAGCAGTGGTTTGGTTTGAGTGACCAGAGGGGACATGGGTGGTGGCATCAAAATCAGCATGGCATAGGGATTATGGCGACATGGTCGGTCTTGGCATGAAGGTCAAAAGTGGCGCTGAGAACATGTGGAAGATGATGGCTGGAGTTGATGGGGACGATGTTGAGCTCGAGATGGTTTCTATAGCCAAAATGCATGGATAAAATAAACATATAATAAATGAATAAAATATAAGTAAATTATATAATTATGATATCTTTAAATGCTTATAACTCCCGCATACGACCTCCATTTCACGCACTATTTGTGATATCGAGATCGCATTGAGACAAAGAACGTACTGGTGTGTTGTTTGTTGTTTTTTTGATTCACTGCCAAAGAGTTTCTTATTTTAGTAGAACTTGTTATATTTTGTTCGTTATAGCAATAGTGGGTAGAGATTTTTGTTCCTCGGTGACGAGTCTCTTACGATTGGGCAAACATAAGCTAAGACATTTTGTTCCTCAATAGCGAATCGCTTAAGATTTAGTGATAGTGGGCTACGACACATGGTTCCCAGTAGAGTCGAATACGATTTGACGACAACGGGCTGAGACATATAGTTCCTTAGTAGCAAGTCATTCACGGTACAGGGATAGTGGGCTGAGACATTGTATTCCCTAATAGAGAGTCACTTACGTTTTGACGATAGTAGGTTGGGATATATAGTTCTCCAGTAGTGAATCACTTATGATTTGGTGATAGTGGGCTGAGGCATTAGTTCCTCAGTAGCGAGTCGCATATTTTTTAGTGATAATGAGTGGGACTGTGGGCTCAGTCATGTCACGGTTGATCTTTGGCATTCAAGTTGGGACTTTATGGTTTGATTGATATGATTAGGTATGGGTTAGATTTTAGTAAGACCTTAGCATATAATGCCACAATAGTACTGTGTTGTGTTTTGCTAACTTGTTGGGTGCAGGTGACATGGGTTAAGGTATGGTTTTCGAGCATAAGTGTTGATTTACTGGCGTATTAGTATTATACACTTATATGATGTGTTTTACTCACTAGACATATGTTTCACCCCCTCAATCATTTTCTTATTTTTAGTTATACTCTGATAGGACAAAGAGTACTGGTGGTGACTTGAAGGTGTGATGGTACGATGGAGACACGCATTTATTTTATAGCTATCTACTATTTTATTCTTAGATATTAGACTGTTCATGTTAACAATATAAAGAGATGTTGTAATTGGAATTTATTTGATATTACATTATTTTATTTGTCTAGGATTGTATTATTGATTACTATATTTTATTCATTCTGTTTGTGTTTCAGAAAGTGTGGAATACAATAGATAGCTCTGTTTAATGTTTTATATATTTTACCTCAAAACGATCTGTTGTCTGCAAAGTTTGCGATGTCCACGTCATTTTATGTGTGAATCAGGGCATCCTAGATTACTGGTTGTTTAAGTATCAAATATTTTGATTGCATTTTTGCATTGGGAATGATCAAGTTTGATTTTATACTAGTTTTATGCCTAGTTAAGAAATGAGAATTCATTAGTTATCGGCATTCTACTATGTGTCCTTTTCAGGATAACATGGGAACAGAAATGGAAAATAGAGAATGGATAAAAAGGATTGGCAACGATATTATGAACTTATTAAGAGAATAGCGGTAAATGAACTAACAGTAAAGAAATATGTGAAACACATAATATAATGAAGAACTAGGGTCAACTGTAAACTGTAGAGGCATGATAATTAAGTAGAAGGAATACATACATACAGACATGTAAGTAGCCTTGAATATGCATTTACGATGGGTGTGAACTATTAATATTAAAGTATAATTAAATCAATAATATTACAATTGGGCATTAGAGTAGATTGGAATGCGAGGACAGTAATGTTACACAATAGAAGTATGCCCACAGCAAGAGGCTACCAATAGTTGTGTAACATTAAACTAATGTGAGACATATCCGACCATAGGACCCATGGTGAATATATGTTTGTGTATGGATAGAGAAATACCTTAATAGAAAAGGTAATTTTCTTCAATAAAATAGGAAAGTGGGTATTGCCATAGTTGCAATAGGCAATCTAAATCGGTTGATGAGCGAAGAATGACACTATGATAGCAAGTCGGCTAAATTAGTACCAAATAAAGGAGTAGGGTTATGCATAGGCCAAGAATGTCATCATTCATTAGGGTTCAACGGGAAAGATAGAGGCTATACTTAGAAGGCCTACACTACCTAATAATGTGTGGTCACGTTGGGGCATGCATCGCCACATTGTTTGCCAGTATGTTTGTTAGAAGGCAAGGCTGGTTAACCTTATTAGGAAAAACTTTCAAATGTGCATGGGGTAGTCTATGGAGCTGATTCCACAACCAGTGGGGCTGAATCCACCATATTTGTAGTTCGTAGAGCTGAGTCTACAATTGAGAAGTAGACAATAAAATCCCAAAGAAAATGTAACATGGAGAACGACCAAATTATTGTAAAGCCATTATTAGACACTACTGGAGTTCCTCGGTACACGCGATGATGAGGGCGTGATACGATGAGGGTGACGGATCCTGATGGGGTGCTACGTTGAGGGATATAGGGATAATATCTTGGTCCAATAGGAGACTGTGGTGCTTACATATACACGCATATGTATGTATGTGTATATATTTGTATATATATACATGTGTGTGTATATACATGTATGTATGTGTGCATATATACATGTATTTATGTAATGGTACATAGCTATAGTCTACTATAGGTAGATGGGATATATCATGTGCGTATGTAAATTCGAAATGACTAATTGAAAAGTAAGACATAACAAGCGATAGAAGACAATGGGCATAAGATAGTGTTATGTACAAACTGTATAATTTTACCAATCACCAAAATGTTGTTCTGTCCCCCTCCTCAATACAACCCACAAGATAGCTTAAACAGATGGGTGCTATTACAAGACAGGAACCGTGTAAGACCATATTCCTTATCCATGCTTGGTAAAGAACACTAGACATTGGAAGTGTCAAATATTGGTTAGAGATTATATGTTCTATTAACTTTTACTATTCCATTGTAAGTTATATCGTCAGTGCTCTGATATTCATTCATTTATTTATTTGTAGGATACCAAGCCAACGATCTGTACTTTGGTGGACTTAGGTTTTCCGATCAGCGAAAATTCAGGCCTACTAGGGTGAGTTGTTACAGATGGTATCAGAGCTAAGGTTATTCTATCATGAAAAGTTAGGAAACGTTGAGTGTGTGTATTTGTACTTTACCTATAACTATAAATGTATTATACAACTAATCCTAATAATTCCGACCATAGAATAGCTGCATATGGAAAATCCCTAAAGTTGGATGGTAGTGACTTTTAAGAAGGGCCCGAATAACCCAATTGTTGTAAATCCTTGTATAATTATCCATTGATGATATACAGTAGGTCCAGACAAGAGAAAAATAGGAATTCATATGTTATAAATAGGGGAAGTTCCTGAAGAAAGATGTGAAATGGTCACTCCTAATTGATAATTTGGTTTTCAATATTGGAAAAACATGTCCTTAAGAGAACAGTTAGAAATCCACTCCGAATACAATTTGATAAGCAGTAGTTTTTAAAAATTAAGTAATAGTATAGATTGTAATCTTAAAGAGATTTAAATTAAAAAGTTGAAAAAATTGATGAGAAAAAAAAATCTTTTTTTCAAAGAACAATATTTGTGTTTATGGTCAAAAGATTTTTATTTAATATAGATATTTAGTTAAACTGAAATTTTCTATAAAATGACTTTATTGAGGTGAATTTTATTTGAGAAAAAAATGGACTATATGTAGCTTACTGGTTTAAAAGAAATTTTGAAAATCTTATGAAATTACTTTGGAACAAACACTAGGAGTGGAATGGTTTAACTAGGGTAATTAAGGATGGAATAAGAACTTAAGGTCGGAATGAATTAAGCATAAGGAGGTAAGCGATTGCACCGTATGGATAGGCCGAGATTTTTCTAAAATAGGTAGAGCCAGGATGGTGAAGCTGGAGAAAGAATTAAGCAACAGTGGTTAGTAGGAAAACTAATCGAAGAAATTTGGCCCTTAATGGGCATAGGGTCATATATTGCAAATTTACAAAAGGAGCGGTTGACAAAGGGTTACCCAAGGTCGATCGGTAACGGTCGACCGCCTAACCCTAGGGGTCGACCGTCCTTTGTATATTGTACATATACAAAGTAGCCCCTTGGTTTACCCAACCCCCTCATTTTTCTTCTCCTCGAACCCAAATTCGTCCCCATTTCTAGCCGCCGCCCCCCCTGATTCCACCTTCTAAGCTACCAACAACCACCACCAACCAAGCAACACCTCTACACTCCATCCCTCTCTCAAATTAAGCCCGGATTTGCTCAAATTCACTATACCTCCTTATGACGCCCCATCTTTATACTCACACTAGCCAAGGACACTACAGAGTAATGTCGTCAACTAGCACGAAGAATAAGGTTGTTGAGGAGCGACCATCCGTGTATTTGCTTTATGCGAGTACCGATATGCCAAATAGAAGGTCACACATTTCATTTAAAGAAGAAATCCAATATATCAAGTAAAAACTCAAAGCTACTACACAATGGCTATGTGGTCTTCGAAAACAAATCTAAATAAGCATAACTTAAATCAGTCACAGATATTCATATCACTAAGGCGGAAACAGAAATGAATACAACACATAAAAGTGTATATCAAAGTAGTGGTCATACAAGGTCCACTACATCACAAAAGAACAGGTACAAGTGCTAGACAAAAGAATATGTATACATCAAGAAGTCTCTATCTCGAATGTATAAAACAAAAACTACTGAACTAAGTAGTTAGCCAAAAGTCAATAGCTAGACCCAGCTAAGCAGTCAAGTGGAAGCACCTATAACACCTCGGTCTGACCTGAGTATTATTTAAGAAGAAAATAATAGACGGATCAGTCTAGCTATCAATATCATATAAAATGAGATAGGATAAGAGATATGACAAAAACATATGATAATAATAATGCCATACTTTGACAAGTATACATTAGATAATAACAAAAATCGTACAATATCTCGAATATTCTCAAACACCAAAAAGAATGTCATATTCTTTAACATATTCACCAAACCATAAATATTGATGAAACTTACCAATGTAAATCACAAAAATTAGTGAAACACAAATTCTAGAAATCATCAATTAGAAATCCAGAAAACATAAAGGGGGAGGCCTATCACAAATGAGAGCATGAAAACTCACCAACACGTGCATCACAACGGAATGTTATTCCATGGTCGCTAACCGTCAATTTTGAACCGAGGCTCCACAAACGGCCCGAAGACCATGGGTCGTGTGATAACCGGGATTTTTAGGCATCAGGTAATTGGATAATTATCTAATTTTAACTATTGAAAACACTAATTTATAAGTTGAACAAATAAATCTGATAATAAGAATTTATATCTGGATAGATATTTATTTGATAATCTCCTAATATAATTACTTAAAATTTACAAATTATCCTTTTAAATAATAATGATTGTTTATATATATCGATATAAATAGATTTTAAATAGAATTATTATTTACAAAATGAATTTGTGTTTATATATATATGTGTGTGTGTGTGTGTGTGTGTGTGTGAGTTGATTTTAAATTAGATTTTAAATAGAATTTAGATTTGAATTTCAAATTTAAAAGATAGATCTCTTAAAATAATATTGGATTTAAAATATATTATATATGATTTTATTTAGAATATAATTGGTTTTATATTATTTTCTTTAAAGGATTTTATTTATATGAATTAAGAAAAGTATTTGTTAAATAGGAAATTAAATATAAAAGCATTTAAAAAATAATTAAACATGCATAATTACAAGTGTTAATTTATCAAAGCTTGTAAACACCATGTGTAAGGTAATAAACAAATGTAAATGACAAATGTTAGATGAATAAACAAGTGTCACTATTTTTATTTTATTTTTCCTTAATTTTTAATAAATCATACTTAAGTCTATATATACATCTATCTTTTCTATTCATCTCTTTTTTTCCTATCTTCTCATTTTCAAAACAAAAGAAACCAGCCTGAAACAAATCAAAGAAAAATTCAAAAAAAAATATTTCAAACTACTTAAGCTTTTACATGTTTTAAACCTGAAGCTCAACCAAAAAAATTCAGGTTCAAGATAGATCAAACAAAATCAAAACTCGAAAGCTTGTTGATCGTCATCAAAATCAAGGCCTGTTTTAATATTTTCAACCTGATCAAAGCAAGTAGATTCAAGATCAATTCAAAATAAAGCAAATTAACTTCCAGTTCAAAAAATCAAGCATCTCAGTTTTAAGTCTTTGTTTATCTTCTAACAGGTGAGTAAACAAACCTATATTTTTGTTTAAAACCTATTCAACGAATCTCTTTATGATAAACAGATCCATTTTGCAAGTTCGTTATTACGGGTAGTTCCTACAAAGGAGGAATGTTTTTATGTGGTGAGTAGAAATCTGCCTTGCATGTTGATAAATATGTGTGTTATCTCTGTGCATGATAAAGGAATGTGAAGTAATGATATGATAATGGTTTGCATGAGTAGAAATCTGCCTTGCATGTTGATAAATATGTGTGTTATCTCTGTGCATGTCTGAGAGCAAGGAAATTGCTCTGTTCTTATTTTTACAGGTTTAAAAACCTTTCAAAATTCAAATTCTCTTTATCTATTCTCTGATAGGCCTTGGTTATCAAACAAAATATGTTTGTTTGAACATAAATTAATATGTAAAAATGTATTTCAATGAAACAAGTTTGTATATTATCTGAAATTAAAGAAGAACAGTGAAAAACATAAAACATGTTGAAACTAAATCATCATAATTCTTTGTTTTATTTATATAATCTGATTTTCCATCAAAAATCATGAATTTTAAAGGTTAAATTACAGTTTTTAGTTTAGTTTCAAATGTGTAATTTGTTGTTGATCGGAATTGGGGTTTTGGTCGATTTCTGGTGGTTGTGTGGTCCTGTTGACTCGAGGTTGTGGCTGGAGAAGGGTCATGGATCGGCGGCCATAGGAAAAAAATAGTTTGATTTTTCTGGTGCCATAATAGCGGGGCAAAATGAATTTAGGGTTTAAGGTATGGTTCTGGTTGACATTGATTTGGAGAGCAGTGCGATGTCGTGATGATTCTGAGTGAGCTCGGAGGTGGGGGAAAATGAAGAGGGAGGTCTGGCGCGGTTATCGGTGCGAACTTGTGGTCTCGATGACCGAAGCTAGGTGTTGCAAGTGTTTTGGTGTCTGGCTATGTTCCAAGTGGTGCTCGAAGATCTCGTTTTTGACTTAGGAGTTCGGTTTGGGTTTCTGGTAGCCAGGTGGGTGGGGAAGATCAACGACGATTTGGGAAGGTCGGTGAAGCTGGACGGTGTGGTTTCGCCACCGTGTGCACGTGCACGGTGCACTAGCGTGTCGGAGGGGTGTTTTGGGTTTTTGAGTTGCTGTAGAATAGATGGGTAGGAGAAGAAGACTTCTCGGGTCTGGCTCGTGGAAACCTTGGGTTATCTCGAAGTAGTTGATCGCGCGTGTGTTGTGCGGGGTTCGACTCGGTTTAATGATAGTTTGGGGCTTGGGTCTGTAATAAGTATTATGCTTAGTTGATAATTTAATCAAGTTTTAAAAAGATTATCAAAAGGAATTAGTTTTCAAAAGAAATATAAACCAAGTTCTAAACAAAGTATTGATAAGTTTTAAACAAGTTTTCCAAAGTTAAAATGTTTTAAAATTGTTTGTTTAAAGTAATTTTATAATAGGTTAATTCCTATATGTTTTTAAAGGTGATTTAAATGATGTTATTAAATAAAGTATAATTTATTTAATGAATTAAGGATGGTAAATTGATTAATGTAATAAGTTAAGGAATTAATTAATTAATTTAATTATTAAGGTAATTAGTAATTAGTTTGTGTAATCAATTTAAAGGATTGATTTGTTAATGTGTTATTAATTGAAAGATGATTAATTTATTAAAGGTTAATTACTTTGTAATTGATTTATAATAATTACCTAATGAAAGTAATTAAAGTATAATTGCTTAATGTCATTAATTAAGGAGGGTAATTAATGGGTAATTACTAAATGTGATTTATTTAATGATAATTACTTAATGGAAGTAATTAAGGATTAACTACTTAGTGCAATTAATTAAAGGATTGATTAATTAAGGAAATTAATTAAAGGATTAGTTAATTTAATGAATGTGATAATTAGTCAATGTAAGTGATTATAGGATAATTTATTTAAGTAATTAATTAAGGATAAATGTAATTAATGTGAACGGGTGAAGGTTAATTAATTTGTGTAATAATAAAAGGCTAATTACTTATTGTAAATAAGATGATAATTAAAGGATGATTAATTAATTGGTTTGAAATTAATTAATGTTAAGTAAGTAGGATTAAAGATGATTGAAGTAATTAATTTAATTTATTTAAATTAATTAGAAATGGTGTGACTAATTGGTCTTGCTTATAGATGATTAAGATATATTGAATGAATTAGATTATTTGATATCTCTGATATGCGTTATGTGCTGGTTTTGTGATATGAGGTACTTTGGTTGAACTGTGGTATTATGGGTTATCTAACTGAGATGGATGGTTGTGAATATGAAATCCTGAATATGAATTTTATCATTTAAAGTTAAACGATTTAGTTTAAAGAATGACATTGGATTCGAAGAGACAGGGGTCGGGTATCAGTAAATACCCGAAACCACTTCGATTTATAATCTTCAATAATTCTTTAAAGATTTGATATGTGCATCAAATAGGCTGGAATGAGATAAATTTAAATGACTGGACCATTTAAACTAAGTAAGGGTACTTAGGGATTGATTGGTGAAAATAAGTGTTGACTATAACAAGTTGTGAACTTGTAGTGAAGTACGAGTCACCTCGGGTTTTAAATATGTTTTATGCAATGGAATTTCGTGTTAGATGGGTTTACTCACGTTGGTTTTCCATCCTGACCCGGGTGTTACTTTGATGTAATGCTCGAGTCAGACCGAGTATTACATCTTTTCAGGATAGGACGTTCTAGAGCTCAAGAGACGAGCATGATGGCAGGATCGTATGGAGTGTATTCCGTTGTCTATATGAGACTGTGTAGTCTGTATTGATTGTAATCTAGGACAGGTTGATATAACCATCTTGTCTATTTGTAAATGGTTGTACTCTGATGAAATGTATGTAAAGTAACAATTACACCTTTCTTTGTAAATGCTATTATTGCTATTATATTTAATACGCTGTGAATGCGAGATGCTGTTGTTTTCTGTTCTTCTTCTTTCTTCTTTTCTTTAACAATATGAAATTTCCAGCGTTCGATTGCTCGGCATTTCTACAGTGAACGTATTAATATCGAATTCTCGAGGTCGAAAATTTTGGGTCATTACAGGTCACTACCCTACCAATTTTGAGCCAAAACTCCACAAATGGGGTTTAGTCCCCCACATAAACAAAGAGACATCGCGCATCGCTAGTCCAAATCACAAAATGATCATCATTGATCGATAAGTGTAAATTACACTTAGCTAGTAAATAAATGAGTTTAGCTTCATGTCCCATAATCACTAGCTTAACTTAAATATTTACGAACAAATTGTAGATTTCCACTCGAAAATTGTCATAAGGTTTCAATCGAACAAGTCAAAGAATTAGCCGACGAAGTAAACGCAAGTGTTTCATACCACTTGTTTTGCTAAGTCGTTTAATTGGATTTCTCGAACGAATGAGGTAAAGGTTTGTATATACTAATAGATTGGAAAACAGTTTTAAAAGCGAGTTTGGTATTGAAAGTAAATGTTGAAATCGTTTTGATGAAAGATTTTGAATATTTACTACTAGTATAGAGACCTTTGCATTTTAAAGTGACAAACTATAGAAATGATTGCAGAAACAATCAATCATAAAAAATTCACATACGAAGACGTGAATTAAATCCAAAGAAATCGATACCAAATCCATCAAAATGGATAAAAATCCAAAAAAAAAAAGAAGTCATCAAAGTCAATAAAAGCGATAACAACTAATCAGATCAACATAAATCGATAAACATTGAAAATTTACTCAAAAATTAGGCAAATAGGCAAAAATGCATAGTTCCAGACGTCTGGGGTCAATCTAGACGTCAGGATTTGGTAAATATTCCAGAAAACCACCCAGACGTCTGAAATTCCAAATCAGACGTCTGAACTCCTTTCAGACGTCTGAACCATAATTTCAGACGTCTGAAATTAGTCTCTGCCATTTTTTTTCTATCGTGTATTCTTTTCTTTAGAAGGCCTATCCAGACGTCTGGAATTGATATCCAGACATCTGAACACCTGGTAGGGGCAACAATTTGCCTAGGCCATAATGGCCAAAACGATTCGGGAGCGATCGAGCGACCAACGATGAATAGGGATTTATGCCAAGCGACAACCCAGCCTTATAGGCCCATCAATACACCCCAAATAACATATCCTAACATCCAAAGTAGGATTTTCATAAAATTGGACTTCAAACCAAAAATTGAAAAATTCACCAAATCAATTCAAATCAATAGCAAATGAACATGAATAGATGTTAGGAACTCATACCTAATAACGAATAAAGTTATAAACATAGATGTGAGTTTAAAAACTCACATTTAAACCCGAAAACAATGAAGGAGAAGCTTTAAAACAAAGCAAGATCAATCCATCTCCAATACACCTCTAGAATCTTCAATCTTTTATCAAAGGTGAAGCTTTTTCTATGTTAGGTTATAGGAAATTCTGAACATTGAGGAGAGATTGAGATGGAGAAGATGAAGAGGATATTCACCTAAGCGTCTCTTTGATTTTAGAGAAAGAACTTGAATTTCCTAAGAAAACTAGGGCTTAGGAATTTCTAATTTCCAATCTTTTCCTTCATTTTTCTCTTGAGCTTGAGTATTAGGAAATGAGGAATGAAATGAATGAAGAGGAGTTGAGTTAGAGTATTTGATAAAGGAGTTGGGTTCTCTTATTGGGTTAGTGGGCTGAAACCCAAAGCCCCAAATGAAAATATCAAAATTCTAATCAACTCCAAACATATCGATGTTTATACTCAAAAAGGTCGCAAACTCCATTTTGGACTTGACAGAAGTGGTCTCGAGTCCTAATTCAACAGTTTACAAAAATTAGCATTTCGGACTTTAATCCGACTAACGATGCTATATTTAAATAAATCATTTAAATATACAATCGTAAAATATGCGGGTTGTTACAGACTTCCCTCCTTAAAGAAATTGCGTCCTCGCAATACTTAAGAAGAAAACAAAGAGTAACAACCATACAAGCATATCAACACAAAAGAAAATTTGAAATAAGAAGTTCAACTTAAAGAGCACGAGAGAGTACGTCCGGATGTGTTCGCTCGATGAATTCTCTGGATTCCCAAGAACAATCCTTAGGATTTGAGGACCATTGAACCTTCACAAGCAGAATATCTTTATTACGAAGGCGTTTAACCTCCGTAGCAATGATACGAATAGGATTTTGCTCATAAGTCAAATTTGATGACACTTCAATTTCTTCAACGACACTGGGCTCAAGAATAGAATCGGAATCTCTAAGGCATTTCCGTAGTTGAGAGACGTGGAATACGTCATGAATAGAAGAATATTGAGCTAATAATAAAAGGCGATAAGCCATGGAACTAATACATTCGGTGATGGGAAATAGTCCAATATATCGAGGCGCTAATTTTCTCGATCGACTGAAATGCACAACACCCTTCATGTGTGAAACACAAATAAACACCAAATCTCCCACAGAAAATTCTAATTTCCTTCTTCGGTTATCGACATAGTATTTTTTTCTACTTTGAGCGTCTTTCATCCTATGACGAATAAGGTCAATCTTCTCTGTGGAATCATGAATAAAATCTAGATCTAAAGCTAGCTTCTCACCGGCCTCAAGCCAACAAGAAGGAGGTCGGCATGGCCTTCCGTAGAGTGCCTCGAAAGATGCCATACCAATCCTAGATTGGAAGCTATTATTAAAGGAAAATTCGACAAGAGAAATAAGATCTTCCCAACTTCCACCAAAATCAAGAACACATGCACGAAGAAGATCTTCAAGAGTTTGATTAACACGCTCGGTTTTTCCGTCGGACTGAGGATAATAAGCGATGCTAAAATTAAGCTTCGTTCCCAAAGCTTTTTGAAGACTCTTCCAAAATCCACTAGTAAACAATGGACCACGATCACTAACAATAGAAGTAAGAACTCCATGCAATTTAGCAATTTCTTTAACATAGAGTTTGGCCAAAAGAGGTATGGTCCGATTGGATCGAATGGGAATAAAATGGGCGGATTTTGTAATTCTATCTGCTATCACCCACAAACTGTCATGACCCAAACGAGAATGGGGAAGACCATCAACAAGGGCCATGGCGACCTAATCCCACTTACAAACTGGAATGTCCAAAGGTTGCTATAACCCACCGGGCCTTTGATGCTCGGCCTTAACGAGTTGGCAAGTTATGCAACGCTTACTGAAGTTAGCAATAGCGGATTTCATTCCATCCCAATAATAAAGTCGCTTCATATCCGCGTACATTTTACTACTACCGAGATGAATGGTAAATTTGGAACGATAAAATGTTTTTACGAAGATTGTCAATATTTGGCACAATAAGTCTACCAAATTTTCGAATGCCGCCACGAGCATCGATTTCAAAGTCTTTCAAACCATCAATATTACTATCCCGACAACTTTGGCTAAGATGAGCCAATTCAGGATCATACCTTTGAGCACCAAGAATACGATCTAAAAGAGATGGATGAACCTCAATGCTACATAAAACAAGAGATGAACATGAATTGGATTCACGATCTCGAATCTCACATGTAGACAAAGTCTCGAGATCATTCCACTCGGATGTCATCATAGAAACGACCGCTTGTTGCTTACGACTAAGGGCATCGGCGACACGATTCCCCTTTCCAGGGGTATAAAGAATATCCAGATCATAAGATGCAAGGAACTCGAGCCAACTTTGTTGAGTAAATTAAGTTCCTTTTGAGAAAATAAATACTTCAAAGATTTATGATCGGTATAGAGAACAAATTTCTCTCCCAAAAGATAATGATGCCAAATTCGAAGGGCGAAAACAATAGCCACGAGCTCTAAATCATGAGTGGCATATCTAGTCTCAGTGGGCTCTAATTGCCTAGAAGCAAAAGCGATAACATGTTCCCTTTGCATGAGAACGGCACCCAAACCAACACGACTAGCATCGGTATAAACAATAGAGTCTTGTTTCCCCTTGGGAATCACAAGAATAGGAGCATCCGAAAGGAGTTCTTTTAATTTCTGAAAAGAAGCTTCACATTTGTCCGACCAAATGTAATTAACTCCCTTTTTTGTCAAACTAGCAAGTGGCATGGAAATTTTAGAAAAGTCTTTTATGAACCGACAGTAATAGCCCGGCAATCCAAGAAAACTACGGATTTCCGTCACACTCTCCGGTCTCTTCCAATTTTGAATCGCTTCGATCTATGAAGGATCCATGGAAATTCCAGATTCAGAAATGATATGTCATAAAAATTTCACACGGGATTGCCAAAAGTGGCGCATAGAAAAAATTTCTTTCAATTGATTACTCCTAAGAGTTTCCAATACAATCCGAAGATGCTTTTCATGTTATTCCTCGGTTTTAGAATAAACAAGAATATCATCTATAAAGACGAGAACAAACCGATCGAGGAAGTCTTTGAAAACTCGATTCATAAGGTCAACGAAATAAGCTGGAACATTCGTTAAACCAAATGGCATAACAAGCCATTCATAAGATCCATAATAAGTACAGAATGATGTCAAAGGAATGTTATCCTCTACAATACGAAGATGATGAAAACTGGTTGCTAAGTCTAACTGTGAAAAGACTCAAGCATCGCAAAGTTGATCGAATAGATCATCAATCCAAGGTAAAGGATATTTATTCTTGATGGTGGGATCATTAAGCTTGTAGTAGTCAACGCAAAGCCTAAGTGTACCGTCGGATTTCTTCACAAAAATAGTTGAAGCTCCCCAAGGAGAGGAACTAGAACGAATAAATTGCTTCTCTTCCAATTCGGATAATTGTTTATGCATCTCCTCATTTTCCTTATTGGACATACGATAAGGAGGACAAGTGATAGGTAGAGCTCCAGGAATTAGATTAATTATGAACTCAATTGCTCGCTTAGGGGGTAATCCTAAAACGGGCTCAAATATATGAACAACATGAATGAGGGAAATGACATCTTCCTCATCATCATTATCGTCATCATGAGGGTTTAGGAAATATAAGGATGCCATCGAATTAGAATCTAAATCTTTAAGAACAATAGAAATCTGCTAACAGATTGAGGATGTCGAAGATGAATAGTCCTCTCTGGACATAGGATATGGGCTTCATAACGGTTAATCCAATTCATTCCCAAAATCATTCTGAAACCTAAGTAATGCATAACATGCAAATCGGCTCGGAACGCATAATCACATAAAATAATCTCGACATCTTTACAAAGTAAACTGAGTATTGCGGATCCACCAACCGGATTCGCAATTCTCAAAGAAGTCATCAAGCCCATAACATTTAAAGAAAAAGTATTAACAAGTTCTTTTGATATAAAAGAGTGGGATGCACCCGTGTCAAAAGAACTCGAATAGGGAGATCACGAAACATAATAATGCCATCAAGGATAGAATGAGAAATACCTTAACCATGAGAATTATTACTAGGGGCTTGCACAACATTTAGCTTTCCCTCATTGCTTTGAAGTTTGGGACATGAAGACATAGTATGACCTAAACTTTTGCAATATGGACAAGTAAGGGACTTCGGACACTTATTTGCATAATGGTCCTTAGAACCACAATTGTAGCATTCTCCATGACAAGAAGTAGGAGCCTTTGCTACCGAAGTTGCTTGCTTCCCTTTCTTGTTGGAATTAGGGTTGAACTTAATAGGTCGCTTCTTGTTGTTGTTGAAGTTATGTTTGGCACCCATAACTTCAACATCACTTTCTTTATCGGCCTCCTCAAGTCGAAGAGCGATATCAACAAGCTAATCAAAAGAAACTACCAGTTTCAGGAGTAAAGGGTTTTTAAGGTTCTTATTCAACCCGTAAATAAACCTCTGATTTTTCTTCAATGGGGTATTAATATACTCGATCCCATATTTAGAGAGAGATTCAAAAGATGTGACATAATCCATCATAGAAGATTCACCTTGAACAAGGTCAATAAAGCATCGGGCTAAAGTTACCTTTTCAGCCTTCAGCACAAACTTTAACTCGAATCTTTCTCGGAATTGCTCCTAAGTAAGATCTGCTTCGATAATCTCAGAAACCAAAAGCTCATACCAATCTAATGCTCTCTCTTGGAGCATACTAGGACCCACTTGGACACGATGTAGATCAATAAGATTCATGCGAGAAAAGATGCGATCACATGTTCTAAGCCAAGCTTGGACTTCTATAACGCTTTGGGAACCCTTGAATGGCCTTCCATCCAAATTGGTATAGTCACTGCACAGGCGTGTAAACTCGGATTAGGGTGAGTAGGCTTTAGAATGGGTCCAACAGCTTGAGCATTCTTTAGGAGATCTAAGAGCTGTTCGGCATACATAAATACTCCATCCTGAGGAGTAGCACTGGATTGACCGACGCTGGGACGGTCTGGTCTAACCATTTCTCTTCTTTAAGAAAGAAAGAAAGAAAGAAGAGGAAAAATGTTATTCTCAAAATGAATATCAAACAATCATGATTGATAAAAAAAAGGCATCATAAAGGAAAATAGGATAGAACGGATCCAACAACTCAAATTAAATCCTAAGGCACGATTCCTAAGAGAGGCTTAGGACAATGATCCTTGCTATAATATTCTATATTGTTCCGAAGTTTGGCTCTGATACCAAGCAGTGACGCCCCACCTCTATAGTCACACTAGCCAAGGACATTATGGAGTAATACCGTCAACTAGCATGAAGAATAAGGTTGTTGAGGAGTGACCATCCGTGTAATTGCTTTATGCGAGTACCGATATGCCACATAGAAGGTCACGCGTTTCATTTAAAGAGGAAATTCTGTGAGAAATGCGGATTACGGATCTTAAGGCTAGGATTAACACTAGAGGGGGGTGAATAGTGTTAATAAAGAATTACTAAATCTTTTTGAGTTTATGTTAATTTAGACACCGATGTATGCAATATAAAGACACAGATATTATCACAGAAATAAGCACAGATGCAGAAATAAAATAAAAGCAGTAAAGGAAAGAACACACCGGATTTTATACTGGTTCAGAGTTACCCTACATCCAGTCCCGCAACACAAGTACGGATTTCCTTTCAAAAGAAATTGTACAATTACACCTTCAGTTTCAAGGCTACGAGGTACACCCTCCAGAATTTCTATCCTCTGGGTAGAGATACTTGATTTTCGGACCACAAGTTTACCCAATTGATTTACCAAGGCTACAATCACACCTTTTCTCTCTTAATTGATTTCCAAGACTACAATCACACCTTTTCTCGCTTAATAGATTACAAAGAAGTCTATAACTCCGAATAGCACAGTGAACCTTGTAGAGAAGTGACAGAGAATCAAACTAGAAGTAATTGAGTTGATTCAATGTTGATTTCGGTAGAGTAATGGTAAGAATATGTATTAAGAAACGTGGAAGAAGAAGAGGAGTGAAAAACCAAAAAATCTGATATGAAATTCGTTGAAACTAACCCCTATTTATAGAAGAACAACAGCCATGTCCATTCATGAAGAGTTATGGCGAATAGACACTTCTTTTGAAATTTAAATTTTGAATTCAACTGACACCATGTCGACATGGTTACCCTAGGCAAGTCGACAACCAAAGCAATTTTTGGTGATTTGATTTTCTTTGAAAATAACCTTTATCTTATATTAAAACTGTTTTAAACTTTACAAATATACTTGGCTATAGTTAAAATTCATAAGTAAGTATAGAGAATAATATATATATTTTAACTATAATTTTATATTTAAATCTAAGTATAAAATTTAAATATATAATTTAAAAAGATAGTTTAAAATCAGGAGTAATTTGACTTTGAAATTAAAGATAATTTTGAGGCTAAAATTATTTAAAATCGGGATAGAGAGTTTTGATGTTTTTAAAAGGAAAGTTTTGAAATCATTTTGAAAACAAGATAATTTTATAAAATCATTTGAATTAAAATTAGTGGATACAAAACAATGTTCCACTAGATTTTCGTAGGTTCCATCCTACTTAGGGTTTCATCCCTTTAACAGGCTCGAAGTGGATTCCATTCCATGAATAAATTGGATTTTAAGATGCCAGTGCTTTTCTATGAGTTTTAACAAAAATTCCTAATAAAAATACTTATGCTTGAAATCTTGAACTCTTGATAATCTTGATACTCATGAGTCTTCTGTCTTGATATCTTGAATCTCTATATTGTACAGTCTTCATTCTTGGTACCTGCATGATTAAATCCTACATATTCATATATATCTAAACTTATAATGTCAGTATTTATATTTTATAATCTATTCTAAGGTTGTTGTCATCAAAACCATCATCTCATGGACTAACAATCTCACCCTTTTTGATGATGACAACCTTTGTTTATAAAATATTATTTCTATCCTAATAACTCCCCCTAAAACTAATAATTCCCCCTTAATTTAT
Source organism: Allium cepa (assembly GCA_030765085.1). NCBI lineage: Eukaryota > Viridiplantae > Streptophyta > Magnoliopsida > Asparagales > Amaryllidaceae > Allium > Allium cepa. Next base: position 947,855,890 of record CM060945.1, on the reverse strand, counting down.
GCCTAACTACCCTATTTTATATTTCTCCCCCTTTGTCATCAACAAAAACTCACTCCTCATCGTTCTTGGACTTCAGTATCTGCATTGATAAACTATACAGTGGAATATATAATATATAGATTAAGAAATAATTATACTTATGAACATGATAACTAATCAAAGACAATATACATTTCAATGTGTGTGTGTGTATATATATACGTTTTATACAACAAACTTCAAACAAATATCAAGAAATCAATTCATACAAAGTATCAATCCAAACCAAATCAATTCAAACAAATATCAAGCAAGGTAATGAAATCAAACATTACGAGGAACTTCCACTCATCCTTCTTCTCCAAATATAGGGTTTGCTTAAATTGCAACCCAATTTTCATTGTCGTTGGTGAGAGAGATAGGAGGAAGTGCTTCGTTATCACCCTTGTGCAGAGAGGAGATCATCCATCGTATCGCATCGAAGTGCCTTTCTTGTTCCTTGATCATCTGTATTTGACTCAATTCTAAGTGACGTTGGTTACGTAGAATAAACGAGAGAATATTCTTGAACGAATTAAGGGTTTCCTCAAGATTTTCGGATAGATTGTGAATAGGATTAGCCATAGTTGAATTTGTGAAAGAAATAAAGGATACAGATGATAAGAAATAAATTTCAGTGAATAATTCTGGAAGAAACAGGTATTTATAGATGTAGAAAATCGTTTGAAATGAATAGACATTTGATAGTTATTCAAATTTCAAATTCAAAATCAATTGTGATTTCTGACCAGTACATGTCAACATGGTCATATTGGGGATGTCGACATGGGTTAGTGAAAACTTATGAGTAATTTGATTTTGTGAATAATTTTGTGTATATATATATATAATGTACTAACATTTATTCTGGAGATAAGATAAGGTAGATAAAAGAAAGGAAATTTCATTTCATTGCATACTACGATAATACAACGATTAAGCACACAACAAACTACATGAATTATTTGAAATAAAGCAAATTAAAACAAATACAACACGATACGAGAAGATAAACTAGTTAGAGGATGAAGATGATGAAGATAGTCCAAGTTTCTTGCTGACTTTTGAAATGAACTTGTTCATCTTCGAAGAAATATTATCCAACTTTTTACTAACGGATCATTTAAGAATCTGTTGATTCTCAACAATAGTCTTTTGGTTTTTGAGAAGGGTTTTGGTGGACGGATTTGGAGGATAGTCAATACTTTCCAAAGAGGTTTCACCTTCTTCTTCTTTAATTTCCATTTCATCCTCTTCTTCTTCTTCTTCTTCCTCGTCTTCCATTTCCTCATGAGCCAAACGCTCTTCCTTTTTGGTAAGGGTCTCATAAGGTTGAAAAACAAATGGAATTTTCATAAGCGAAATGTTGGAATGATTGAAAACCTTTTCAGAAACAAATTCTTTGCCTTTGAAATCCACTCCAAAATAGTTAAAAATTCGAGTGAGATAAATTCCATGATATAAAGTATTCTCACCCATTTCAAGATTTTTGGGACGAAGTTCATCCAAAACAACTTGCGCCCAATTTATGTCACAATTTCCAAAAATAGCAAACAGTGCTTTGCAAACTTTTGAAGTAGGATTGTTAAAATTCCCCGATCTTGGGGTCAAAGTATGTTGCAAAAGAAGATTGACAGTTCTTGCTTTTGGTCAAAAATTTCTATTTTTAAATTCAAAATCATCATCTCTTTCGAAAATGTGATGAAATGTCTCACGATCATGTTCATCGATTTTAAAACTAGAAAGATCCATTCCTGAATTCTTACAATTGGGAATAATACCTAAAAGATCACAATTTAAAACAATTCTAGTGCCTTTGACACTACTCCAAATTTCATTCTCATTACCATCATAAAATCCGCGATTTAAATTCACATAGAAAATTTTGACAAGATTAGGATAGCAAACAAAATCATTTTGAGAAGCATCAATAAGACTAAGAACTCCATTGTTTGCAAAAAGAGAATCAATTTCATAAGAAGAAAAATCTTGAAAAATAGCAAATTTTCCGGGATGGACTTTGGCATAGTTAGCATAATTGATGTATGTTTTTATTGCCTCCGGATCATTGAATAATTGCTCTTTGATTTTTCTTAAAATTCTCATGGTGGATGGGTTGCTTGAAGAAGCCATTAAAGTAGAGAGTAGAGAGCTTGAAGTTATGAAGAGAGAGTTTGAATTTGGAAATGAGTGTGAAAAGATATGATAAAAGATAGTGAATAAATAGATTCTCAAAGGACATATTCTCTGGTCAAAAGGTAGCTTTTCGGAGAATTGAATGAAGTGAAAAGGTGGAGGGAAATTCAAACATTTGAATTCAAAATTTGAAATTCAAATTCAGGTACCCATGTCGACATCATGGTAGGGACCATGTCGACATGTGCCTTTGAATTTTCATGAATTGATTTTTCCTAAGTTCTCTAATATATGTATATAAATATTATTATTATTTTTAATGCCTATATATATATATCTGAAATATTATTAAACTTCAAGTATATTTAGAAAATATTATTATACTATTAAAAAATAATAAAAATAATAATAAAATAATGAAATAATAATAAAAAATAGAAAATAAATTTTAAAATTCAAACAACACACCAATTCAAAATCAATCAATCAAATAATCAAGCAACTAATTCTAAGCAAGCAAATTCAACCAATTGTATTGTAAACGTGTACCTTTTTCTGAGTTTGTTTCTTTGAATTCGTCGGAGTCATGAACAGCTGTGAAACACAAATTCAAATTATTTGTCTTCTGATCATCATCAATTAAGGACGAATCTGAGTCATCTAGAGTAGTAGTAAATGCACGCTTCCGCTTCTTTGCTGGATCATTATTCATAGGAGAATTTTGCCTATCTAGATACGGACTGCCTCTTTTGAAATGGCCTGGTTTATCACAGTTGTAACATTTGTCATTATTTGGCACTACATTCTGATTTCCAGAATTCTTATAGTTGTTTCTCTTGTGATTATTCATCTTTCTGTATTTCGGGAATTTCATAAAATTTCTAGTCATAAAGGCTATCTCTTCATCATTATCGTTGTTTGAGTCTGATCCATCGGTCAATGCATTGAATGCCATTGATTTATTTTCATATGCTTTACTTTCTCTTCTCCCAGTCATTTGAACTTCATATGACATTAGATTTCCAATTAATTCTTCTATCTTTAAAGTACTGATGTCATTTGCCTCTTCGATCGCAAGTGTCTTTTGATCCCATTCTGGAGTTAGAGAATTTAAAATCTTTCTGACTTGATCTTCTTTAGAAAATTCCTTTCCCAAATATATTAGAGAATGCACAATATCCTGAAATCTACTATACATATCTGAAACAGACTCATTAGGATTCATTTTAAATAATTAAAACTGATTTGTGAGTACGGAAATTTTGGTTTGTTTAACTTTGCTTGTTCCTTCATGAGTAACTTGCAAAGTTTTCCAGATTTCATAGGCAGACTTACAAACTGACACTCTATTGAACTCATTTCTATTTAGTGAACAAAATAGAATATTCATAGCCTTAGAATTATTTTGTGCAACAGTCTTTTGCTCAGCAGTCCACTGTGCAAAATTAGTTGTAGGTTCAGAATATTCAGTTTGTGTGATATTCCAAGTGTCTAATCCTATAGATTGTAAATATATTTTCATCCTACATGCCCAATATGCATAGTTACTGCCATTAAAAAGTGGTGGTCTGACAGTAGACTGACTCTCTACAAATGAACTAGTGACAGGGATACTAGTGTTAGTAACAGTACCAGTGTTGGTAGTCATTTTGAAAATTTTGAAAAAATCAGATTATGAAACTTTGAAAATCTTGCTCTAATACCAATTATGAGAAATGCAGATTACGGATCATAAGGCTAGGATTAAAACTAGAGGGGGGTGAATAGTGTTAATAAATAATTACTAAATCTTTTTGAGTTTATTTTAATTTAGACACCAATGTATGCAATATACAGACATAGATATGATCACAGAAACAAGCACAGATGCAGAAATAAAATAAAATTCAGAGTAACCCTACATCCACTCCCGCAACACAAGTATTGATTTCTTTTCAAAAGCAATTGTACAATTACACCCTCGGTTTCAAGGCTACGAGGTACACCCTCCAGAATTTCTATCCTCTGGGTAGAGATACTTGATTTTCGGGCCACAAGTTTACCCAATTGATTTACCAAGGCTACAATCACACCTTTTCTCTCTTGATTGATTTCCAAGGCTACACTCACACCTTTTCTCGCTTAATAGATTACAAAGAAGTCTATAACTCTGAATAGCACAGTGAGCCTTGTAGAGATAGTGATAGAGAATCAAACTAGAAGTAATCGAGTTTGATTCAATGTTGATTTCGGCAGAGTAATGGTAAGAATATGTAATAAGAAATGTGGAAGAAGAAGAGGAGTGAAAAACCAGAAAATCTGATATGAAATTCGTTGAAACTAACCCCTGTTTATAGAAGAACAACAGCCATGTCCATTCATGAAGAGTTATGGCGAATAGACACTTCTTTTGAAATTTAAATTTTGAATTCAACTGACACCATGTCGACATGGTTACCCTAGGCATGTCGACATCCCAAAGCAATTTTCGGTGATTTGATTTTCTTTGAAAATAACCTTTATCTTATATTAAAACTATTTTAAACTTTACAAATATACTTGACTATAGTTAAAATTCGTAAGTAAATATAGAGAATAATATATATATATATATATATTAACTATAATTTTATATTTAAATCTAAGTATAAAAGTTAAATACATAATTTAAAAAGATAGTTTAAAATCATGATGATTTGACTTTGAAATTAAAGATAATTTTGAGGCTAAAATTATTTAAAATCGGGATAGAGAGTTTTGATGTTTTTAAAAGGAAAGTTTTGAAAACAAGATAATTTTGTGAAATCATTTGAATTAAAATTAGTGGAGACAAAACAATGTTCCACTAGATTTTCGTACGTTCCAACCTACTTAGGGTTTCATCCCTTTATCAGGCTCATAGTGGATTTCATTCCACGAATAAATTGGATTTTAAGATGCCAGTGCTTTTCTACGAGTTTTAACAAAAATTCCTAATAAAAATACTTATGCTTGAAATCTTGAACTCTTGATAATCTTGATACTCATGAATCTTCTATCTCAATATCTTGAATCTCTATACTGTACAGTCTTCATTCTTGGTACCTACATGGTTAAATCCTGCATATACATATATATCTATACTTATAATGTCAGTATTTATATTTTATAATCTATTCTAAGGTTGTTGTCATCAAAATCATCATCCCACGGACTAACAAATTCGACATATCAAGTACAAACTCAAAGCTACTACACAGTGAATATGTGGTCTTCGGAAACAAATATAAAATAAGCATAACTTAAATCAGTCACGGGTATTCATATCACTAAGGCGGAAACAGATATGAATACAACACATAAAATGTCCATCAAAGTAGTGGTTATACAAGATCCACTACATCAAAAAAGAATAGGTACAAATGCTAGACAAAAGAATATATATACATCAAGGAGTCTCTATATCGAATGTATAAAACAAAAACTACTAAACTTAGTAGTTAGCCAAAAGTCAAAAGCTAGACCCAGCTAAGAAGTCAAGTGGAAGCACCTGTAACACCTCGGTCTGACCCAAGTAATATTGAAGAAGAAAATAATAAATGGATCAGTCTAGCTATAAATATCATATAAAATGAGATAGGATAAGAGATATGACAAAAACGTATGACAATAATAACGCCATACCGTGACAAGTATACATTAGATAACAAAAAAAATCATGAAATATCTCGAATATTCTCAAACACCAAAAAGAATGTCATATTCTTTAACATATTCACCAAACCACAAATATTGATAAAACTTACCAATGTAAATCACAAAAATTGATGAAACACAAATTCTAGAAATCACCAATTAGAAATCCAGAAAACACAAAGGGGAGGTCTATCACAAACGGGAGCACGAAAACTCACCAACACGTGCATTACAAACGGAACGCTATTCCATGGTCGCTAACAATCAATTTTGAGTCGAGGCTCCATAAACGGCCTGAAGACCAAGGGTCTCTACCCCACCAATTTTGAGCCGAAACTCCACAAATGGCATTTAGTCCCCCACACAAATAAAGAGACATCGCGCATCACTAGTCTAAATCACAAAATGATCATCATTAATCGATAAGTGTAAATTACACTTAGCTAGTAAATAAATGAGTTTAGCTTCATGTCCCATAACCACTAGCTTAACTTAAATATTTACGAACAAATTGTAGATTTCCACTAGAAAATTGTCACAAGGTTTCAATCGAACAAGTCTAAGAATTAACCGATGAAGTAAACGCAATCATTTCGTACCACTTGTTTTGCAAAGTCGTTTAATTGGATTTCTCAAACGAATAAGGTGAAGGTTTGTATATACTAAAAGATTGGAAAATGGTTTTAAAAGCGAGTTTGGAGTTGAAAGTAAATGTTGAAATCGTTTTGATGAAAGATTTTGAATATTTACTACTACTATAGAAACCTTTGCATTTTAAAGTGACAAACCATAGAAATGATTGCATAAACAATCAATCACCAAAAATTCACATACGAAGACGTGAATTAAATCCAAAGAAATCGATACCCAATCCATCAAAATGGATATTCCTAAAAATCCAGAAAAAGAAGTCATCAAAGTCAATAAAAGTGATAACAGCTAATCAGATCGACATAAATCGATAAACATTGGAAATTTACTCAAAAATTAGGCAAATAGGCAAAAATGCATAGTTCCAGACGTCTCGTGGGTCAATCCAGACATTTGAATTCGGTCTTTGGAAATATTTCAGAAAACCATCCAGACGTCTGAAATTCCAAATCAGACGTCTGAACCCCTTTTAGACGTCTGAACCATAATTTCAGATGTCTGAAATTAGTCTCTGCCATTTTTATTTTTCTGTCGTATATTCTTTTCTCCAAAAGGCCTATTCAGACGCCTGGAATTGATATCCAGACGTCTGAACACCTGGTATGGGCAACAATTTTCCTAAGCCATAATGGCCAAAATGATTCAGGAGCAATTTAGCTAGCAATGATGACTAGGGATTTATGCCAAGCGACAACCCAGCCTTATAGGCCCTTCGATACACCTCAAATAACATATCCTAACATCCATAGTAGGATTTTCATAAAATTGGACTTCAAAATCAAGAATTGAAAATTTCACTAAATCAATTCAAATCAAAAGCAAATGAACATGAATAGATGTTAGGAATTCATGCCTAACAACAAAGAAAGTTATAGACATAGATGTGAGTTCAAGAACTCACCTTTAAACCCAAAAACAATGAAGGAGAAGCTTTAAAACAAAGCAACACCAATCCCTCTTTAATACACCTCTAGAATCTTCAATCTATTATCAAAGGTGAAGTTTTTCCTAATTTAGGTTATAGGAAATTCTAAAAATTGAAGAGAGATTGAGATGGAGAAGATGAAGAGGATGCTCACCTAAGCTTCTCTTTGATTTTAGAGCAAGAACTTGAATTTCCTAAGAAAACTAGGGCTTAGGAATTTCTAATTTCCAATCTTTTCCCCTATTTTTCTCTTAAGCTTGAGTGTTAGGAAATGAGGGATGAAATGAATGAAGAGGAGTTGAGTTAGAGTGTTTGATAATGGAGTTGGGTTCTCTTATTGGGTTAGTGGGTTGAAACCCAAACCCAAAGCCCCAAATGAAAATATCAAAATTCTAATCAACTCTAAACATATCGATGTTTATACTCAAAAAGGTCGCAAATGCCATTTTGGGCTCAATGGAAGTGGTCTCGAGTCCTCGATAGTTTACAAAAAGTAGCATTTTGGACTTTAATCCGACTAACGATGCTATATTTAAATAAATCATTTAAATATACAATCATAAAATATAAGGGTTATCACACTCCTCGTCACATCAAACTCACTGTCGAGTACCCACAACTAAAACCATTGAAACTGGCATGGTGCCAGAACCACCTGAAACTTTCAAGGCCTGCATTGCAACGACCAACTTTAAGATGCTGCAAGGGTGAGAGGTCAATTTTGAAGAAATCTCCATGTATGGAATGGATCCATTGTTGCTGTTGTCGAGCTATGCCAGATCTTATGGTACGACACTTCCGAGCGGGTGAGCTACCCGAGATTGGTATGTTATTCAATGCCAACTTGGTACATGAGTTTGCGCAGCATGAGGTCACCTTTGCATCAAAGCTGAAGGGAACGCGAATTCAGTTCAAAGAAGCACCACTAGGAGGGATTCTTTATATTAGAGCCATAGCACATGATTTGGACAGCATTGAGACTATCAACTCTACCATTCTTAATCAGATTTTTATTCCAGGAGGGCCATCTGGCACTCAGAGAGTTTTCTTCCCTATACTCGTCTAATCAGTGCATCCTTCAGCACAACCTTATCCCCAAGATTGGAAGTTATGATCAGATCTACCCCTTTGTCCAAAAGGCCACTTATGCCATCATAGATGGTATTAAGGTAAACTAGGTCCAAGTGTTTATGGCCCATTTTACGGGCATAGGAGAAGTCGAGATATAGAGGAGCTCCCTTCCCTACTGTCACCTTCTTACTACCATTTTTAGACAGTTTGAGGTGAAACTTGAAGGCGAGCATTCATATATAGATACATACCTGGCATTAGATAGATCCTCTCTTAAGAGGATGAGGATTAATATCAATGAACAACCTATTGAGAGCGAGGAGAGCAAGGATGAGCCTCAGGAGAGCAAGGAGGAGCCGTAGTAGGTCGAGCAAGCATACATGGATTGGGAACCTTGGCCCGACCAATATGTCGGAGGGTATTATCAGCAGACCTAGAGCTATGGGGAGACCTTGGATTCCTAAAGGAGATTGGAGGCTCTGGAGCAAAGGTAGAAGTGGATAGATGTTAGACAAGTTAAGATGTTGGTGGAGCGGCAGCATCAGAGGCGTCGGTTAGGTTGCATGGCTACTATGATCCAGTTGCTCAAATGCAGCCGTGGTTCTAGCTTGCGAGCTCCTAGTCATTAAGAGGTAGTATTAGTGGTAGCTAGTATTAATTGTATTCCCTTTTGATATTTGTTTTCCTTTATAGTAGGTTGTAATCATTAGCTATTACTACTATGTAAAACTGAGCACGTTGGAATAGAAATGTTACTTTTTATGTGTTTTCTAGGTGGACAGCTATGTTAAGGGAAAACCATATAAATAAGGAAATTTGAAAAACGACACTTAACTAATGGAGGAAAAAGAAAATAGTTGAAACTGGAAGTTAAATAATAGATTAGGAGAATTTATTTAACTAATCACTAAGGTAAAAGTAAAATGAGATTGTAAGTCCTGAAAATTCGAGAAATAAATTTCAATAAGCGGAGGACAGGAAAGGGTTGTTGCATAGCCATGGGTCAATGTCCCTGTACCTTAAAAACTAAAATTTATAACTAAACTTATGTGCTTTTTGATATTATAAAAGGAAGGAAAAGTTTTTTGATAAACTTAAAAATTACCATATAATTAAATAGGGTCCACTACAGATGTTATACTGTTAACTAAACCTTGATTTAATGAGATGTAGCATAATTTGTTTTGAAAATATATACTTTTGGAATAAAAATAATTTTATGGAACATTTGTGAAAGAAATTTTGTGTAAATAATTTTTTATTGATATTTTAAAGAGTAATATAAAAATATTTTTTTGAATTGAAAAAAAAACAAAGAAATTTTCAAATTTTAAAAATGCCACAGACATTGATTTAAAGGAGTAGTCGGTAGGTTTGTTAATATGGATTTTACTATGCAGTAAAAGTGATAGTAAAATAAAGTATGGCTAGTGACAAGATAGTTGATTTAACTATGGAATCATTTTGTATATACCTTATCGATAGGCAACTAAAAGTTGATTTTTGAAGTAAACCCTGTTTCGAATCTTTAGAGATAAAAATTAACTATGTGACCTGCACTTGGAAAATTTGAAAGGAGATATCTGGGCATATGTGAAGGTTCCGAAGTACAGTGGGAAATTGGGAACACAAGAGAAAATGAATGGAAATATGGAATTTTCCATTTAAACACATTTCTCGGCATAAGAAGAATGGGTATAGAATATCTGATTTTTCAAATTTGGATGTTAGCAATGGTGTGTCGGGAATTTGAATGGTAGAAATTTGATGCAAAAATTTGTTGAACTACACTTGTATCCGAAGGAATGTGGGAAATTTTGGATGAAAACCAATTTTTGATTTTCAAAAAGTTCCATATATGTAGAACTGGTAGTATATTTAGGATGTTTGCATCATATTTTCAAAAATTGATTTAAATGAAACCATTCACACCGGAGGCGCCAATTAGAATCATTTTACATGCATATCATATATATTGTGGTACACCATGCACTTGTCATGACTGGTTGCAAAATTGTTTGCACACTCATATTTTGTTAGTTTAGAATGATTATATGTTATGTTGCATTGTTCAGTCCTTAAGGAATTTCGAGGACGAAATTCTTTTAAGAGGGGAATTTACCACCTTGCGATTTTTTTCATAATTAATTTAAATAAAAAATTATTTAATAAATAATAAACAGTGAAAAATGAAATTTTCTAAACATTAGAATTTGACCATGAAACTTGCACCATTGTATTCGTGGCGATTTTCTGATTGATTTTCATATATAAACTTTCAAACAAAAAATTTATTAATGTTTAAAATTTAAAACTCAAAAATAATCATATATGTAATTAAGAAAATAATTAATAATTATTTCATGTTAATTAAAAACTGTTAAACTTAATGTGCCTTAAACTTTAAGCAAGTAGATTAAGGAATGGAATAACGTCGATTAGCTAAAAGTGGAAAGAGATTAACAAAATCAATTAACGTTGATAATTAGCCCAGTTTACAAAGCTCAGGTCGACCCGAGAAGTTTCGAGGTTGACCGGTAGCTGCCACCTAGGGAACTAAGTGGTCGACCTAGGATTTGTAAATAGAGATAATAGATTTTGCCTTAATGGCCTGGATTTATATGGTTTAATCGAATGGTTGGCATTGGTTTGAACCCATATAAATATAGACCTAGACTCTCACTTCCAACTCATAATTTTCTAATGGACGTAAAAGTTCTGCCATTTTCTCTTCTCCTCCAACACTATCAACTTATAAGAATAGTTCTAGTTTGCACGTATACACTATTCGAGGATTTTAGAACATGATAGAGATAGAGAATAAGTTCAATCAAGTCACTACAACCAAGGTAAACTATAAATCCAGATTTGAAATTGTAATCAACCTAAATCTATCTTTTCTAATCCAAAATTATATTGGATCTATATGTATATGTCATATGTGAATCCAAATAGCGAGTTAAGTGGAAATACAAATAATAGGATCTAATCTGGACATTTGGGATGCTAAAAAGAGGTGAATGGAAAAATTATATGTTTTGTAATATGATTAGATTTATATTGCTGTGATCTACTCCATTTATGCCTATGTATAATCGATATGGATATTTAACTGTAAGTGTGAATTGATTAGATATAAATCTCGGTTTGGATAAATCATTGTATATCTGTAATGGATTAACATACGAAGCGAATTTGATAATAAACTGTATATGCATAACGATTATAGAACAGATTTAATGAAATTAGAAATTTTTCCTAAATAGATTATTCAGAAATATGAAATTATGAATTTGTTAATATTTTGGTATTTGAACAAAGAATAGAAAGGTAAAAAAAAGAAACTTTATTAAGATTTTACGGGTTTAAGTGACATTTTAATTCGTTGGAATTTGAGTTGTTGCAAGTAGATTTCTATGTATTATCAAATTTAAATAAATAAAAGTGCGATGTTTGAAATGACAAGGAATATGCCTAAAAAGAAAGAAATGTACAAAATAGGGATAACTATCGTATTTTGTATCGTCTATTCAAGGAATAAAAGGATAGTTCCTTGTAATTACAAACATCACACAAATCTCTCTCTTTTTCGATAAGACACGGAAATTTACGATGTTAACAATTTTTAGAATAAAAATGTAGTTCCACTGCATTAAAATGTAGTAAACCCCAAAAGTTAAACGGTAAGAAATGAATGCAGTAAAAAGATCCTAAGAAGTTAAGATGTGAAATACCAATAAAATATGGAAGTAAATGAGGAGGAAATGTAAAAGATAGGCAGGAAGGAATAAAAGGATAACATGGGAACATAAATAGAAAATAGAGAATGGATAAAAAAGATGGCAACGATATTATGAACTTGATAAGAGAAAAGCGGTAAATGAACTTAAAGTAAAGGAAGAGGTGAAATGCATAATAATATGAAAACCTAGGGTCAGCTGTAAAACTGTGAAGGCATGATAATAAAGTATAAAGGAATACATACATACATACATACATACATACATACATACATACATACATACATACATACATACATACATATATATTTCCTCAAATATGTGTTTACGATGGGTGTGAATTATTATGACTAAAATATAGTTAAATGAATAATGTTACAATTGGCCATTAGAGTAGGTTGGAATGCGAGTTCAGTAGTGTTACACAATAGAAGTCTACCCATCGCAATGGGCTACCAACAATTATGTGATATTATACTGATGTGAGATATATCCAACCATAGGACCCATCGAGAGTATACGCTAGCATACAAATAGAGGAATACCCCTGTAGAAATGGTAGTTTGCTTAAATAAAATAGGGAAGTGGAGTATTTCCTTCATTGCAATAGGCAACCTAAATTGGATTATAAGGAAGAATGACATTATAACAGCATGTCACCTGAATTGGTACCAAATAAAGGAGTAGGGTTGTGCATAGATCGAGAACGTTATCAATCCTTAGCCGTCAATGAAAATGATAGGGGTTACACTTAGCGAGTGTACGCTGCCTACGAGTGTATGGTCATGTTGGGGCATGCATCGCCGCATTGTTTGCTAGTTTGTTTAATAGGAGGCAAGGCTAGTTAACACTATTAGGAAAGTGTTTCAAACATGCATGGGGTAGTTTGTGTAGCTGAGTCCACAGCCGGTGGGGCTAAATCCACCATCCTTATAGTTCATAAGCCTGAGTCTACAGCCGGGAAGCAGACAAGGAAATCACCAAAAAGATAAAACAAAGAGAAAGATCAAACTATTGTAAGCTATTATTCGGCATTATGGGAGTACTTTGGTACACGCGACGATGAGAGCATGATACAGCGAGGGTGTTGGATCCTGACAAGGTGCTAAGTTAAGGTGTACTAGCGAGAATAGTATCCTAGTCCAATGGGGGAGTGTGGTACTTATACACACACACATATGTATAGACACAAACACACACACACACACACACACACACACACACATATATATATATATCTGTGTATGTGTGTATGTATCTATATCTATATATGGGTACATAGCTATAGTCTACTATGGGTAGAAGGGACGTATTATGCGCACATGTAAAGTTGAAATGACTGATTGAAAATAAAAGACATAACAAGAGGTAGTAGATAATCGACATAAACTTGTGTTATGTGCAAATTGTAAAATTTTACCCATCACCAGAACATTGTTTTGACCTCTCTTTAGTACAACCCACATGATAGCTTAGAAGGACGGGTACTGGTACAAGACAAGAACAATGTTAGATCATGTTCCTTATCCATGCTCGGCACTAACAAGGACACTAGACATTGGAAGTGTCAAATCTTGGCCAGTGTTTTATGTTCTACTATACTTTTCTATTCCGCGGTTAGTTATATTGTTAGTACTATGATAAGCATTCATTTGTCTATTTGCAGCATACCAAACCAACGATATATACTTTGGTGGACTTGGGTTTTTCAATTTAGCGAAAATTCAGGCCCGCTGGGTGATGGTTGTTACGTATTCTTAGGGATTTCTCACCATAGTTATAATGTATTCTGTGTGTATTGCTTGTTGTAAAAAAAAGACTTTGAAAAGATTGACAGCTTATGGAAAGTCGAAAAAACTTAAAAGTGTGTAAAACTATAATTTATGAACCTATTATGGAAAACAAAGCTAGCACTTTTAAAATGTCGGTTCTGCCCTTCACTTTTAAGGCTTCAAAATGACTCCATACTTATGTATTCTTCTCCAATCTTTTTATCATTTTTTTCCTACATATATTAGAGTATTTTAAAAGTGACCTGGATTTTTTTTGAATTTTTAATCATTTATTATGAATTGTTAAAGTAAATGGTATTTTTAAATAAAGGAAAACATGTTAATTTTGAAGTTTTAAATAAATTATAAAATAGATGTTTGAAGTAATATTTTTAATGAAGGTTTTAAACCATATTATAAGTATTTTAAAGTATATTTTAAGTGTGTTTACATATATAGTTTTCAGAAAATTTGTTAATTATTTTATTGGTATGAAAAGCATATGTAATATAATATCTTTTTGAATTATTTTTATTATTAAATATCTTATCTTATAATTATATTTTAGTGTATATATATCATTCTAAAAGGTTTTTCAAACCGTAAACAAATGTTTTTGAAAGTGTTTTAAGAATGCTTAATGGCTTAAGTGTGTTCGTTAGTTTAACTTATGGAAATTCATTGATATTATGTTTAACACTAAAAGCCGATGAAGTAGGCTTATCTATTTGTGAGAGTTAAGATTGATATTCGAGTAGGGATAGAACAAATTGTGCTTTAACCTACCTGCTTCCCTCTTGACTGAGGAATAATTATGTTGGAAATGTCAGAAACGTGTTAAGAATACAAACCTTGATTTCTGTGAAGGATTAATTTTGGAACTTATTGGTCGATTAGTCAACAACCGAACTTAACCAAATAATATAAGTAAATGGATTTGGGTTGTAGTAAATATATTTAAGTAACATTTGTTTTTGACCCTTATTAATTATAATTAGGGAAATAATTAAGATTATAATTAGGATTATTATTAAGGCTATAATTAGAATTATTGTTAGGACTATAATAATGAATACTTTGGGGATAACTATAAATGTAATTAGATCACTAAAAGAGATTTCCAAAGATAAATGTTTAAAGTATGAAATGTTTTGGATTGTTGTGATAATGTTTAAGTAACACTTGTCTTAAACCCTTATAAATGTAATTAGATCTTTAAAAGATATTTTTAAAGGTAAATATTTAAATTATGAAATGTTTGGGTTATTGTGACAATGTTAAGCAACACTTGTCTTCAACCCTTATAAACGTAATTAGATCTTTCAAAGGGATATTTAAAGATAAATGTTTAAAGTATGAAATTTTTTAGTCTTTAATCCTTATAAATGAAATCAGATCTTTAAAAGAAATTTTTAAAGATGAATGTTCAAAGTATGAAATGATTTGGGTTGTTGTGACAATGTTTAAGTAACACTTCTCTTAAACCCTTATAAATGTAACTAGATCTTTAAAAGAGATTTTTTTTTAAGATAATTATTTAAAGTATGAAATGTTTTGTTTGTTGTGAGTAACACTTATCTTAAACCCGTATAAATGTAATTTGATCTTTAAAAGATATTTTCAAAGATAAATGTTTATAGTAAGAAATGTTTTGGGATTTTATAAACATTAACATTTGTTTATAAACCCTTGGATTATATTTTAAAGTGGAAAAATGATTGAAAAAGCATGGAACTTTTAAAGATAATAACAAGTAAGGAATCTTTTGGAATAATGATAGACGTTAACCCCAAAAAATGGATCAACACTTGATATGAGCATGTGAAAGCACTAGCCCCGTCAGAATAGGGCAAAGATAATAGAGAACAATAGTAAAATAAAAGAAATAAGAGAGAGATATGGGGTTTTTGTAATGGTTTGGCTATTAACTAAGGTTACATCCACTTAATAGTTTCTCAATCTTGTTTGTATAAGGTTACAAAGTGTTTGAGAGAGAACGAGTCACAAGTATAAGGGCTAGACAAATTCTAAGTCCTATAAATGTCTATAGTAGCTACCTCGGTGACTATGGTGTTAAGGGAAGAGTTAAAGAAGAGATAGAGTTCCTGCATAATGATAGCAGAATCCAAACCCTTCATTGGTTGCTCTAGGGTTGGTATTTATAGGGTAGTAGTCATATTGGATTAGAAGCCCACTACCAGAGAGGTTTAGACATCGACCCAGGATAGTGTGGAAAATTTGGATAAACACCGAGTTAAGGTGATAACTCGGTACAGAGTTATCCCTATAACTCGGTACCGAGTTATCTCCTTAGGGGAAAGCTCGATGCTTTTTCTTGGATTGGGTTGTTTACTTCGTTTTGTATAGTCCCTTGTGTTTTCGTAGCACGTTGACTTGTTTTGATGATCATTCCTTCATAACATGACTTATGCTGCAGTTCACTGGAGCTAACTCTTCACTTCTTGAGATAGGTCATCCGGAACTTTATAAAATCACTTGGACTTTCCTATAGTATATAGGCAATGGGTTGGGGAAATTTGGAGCTCCCCACTATGGAGTGCCATAACTCAGTGCCAAGTTATGGACTTAGCTCCACAATGGCCCAAATTTTCTTGTCTTGCTTCTCCAACCTATATGAGCCTACCTTCCAAGTTTCAAGTCGTTCTATATTCGTCTCAACGTTCTATCTTCCTTAGACTTCTGCTTGGTCAAAATCCTAGTTAACAATTCCCCCCTAGAGTACGCTTTCGTTGGGAACAAAGTGTGATATGGAACAAGGTAAGTTCTAAACTATTATACTTAGAGTTTCAATTGACTGTTGGATTCCATCTCGAGACATTGTTTTCAATTGGTTAAGTTCTGTTTATTTATTGACTCTGATTTCAATTTGAATTCCAATTCTCTGCATCGATGATACATTCCTTATTCCGTAACATGCGTAGTGCTTTAAGTTGGCAAATAGATTCATTATGTTGAGTTGGAGCTAATTCGGTCAAGAGCTGATAACTCAGTAACGAGTTATAACGATAACCCATGCACCGAGTTAAGCACTTAGGAAATTTTGAGTGGAAATTTTTTCTACTTATACTACTTTCTGTGGCTACTCTCCCCATTTAGCTTTGTATTTATTCTTTCAACCCGCGTCTCCCTTATTTCCATCCGATTTAACCCTACCCGACCTATATTAAACCTACCATCGACTTGCCACCACTCTAGGTCCGCTACCACCACCTTCTTTCGCCTCTACCTGGATTAATATGTTGTCGATTGGTGATCTCACACTACCTAATTCGCCAATCCAAGAATTCAGACTCGAGTTAATCAAAAGCCTTAGGTTTTCACTTGCTTAAAGGTTAGACCTTAGTGATCTCTTACTTGGTGATGATAGTGATGATGTTAGTAATATGGCAGCGGATTTCAACTTGGAGGGAAGATAGTTGACCTTTGGACATAATTTTTTCGGTGTTAGATTTAGGATTTGACCCCAGTTGAATATGCACAAATTTTGAAGACAAGTTACAGCCTTAGGTTTCAACTTTTCTCCTAAGGAATCGGCTGAGTCTTGATGACCAAATGAATCCCGATACAACGATTCGTATTGTACTCAAACATATTGGATGGTTCCATTACCTTGCTTTTCAGTTTCTGCATCTCCGGTGACCCAAGAAAAAATGCTTTCTGTGTCGCTCGGGATAACGGATCCGTTATCGATCGTTGATCGATAATAGGTAAGTAAGGAGATATGATTTCAAAGAACAATAACGATCATTTTTCGAAGACGAGCGAGCTATCTACACTGGATGGTCCGTTCATAGTGTTCGGGATACGGGACTCATTCCATATAGACAAAACACTACATTTTCCCAGTCGACACTTAGAATCTGATAGGTCAGCACACGCAGACTTCCTTTGGATTCCAAGCATTAACCACACAGGAATTTTTATTAGAGATAAATGTACATTGACATTCATGAACATAGACACTGTAGGAATTCCTCCTGCTGATTTCTTGCTCTTTGTAGAATGAAACGAACACCAACCATTTAGATTCAAAAATCGATATCTTCAAAACCGTAAGAAATTATCTTGTGCGATCAAGTGGAAAGTTGTTCACCTCAGTCCCTAGTAATTTGTAGAATTAGTCGGGTGTTATTTTTTCAGATAGGTGGCTATTATTTGTTGATTACAGTGATGGTTTGAAAATTGATAGTTTTTCATCAAGCATGAATCGAGGAAAGGAGTGTACAGTCATGTTCGTCTTGGTGAATCGATATTTCTAAGGCAAGTCCTATGATTTTAGGTGGTCGAGGATGGTCATGGGGGGTAAATGAACAGTTTCTGTTCATTTTTGAAATTCCAACGATGTGGCGAGGTAGAGTGGTGGTGTTGGAGGCAGTCTTGGGAGATGATGGAGCTATAGTGGTGATCGCAGGACTTCCAATCGATGGTGGTATCAAGGTGAGCTCAAGTTAGGGTTTAAGGAAGTGGAGTTTGGGTTCGACTTTAGTTGGGTCGTGATGGCAGTCGGAGGCATCAAGTTGACAGAAATGGGGCTTAAAGGTATGGCAGTAGCTGGCGAGTTGAATGGCAGTGGTTAGGGTGGTTATACGGGCGACGGCGGTGGTGAAGGAGGCATAACCATGCTCGACCTAATACTGGAACGCATTTTGGTTGGGCATTGAATGATCAATTTACGTTTGGAAGCACCGGACTTGGAGGCGAAAGGGGGCAACGTGTCAAGCTCGCAAGGTGGAGTTAGTTGGTGGACTTGGTCTGACGGTTGGTGATGGGGTTGGACGTGCATAGTTGTGCACGTTGGTGACGGGTTATAGGATTTTGGGAATTTAAAGTGGGGATTTAAGTGGGAAGAAGGAGTAGTGTATTTCGGTTTTGTGTAACACCCTGTAAAATAAACCGTAAATAAATCGAGTAAATTAAACTAAATATAATAAGGTTTGAATATGGAAATTTTATATCAGTTGGAATTTGACAATGAAAGTTATTTTGTTACATTCGTGGCGAAATTCTAATTTATTTCCATATATAATATGCTGAAACTGGAGCTCAAACGCAGTAGTTATGAGCGTTTGAAGTTTTCAGATTTAAATTAATTAATTCGTATTCAAATTCAAATGAATATCTAAATTTAGGATTTGAATTTCAAATTATCTTAGGGGCTAAGTAAACATTTTAAGTAACATTTAATGTTAAAGTTAAACAGGTTAAGAAATTAATTAAAAAGCAACGGAATAAATAAATACTCAAAATAATCAAACCGTTGACACCTTTACAGTGACCAATTGACCCATAGTAGTCGACTGATTGGGGAGGGGTGGTCGACTGGTCAAAGCCAAATTTTGGCAGTGGTAGCTAGGGTTTGAAAAGTTGAGTTATTTATTTGTACGCTCTAGATTTCTCCATTTTGAACGATTTTCATCCTACGGTACTAATGTGTTTCAACCTGTATAAATAGAATCCTATTCTCCCCACTTTCTGTTCGTTTTATTTTTGGGAATTCAATGATGCTTTACCATTGTTATCTCTCTAAATTAGATTCAAAAACTCTATAGAGAATTCAGGTAAGAATCCAATCTATTTTCTGTTCATATATTCTTCCTCCAACTTATTCTTATTCTATTCTCCTCCAACTATTCTGAATCAAATAAATATATATACCTTTTCCTTATTGTTTATGTGTGTATAAAAATAGAGAGATTCTGGAAGAGATTGTGAGGTATGCAAATCCAAGGAAGGTGAAGCTAAGGCTATTCTGTAAGTGGAAACCTTAGTATTTCTTTTCTGCAATTGTTTAGCGTAATTCTTTTGGATTTGAATATATATTAGATATTTTGTGGTTTTGAAAATATGATAGATAAAATCCTTCAAAATTCCTTTTTATTTCGGAATATCAATTCTATGTTGAGGTCCTTAATTATTTATATTAATTTGATGGAATTTGTTATGTTTTTGCAATTTTGATAATTTCATAATCTATTCTACTTCTCCTTCTTCTTTGGGTCAAATTTTGATCCTTCAACAAAATAAAGGGTTTAGATTACGAATTCTATTCGTAGTTTATACCATTTATTTATATCTATTTCTTTGTAAAAAGAGGAGTTGAATAGAATATAGGATTTAGGTTGCAATTCTTATTATTTAAGATATTCTATTGAATTAGTGTAATAAATTGAGTTTCTATTTTATTTATAAGTCCGTTATTATAGTTTTGATTATGAATATTTATTCCTTGTTTTGGACATTTGAATTCCATGAAATCATGGGAAACTAAAGAAAATGGACTTGTAATAATAATTGGTTAGAGAATTGATATTTAACATAGCGTAAAATCCGTGTGTAGAACTTATTAGACATGAATATTTATTTATCTCTATTTAAGTAATTAACGTATAATTATTGCGTATATGGCATAGTTAATTAGACATTTATTTCAATTATTTTCCCAATTAGAAAGATAACTGATTTTGAGGTTAAATAAGAGGAAACTCTTATAGCCTAATTATTATTTTAAGGCATAATAAGGAAGATACCTTATAATGCCTTATTTATGAAATGGTGAGATGAGTATGTATATACATATAGAAACATATATATATATATATATATATATAGAGCGATTAATTTATGGCTAAGTCATAGGGGTGCGAGGTCAATAGAGTTAGATGACGGAAGTCTGCCCTTTATTTTGCGGCTACCAACAGTTATGTGCACTTTTATTGATATGAGATATCCTTCTGATAAATATTTGTAATGACGCGAGGCTAGTTCTAAATTCTGTAGGAGAAATCTGCCTAGCTAATCTAGCTACTAGTTTCAACGAGTATAGGACAAATATGAGACATCATTATAGGTATGGCCTATAAAACGAAGGGCCTGCTTCGGGGTTTGAGGTATTAAGTGTTTGGACCCGCCTTTTTTCCTAAATGAAGTATTAAATGGCCAAGGGGTTACGTCAGGTGGCATCTCTATAAGGGTCCGCTTCTGGAATTAGACCTTAAAACAAGGTTTGCCTATTTCCACTTGGAAGTATTAGGTGGCATATGAGATTCCATATAATGTCAGCTAGATAGTATCATTGAGGAGCATGCTTTTGTAATTACGCCTTAAATGACAGGGTCTACCTGTTTCCACTGGGAAGTATTAAATGGCTTGGTATCGTCTCTTACATTATTAGCTATCTATGAAGTATGGTTGGGATATAGGATCCACTTCTGAAATGAAAGGTATTAAGTGGTTGGACCCACCTCCTTTTTTTATAAAGAAGTATTAAATGATTTTAATGGTTTTATATTCGTAGACATATTCTTATTTTGAAATATACTGCACGAGTACGAAAATGGAAGACTCGAGGTTTTTATTCATCTGACACTTGTTGTTCTAACTCCCTCCTTCTTATAACATAGGTTAAGGGCAGAGTGATGGCGGTGATGATGTTTAGGGATGAAGAAGCTTAGCTTGTGGCAGTATTTGTTGTTATTACTTGCTTTTATGTGCACCGATGCATTTAGACAATTATTTAATAGATATTATGTTACAGTTTTTATGGAATTTTATAGTATGACATTTTTATGGTTTTGAAATAAATGGGTACATTTTACTATTATATTTTGTTCCATCCGCTGTGAGTTCTGAAAGTTTAGTTATGGCTCTGTACTGTTATTTTCTTAGTCCTACCAACAACTTACCTTAGAGTGGATCTAAGTTTCGACGGGCCTTTTCTGGGTCGAAATTTAGGCCTGTTCTAAGGTGGGTTATTACATTTGTATCAGAGTCTATGTTATCCAATCAATGGGGAAAGTATACTAAACATACGAGTGGTGTACTTGTTATTTTTGAAAGTTTTTTCAAATTTTTTTTCTAAAACTCATATTATATATACTTATTTTTTAATTTATGCTTAACTTTATAAATTCGGACTATAAAAGCAGTTACGACCATATTTCGAAAGGATGGGCGAGGCGTTTGTGAGTTGGAAGAATAGATGGAGGTACTTTCTACACCTACTCCCATTACCCATGGAGTGGAGATCATATCTTTAGGAGAAAACTAGGGAGAACATGACCTCAACTTATGAAAGCATGCTAGAAGCTGGATAGTAATTGACTCCTTGATAGGACCTAGTCTTCCTTATCATTGTGGACCCTATAGTCATATTTAATAATAGAAGTGACCGTACATGGAAAGGTTGATAGGAAATAAATGAGCATAAGGAAATGTCCGTTAGGCTGACAATTAATATGGACAAACTACAATTTACAGAGGTAATAAATGAAGATATTATGTACAGAATTAAGGAAAGGAGCAAACCTTTTGTAAGAAAGAATACATTTATCACCACAATGAGGAAATTAAATTTTTAAAGGGCAGAGTACAAAGGTTTACCTTTTATGACATAATTTGATGAAAAGGTTTCTTTGAAAACCCTTTGAAAATTTTTGAAAGTGCCTTTCAAAAGATTTTGAAATGAAAATCTTATAAGTTAGAAATTTTTGATAAAAAATGATTTTAGATGAATTTTAAATTATACCACCATTTGTTTTGTAAAAAGTTTAAAAAGAGGTCGTAAATTTAAAAAGGGTGGTGAAACATTTTTGGTAGGAGATTTTAATAAAAAAATGGGTGACTTGAGAAGTGAAAAAAAAGGAAAAAGTTTTCATTTATTAACTTCTCAATTTAAAATTTGATTGAATTAGAAAAGCTTTCAATTTTCTTGTTTTTGTATTCTTCTATTTTTCTATATTATATTTCCAACGCAATAAATTTGAAAGTTCTTTCCTTTATAACTTCTTAGAGGCTGTATAAGTTGAAATTTTTTAGAAATATAATTATGGTTTTAGACAACTTTGGAAATATACCACCCTTAGTTTTGGAAAAGTTTGGATAGGTAATTCAATTTTCAAAAGCGATATATTTCAAAAGGTGGATGGTTTTAATTGTAAATTAATGCCTTGAAAAGTTTTCATCTGTTAACCTTTTTAATTTGATTGAAAAGATATGAATTTTTGATTCTTGGATCCTTCTATTTTTCCTTGTTTATAAACATAAATTTTCTTTCATTTGAACTCATTTTAGAGGTTTATAGATAGAAATAACGCCTATTTTGGAATAGAAATAGAAAGAAAGGAATGTCTGATAGTATAGGAAGGAGATCACTCCCATATAAGGTGATGAAGAGAATAATGGCTGGAATTTAGGTAATAATAAAATTGTGAATTCTAGTAGATGAGATATTAAAAGGAGTAAGAGAGTAAGATAGAACTTATCTTTGTCTACTCCACCTATTTTTCTATCGTATTAAGTTATAAAAGGAATCTATGACCATTAATTGGATTTAAATGATGGTTGATAAATAAGTTAGATGTTTTTGTATAAGGAGAAGTATTTATGTAAAGATGAGAATTTTATAAGTTTTTCCTAATTTGAATACAAAAGTTTTTTGAATGATAAAAATATTGGATTTGATAAGAAGTGTTGCAAGAGATTTTAAGAGTTTTCAAGCAAAGCTACGAGATATATTTCAAAAATAATAGTATACTTTGAGTAATAAGGTAATAAATATTACTTTATACTTTAGAAGGAAATAACTGTTATTCTGAAATGATGACTTCGAAAATTTTACTATTTTGTAAACGGTAATCCTTATAGCTAGAAAAATCTCTGAAACAATTAACATATTATTTTGGAAAGATAATTAAGCCTTGAATCATTTGTGTTAAATTTCCTATTTTGAGAAAGGAGAAATCCTTGTTTTAGTAAGCCATTGAAAGGAAAGTTTTTCATAAGTTCCTTTTTTGAAATCAAGAGAATTTTGAATGCCATAAATTAGAAAGTCTAACTTTTAAGAAAATGTTTTGATAAAGTAAGTTTTAAAAAGGGAGGTTATTTTATTCCTATTTAGGAATAAAGGAATTTTGGATCATTGATAAAGGTTTTATTAAAGTTTAAATTTTCAAAGATGGAGATATTTAATTTGATACTCCATGTTTTAAGCATTGTAAGAAATGAAGTAATAAATGCTTATTTTTAAATTAGTCTATTTGTATGAAGATATTTTATTTTGTGTGCAAAAGTTATGATTTTATAAAAATTTATGGAGTAGATATGGATCATGACCTAAGTAGGATAGACTAAGGTTTTTTCAGGATATGAGTAAAATAGAAATAGAATGTACAACCTGGTTTGGGAAGTTGAAGTCAGTCCCAAACCCCTATTTGAAGAAGTTGGTAAATTGTAGAGATACTCCAGACCTTAGATTGGCAATATAAAGTGAGTAAATGTTTTAATCTCTAAACTTTAGATTTTGGGAAACATAATGGATTTTTCTCACAAAATTCCACCATGCAAGGAAAAGAGAAAATGTATAGGAATTTCCCATTGATCAAGGATTAAGAAGAATGTGGTAGAAATTTTCCATTAGAAGTAGTGGAACCACAACACTCCAACACAGCTTTATGAAGTTGCGCTTTGCATCATTTGTAATAGGGACCCTTAGTTTACTAGCAAATTTAGAAGGTTTTTCTAGTAGCTTTAGGAATAAGCTTTAGGAACTTCGTTGAATCGGAGCATCACTAACCGACTGAAGACTGATGGACAAACTCAAGGAATGGATGGGAATTTGGAGGATTTGTTGAGAGATTGCATCTTGGACTTTGGAGGACCTTAGAAGCAGCGCTTACTCTTAATAGAATTCTGTAGAATTGTAGTCATCAATGGACGATTAGTATGACACCCTTGAAGCATTTTTTTGGAGCCCATGCAAATCATCAAATTGTAGGTGGGAAACTACCGACAAAATTCTACTCGAACTAGATTTGTATTGCAAGGCTTTGGAAAGTCGAAACTGATTAGACTTGTGTACGATCTAGATAGTTGGAAAGTACGCATCATATTTATTGGGCCTTTCCCAATATGAGAAAAACAAAAAAAAATTATGTTGGCCGGAAACCATGACGTTTTTGCATTTGAGGAAATACATTCGTATCATAGCAATTGTTGTAAAGCCTATTAGTTGGAGGATTTTAAGAAAGAGCTAATAGCGTCCTGTGCCACTACATGCATCATAGAGCACGAAACTTGGAAGGTTCGCAACAAAGAATTAGATTGGTTTGAGTACAATGGTGAGAAAATCTAATGGGAGGCATGAGGATTCTTGGTCTAATACTTTCTTGGGAAAATTTTCTCTTCAAAATTAGGATTTTGGTCGCATTGTGGTTGCTAGATTGGATGGTAGGAGATGGTTGCTACACTTTTCACAACCGCTCTACACATATAGAAATTTTTCTGCATGTTTTGGGTATTTGCATACATACTTTCATGACATGATTACACACTCATCCTAGGATTGAGCTCATTTTAGTATGTCTGCAGTACATAATCACATTACACTATTGGTTGAGTAGATGGTTGTGTAGATAACTTGGTTATATAAATAAATGTTATTGCAAGTTACACTGTTCCCTCCTTGAAAGATTTCGGGACGAAATCCTTTTTAAGGGAGGAACAATGTAACACCTCGTAAAATGAACCACAAATAAATGGAGTAAATTAAATTAAATATGGTAAGGGTTGAATATGGAAATTTTATAAATGTTATAATTTTACGACAAAAGTAATTCAATTGCGTTTATGGCGAAATTCTAGTCGGTTTCCATATACAATATGCTGAAAACGTAGTTCAACCGAAGAATTTATGAGTGCTCGAAGTTTTTAGATTTAAACTAATTCAAACTCAAATTCAGAATATCTAAATTTAAGGTTTGAATTTCAAAACTATCTTGGGGATAAGTAAATGTTTTAATTAACGTTTAACATTAAAGTTAAATAGGTTAAGAAATTAATTAAAAAGCAACAGAATAAATAAATACGAAAAACAATCAACCGATCGACACCTTTACTGTGGCAGGTCGACCCATAGCGGTTGATCAGTCAAACCCAAATTTTGGCAGTGGCGGTTAGGGTTTGAAGGGTTGTGATATTTATTTGTACGCTCCAAATTTCTAGGTTTTAAACTATTTTCATCATACGGTTCTGGTGCGTTTCAACCACTATAAATAGAACCCTATCATCTGCACTTTTTATTCATATTGTTTTAGGGAATTCAACAACACTCTACTATTATTGTCTCTCCAAATTAGATTCATAGACTCCATTAGAATTCAAGTAAGATTCCAATCTATTTTCTATTCATTTCTTCTTTCCCTAACCTATTCTTATTTTATTCTCCTCCAAGTATTCTGAATCAAATAAATATATATGCCTCTTCCCTATTGTTGGCATCAAAATTGGCCACCAACACCCAATTGTGTAAAAGTATCGATATCCAATCCAATCACAGAAATATGAAGACAAATAAATGAATAACAAAAATAAAACAATCAGAAAGCAAGTAAAAAGAGACAAGATTTATAGTGGTTTGGCTCATTATGGCCTAGGTCCACTCCCAAATAATCCTTTTTACTATATTGAAGTTTTTTTATAGTTGTAATCTGAAATCCAGGTATCAAATTGGCAGAGTGTAGCCTAGAGTGAAGATAAAGAGAAGCAGAAAGAAGATCCCTATTCGGATGCCATGCCTACTGTTTTAATAAGGGAAGATGCGCACGGATCGAGGTAAAATTTTGACGAAAGGTTTGAGAGACCAAGATGAGGCCAACCAAAAATTTCCAGACCCATTGGGGCCCACAATAGAGATCGCTACTGAGCCTTATAAATGCATCTAACTGGGTTGTTGTCCCTATGAGGGGTCCCCTATGATGTTAGCTACTTGCTTCCCAAATTTCATGCAATTCCAACATACAGTTTGTGAGATATCGCATTTTCCATAAAGTAGTGTTGCTTAAATTCTGTTTTCTACTAATCCCTCTAGAAGAATACGTACCATTCCCTCCAACCTTCTCTAAATGACATGCGATCCCTAGGGGAGCTTCTTCATGTTATATTATGTATAGCCTTCAAGTTTCGTACCAATTGGATTAGCAGAACTCGTGTTATTGATCGATCTTTATTGCAATATGGTGTTAAGGCTGATTATAACCGATCCTTATATAGGGATAGGTATTGATCCCTCTAACTTGCTCCAAATGCTATGCGACCCCTATGGGGTGTTCCACATGTTCTAATTAGCTTGTCCTCCAAGTTTAATGTCAATTGGATGCGTAAATGTTGAGATATTGGTCTATCTTTGTTATGAAGTTAGACTCAGCTGATCCCCAAGAGGGATAAGTACCGATCCCTGTTGAGGGACAGATGCCGATCCCCCTAACTTTTCCAAATACCATGTGATCCCTAGTGCAGACTCCTTAGTGTAGACTCCCTAGGTCCCCTCTTCTTGTTTCCAAAGTTTCGCTTCAATCGACCTTGTCGTTGTTGAGTTATGGAGCGCTCATCGTTGAGTTGTGTTGTTGAGCTGAATATGATCTAATCCCTCTTCTTCTGCCCATAAATCTTATATACAAACTCTGATCGACTTAAATTTGAATGTAGCCTCACGAGGCCCTCCTTATCACTTTATACCAATTTCACCTTTATTGGAACAAAAATTAGGGATCCAATTCAAATCCGCTTGACCATCGTCCATAGTCTCGTTTATAGCCAATCTTCGAGCTTGGCAATCATTTCTCTAGGCCTTCCGCCTTGATGATCATGATGTCTATTGGATTAAATCCGCCTGTGTACCGCCGTACCAAAAGGCAAGTTAATACTTTGCCCCCCAAAACATGCACTGTGATAGGAAGACTTGTTTTGAACTACCATAAATCCAAAATCCGAAGTCCATAATCCATTGGTAGCTGTATTATCTAATCTGTTGCCAATCCAAATCCATGATCTCTTTGGATCATTAGTGAAATCCATGACTGTTCCGAGTCAATATCCAATTTCGAATCTGTGATCTCTCCAGATCGTTTTATCCAAACCTTCGACCTTACTGGGTCGTTAGCCAAATCCTAAACCGCTCCGAGCGCATATCCGAATCCATAGCTATTGGAAGCTGATATACAAATCCATAACCTCTCTGAGTTGTTATCCTAATCCAAATTCTCGATCTGACTGGATCCTTGTCGAACACAATTCATACTCGATGACATAAGTAAGTCAATCCATCACGTTCGAGCGAAGCGAACTACCCTTGCCAAGCATAATCCATACTTGATGACCTTGATCTCGAAGGATCATTGTCAAGCAGGATCCATACTCGACGACCTGAGTAGGTCGATCCATCGCGTTTAAGGGAAGCAGCCTACCTTTGACAGGCATATTCCTTACTTGACGACCTGTGTTATCCATTACAGTAATCCAAATTTAAGCATTCCTAAGTTCATGAAATAAGATTCTGTACAACCAAAAAACCAGAGTTTAAATAAAACTACAAAAACAAGAGTTAGAAGCAAACAAGAAGAAAGGAAAAAAATACAAATTTCATAAACCCTAGCATTAACCGAGCCCATAACCTCGACCTTATGTTGATCCATCGCTTATATATGTATGGGATCGAGAATGGTCCTTAGGCATGCTTTGAGATGATGATAAACCATAATGTTAGGGTTTGTGAAATTTGTTTTTTTCCTTTCTTCTTGTTTGCTTCGAACTCTTGTTTTCTTAGTTTTATTTGGACTCTGATTTATTGGTTGTACGAACTCTTATTTTACGGACTTAAGAATGCTTAAATTTGGATCAATGTAATGGATAACACAGGTCGTCAGGTATAGGCTATGCCTAGCAAGGGATAGGTCGCTTCCCTCAAACGCGATGGATCGACCTACTCAGGCCGTCGAGTACGGATTGTGCTCGGCAAAGATCTGTAGAGATCAAGGTCGTCAGGTGAGGATTATGCTTCGCAAGGGGTAGGTCACTTCGCTAGAATGTGATGGATTGACCTACTCAGGCCATCGAGTGGGGATTGTGCCCGGCAAGGATCCGGTTAGATCAAGCATTTGGATTAGGATAACACCCGAGAGGTTATGGATTTGTTTATCAGCTTTGAACAGCTATGGATTTGGATATGGGCCCAGAGCAGTTTGGGATTTGGCCAACGACCCAGTAAGGTCGAGGGTTTGGATAAAATGACCCAAAGAGATCACAAATTAAAAACTGGATATTGACTAAGAATGGTCATGGATTTCACTAACGATCCGGAGAGATCATGGATTTGGATTGGCAATGGATTAGATAATATGGCTACCGACGAATAACGGACTTTAGATTTTGGATTTATGGTAGTTCAAAACAAGCCTTCCTATCACAAGGCATTTTTTGGGGCGCAAAGTGTTAACCCGCCTTTTGGCAAGGTAGTACACAGACGGATTTAACCCAACAGACATCATGATCATCAAGGCGACAGGTCGGAGGAACGGTTACCAAGCTCCAAGATCGACTATAAACGAGACTATGGATGATGATCAAGCGGATTCAGATTGGATCCCTAATTTTTGTCCCAATCAAGGTGAAATTGGAATGAAGTGATTAGTAGGACCTCGTGAGGCTACATTTCAAATTTCAAGTCGATCGGAATGCGTATACTAGAGTTATGGGCAAAAGAAGAGGGATTGAATCATATTTAGCTCAGCAGCACAACTCAACGATGATCGCTCCATAACTCAACAATCACAAGGCAGATTGAAGTGGAACTTTGGAAATTATAAGAAGGGATCCTAGGGTATCTACCTTAGGTATCGCATGGTATTTGGAGAAGTTGGAGGGATCGACATTAATCCCTCAATAGGGATCGGTACCTATCCTTCTTGGGGATCGGCTGAGCCCAACTTCATAACAAAGATCGACCAATACCTCAACATCTACGCATCCAATTGACATGCAACTTGGAGGACGAGCTAATTAGAACATACAAAATACCCGTAGGGGTCACATAGCATCTGGAGCAAGTTATAGGGAACGGTGTCTATCCCTCCATATGGACCGCTATAATCAGCCTTAGCACCATATTGCAACAAAGATCGATCAATAACTCGAGTTCTACTAATCCAATTGGCATGAACTTGAAGGCTATACATAATATTACATGAAGAAGCTCTCCTAGGGATCACATGTCATTTGGAGAAAGTTGGAGGGATCAGTACCTATCCCTCTAGAGGGATCAACAGAAAACAGAATTCAAGCAACACTACTTCACGGAAAATGCGATATCTCACAAACTGTACATCAGAATTACATGAAATTTGGGGAACAAGTAGCTAACATCATAGGTGGCCTCTCATAGGGATCACGGCCATTTTGATGTATTAATAAGGATCATTACTGATCCCTATTATAGGCCCCAATGGGCCTGGAAATTTTTGGATGGCATCATCTTGGTCTTCCGAACCTTCTGTCAAAATTTTAGCCTGACCGTGCACGTTTTCCCTTATAAATACAACAGGCATGGCGTCAGAAAAGAGATCTTCTTTCTACTTCTCTTTATCTCTAACCTAGGGTACACTATGCCAATTTGATTCTATCGGATTGTAACTGTTAACAAATTTCAGTATAATAAATAGGATTATTTCAACGGATACTATGTTATGGTTTTTATTGAATTTTATATTATGACATTTTTATGCTGTTGAAATAAATGGGTGCACTTTGCTATTATATTCGGTTCCATCCGCTATGAGTTCTGAAATTTTAGTTATGGCTTTATACTGTTACTTTCTTAGTTCTACTAATATCTAACCTTAGAATGGATCTAAGTTTCAATGGGCCTTTTGTGGGTTGAAATTTAGGAATGTTCCACGGTTGGTCGTTACATTTGGGTAGCGTGGAATTGGGCCGGTTAGGTTGTGAATTTGGTAAAATTTTATAATAATTTAGTTAATTAGAATATTTAATTTAAAAGTTAACTTTGAATAGAGATAACTCACTCGTTTTAGATCCCTTTACCCTATGATTTCTTGCACTAGGCTCATATAAACTGGCAGAACACTGTAGTATAAATAGTTCACGGTTTTAATGAGGTGCAAATATATAATCAAATAATAGTGGTTGAATTCAATTGCCTAAATTTAAATAATAATGTAATTATATTAATTTTACTTCATTGGTGATTTCTATTTAGCCAAATAGAACATCGACCTATTAAATTAATTTAAATGAATTACTTTTTGACATCTATTTAGCAAAATAAAGCCTCATTCTACTATTATAATAATTTGGACGTTATTCGTATGTTGGTTAATTAATATGTGGATTAATTATAATGGGTAAGTGATAGATTAGCTAATGATTGCTAATTGTTGATTTTATTTACATATATATGTTTGCTTTTGTAAATACCAGAAATTGACTTGGAAAATGGAATTTAATAAATGGTACCTTGTCCAAGTATCATTTTGGTCGCTAGCCTCTATCTAAATTTGAAAAGGTATGGATTTTAGTTAACTTAAAATTTATAACAATTTGAGGTTAAGTGTTATTTAATTATCAATGATTTAAATATAGAGATAAATGATGTTTGAAGTTTATTATTTTATTAATGATGTTCTAAAGTTAAGTAATAATTTTATTAATGATGTTTTAAAGTAAATTAATTATTTATTTATGAAGGTTAAAGGTAGATAATTAATATAATAAAGGTGCTTGTAAATTATAAATTGTTTTATAAAAGGGATTTTTCTTAATAAAAAGGATTTAATTAAAATGGATTTATAAACGATTTCTTGTAAAGAAGTTTTATAAGTGATATTTCTGAGAATGATTTATAAATGGTAACTTATAAATAAGAGAATGGATTTTTGAGTTATATTTTAAAGATAACGAAGATTTGTGTTAAATATATAAGATTTATATAAAAATGGATTTTGATTTAAAAATGATTTTTATAAAAGATTTATTAAATATTTTTATAAAATAGTTTGATAAACAGAAATGAGTTTCACAAATAGAAAAGAGTTTTATTAATAGACAGGAGTTTATAAATCAATTTTTAAAGGAGATTTATAAAAGGAGTTTTATAGATAAATTTAGAGATTTATAAAAGAGGTTTTATGAATTAATTAGAGATTTATAAAAAGGATTTGTAAATATGAAAATGAGTTTATAAAAAGGGAATTTTATATAAGGAACAAGATTTAATTGTTATATATAAATCCTTCTAAATTATGCTGGTATGGAAGCATTCTTCACATACTTAACACCAAAGGAAAAGTGATTTAGGTTCAGATTAAGTAATGTTTTAAATGATATTTGTTTTTGGCTTATTTAAATATGAATTTGGAAAAGAAGAAATCTTCCTTAAGTTTTGTCAAAATACTTATACCATTAAGATAAGTGTATGGATATATTTTAGAGAATATTAGGCTCGGGTCCTTAAAATGAAACTTAATACACGAAAACTTCTCTTAAAAAAGATTGTAAATTAGGTCCCTAGAATTAAGTTACTGAATAATTACATATATTTATGCAATTATTCAGTAAATAATTGCAGATATTTTCACAATTATTCACCAAAAAATTGCATAAATGTCTGCAATTATTCCTTTAGCAAGCATTTTGATGATTTGCTCGACAGAAAAAATAATATATAGGTTCGTTGGACTTCAGTTCACAACAGCGGTAGGAAAAAATTCTAGGGCATAAATATTCCGTAAGATTGTAGTTGGACATGGCGCAACATTTTAAAACTTAGACTGACTTTCCCTCCTCAAATCAAACTAATAGCTTCCATTGATGGTAGTGCTAGCTTTTGGGATAACTGTAACACCCCACCTCTATACCCATACTATCCAAGAGTACTACTATGTAATACTGTCAGATAATACAGAAAATACGGCTATATGGGATACACATATGAATATCCTTTTTGGCTAACACTGGTACATATTAAACATTGAATAAATAACTAACCTATATGTACACAGTATCGGCACAAAGCAACAAACACATATGCCTCCAGGATAGAACAATACATAATGCACAGTAAATAACAGAGAATACGGAGTCAATCATAGCAATAATATATAATATAAGATATACAACATATTCCAATATACATCCTAATGATGTGTATACAAAAGAGACCGTACAAAATAGGATGATAAGTTATAATACTGAAAATTTAGTCTCCTTTATGCTCAGAAAATACAAGCTGGTCTCATCATCCTTGAACATGTAATGTCTCGGACTGGCTCGAATATTATATAAATAGCACGCAGGTCAGACTTTATCTAAGACATAGATGGTAAAATATTTCATAATTATATAAATGGTATAATAGTAGTATCATAATCAACATCAAAAATCTCAAGACTAATATCAACCTCAAACCATGTGTAGAGGAAATGTCATCACCCATATAAACCAAGTCAAACAATAAATCAGGGAAAATAATATCAAATAGGTGAATTATCGTATATAAGATCACCCTCAATATATAAGAAATAATGAAGTAAAATAAGACAAACACAATAGTGCCCAAAAAATATATAAATAGACATTCTCGAGTTAGTCAAACTCAGAGAAATGAAACAAGAAAGCAAACATATGTCTAAAAATAAATTGGCGACACACGCCTGTAATGAACAGAGGGGGACATGCACCTAGCGACACATGCCTAAGAGATACAATTGGCAACACTTTCAAATGAGTGGTAACTGGAAAAACACACCAAGGAAGATAATAGGCGACACATGCCAGTGAAGGATACAAGGATTGATCATACTCTAGACACTGTTTTAGGTATAATCACAGCTCATCATCTCAAGTGAAAGTAAAAGTATATGTCCATATCATACACACCAGAACAAGATGGAAGATTGACAGACACACTTGCTCCAAGATACTACACACGTAATCGGCGAGCACGACACACATGTTTATCCAACACGGCTCATATAGTCTTAGTTACCTTAACGTACATCGTGACTTATATCCATCAATGTGCACGACTATGTAAGGACTCGGTCATGACCTTACACATGCCTTAAATGGTAACAGACCGTTGGCTTAGGTGACACAAAGGGGCTGTATTTTGTCGACACATGGCTCTATACATTACCAACATAGAGCTATAGAAAAGATGTCATAAAATTGAGAAGAAACCACCGCGATCAGGCCGCTAGGATGGTACTAAACAATCTAGTTCACTCTTGCACCATAAAGGGAGTTAGATAGTGATAGAAAAATAGAGTAATAATATATATAATAGCCGACACACGGCTATATATGCATACTGACACACACGACTCTATACAAATCCCAACATATAGCCTAATACATATGTCGATACACATCTAAATACGTTACTCACCGCAGCGAGTCCCATCATACCTAATAAATCTTCGTATGAGTGTCATCAACGAGCAAAGGATAATCGAATAAATAGCACAATGATGTCCCATACCATCGCATATTAGTAGTTTGTATATTCAATGCTCATACATCACACTTTCTCTTTAAGCATTATATATAACAAGTCTAAAGAATAACCGAAGAAATATTACCAAATGCCTTATCCCAAATGGTATTACAACTCCATTTATTCAAATTTCTCAACACATAGAAAGAAAAACCAAATCAAATAGAAGGATGTCATCACCGTATGAAATCAGATCAAGATCAATTAATCAAATTAATATCTAATGGTGAATTGTTCATAACAACAAAAATTAATGTGGAAGAAATAAAAAAATCATAAAAATATAGTAAATTTATTTACATAAATATATTTAGAGTGAACATCTTATCCTCTTAATTAGATTTATTAATTATAAAATAACTTATAAAATAATTAAAATATTTCTTATGTTCAGAAATTAAATAAACTTCTTAAATAATTATTTAAAATTAATTATAACTTTCTTTCCAATAAATTAATAATTTTAAATAAAAAAATTCCTCGATCAATTTTATATTCAAGAACTAATAAAACTAATAATCATTTATATATTGAATTTACTTTCAAATCCTTGTTTATATACATATAAAACATTCATAATCACTTTACCAATTAAATGTAACTTATAAAGATTACCATAATGAATTTCTATTTGAAATGAATTTATAAACTTCCAAAATAAATATATAACATAATTCAAAATCTTCACTTTATACTAACTAATTAAAATTAAAAAAATTCCTTTAAATTATACCAAAATCAAAATTTTCATATTATGAAGAAAAAGATTTTTATTTATTCAAAACATATCCAAAATCATTTAATTATCTCATAAAAAGTATTATATATTTTTCCATGATTTGAAATCTCTTCCAATAATATTTAAATAACCTTCATAATAAAAATCACTTAAAATAATATTATTATTTTTATAATTTCTTTTATAAAATAGCAATATATTATAATTTTTCCTATAAAACAATTCTATTTTTATAATATATAATAACATTAATTTTAAAAAGAGTTTTAAAACCAAAAGAAAACTACATTTATATTTATAATTCAAATTATACAAGTGGAAAAATAACTAATTTAATAAAATTTAATAAATTATTTATAAAATACTTTTAATAAAATTTTAGAACCCTTAAATAAATTTTCAAAATATTTTTTAAAATAAATAATAAATAAACAATATCTAAATATATAAATTATGGGGTAATATTACTCCAAGAATATTTATCAGCCAATCAACATTATAAATTCATCATGTGACCCGAGTTTAGTTCCATCAAACTTCGGTCGTCTATGAAGTACACATGTCCACTTAAATAAATATTTATTTCAATTCCCTAACAGCTAGAGTCACATTTGTAAATTGACATGTCCAACCAACAAAAACCATCAATTATCTTAATATTATCCAATTTCAAACTAATATACTAACAATCCAACATAAACAATCCTAAATAATCAATGGAAAAAATTGATTCAACCTGTCAGTGTCAAAATTGGCCACCAACACCAATTATGCAAAAACTACAATGTCCAATCCAATCATAGAAATATGAAGAGAAATAAATGAAGAATAAAATTAAAACAATTAGAAAGCAAATAAAAGGAGACAAGATTTATAGTGGTTTGGTTAACTCTGGCCTGTCCACTCCCAAATAATCCTTTTTATTATACTGAAGTTTGTTTACACTTACAATCCAAAATCCAAGAATAAAATTGATAGAGTGTAGCCTCGGTTGAAGATAAAGAGAAGCAAAAAAGAAGATCCCTTTTTTGATGCCATGCCTACTATATTTATAAGGGAAGACATGCACAGATCGGGTTGAAATTTTGACAAAAAGGTTCAGGAAACCATGACGAGGCCGCCCAAAAATTTCCAAGCCATTGGGGTCCACAATAGGGATCGGTACTGATCCCTATTTTTGTGTCCAAATGGGGTATGAACACTCTGGGTGGTTCCCCATGGTGTTAGCTACTTGCTTCCCAAATTTCGTGCAATTCGGATGTATGGTTTAAATATCGCATTTTCCATGAAGTAGTATAGATTGAATTCTGATTTTGCCGATCCCTCTAGAGGGAAAGGTACTGATCCCTCCAACTTGCTCCAAATACCATGTAATCCCTAGGGTGGCTTCTCCATGTTTGATTATATATAGCCTTCAAGTTTCGTTCCAATTGGATTAGTAGAACTCGAGTTATTGACCGATCTTTGTTGTAATATGGTGTTAAGGCTAATTATAGCAGATATGGAGGGAAAGGTACCAATCCCTCCAATTTGCTCAAACTCGGGGCATTCCACATGTTCTAATTGGCTTGTCCTCGAAGTTTCATGTCAATTGGATGTGTAGATGATGAGATATTGATCGATTTTTGTTATGAAGTTGGGCTTAGCCGATCCCCATTGAGGGACAGATGTCAATCCCTCCAACTTCTCCAACTGTCATGAAGTAGTTCTATTTGTCCATTGGCTCCATTTCCATGCTCCCAGTTCTAATTCTAGCAGTCTGCTGCTTCAACTCCTTGATTCTATGCTCCATCTTGTTTAATCTATTGGAGTAAATTCTGCATCATATCCTCATGTCTTTTCAGCATCCTCTCATGTATAGCATCCATCATTGTTTCCATTTCATCCCTGATGATGTAGATAGATGCTTGATTAGCTCCAGCTCTTGAGGAAGCCCCTGACTCCCTCCATTGTGACTCCTTTTTGGTAGCACTTTCCTTATTGATTGCCTAGTCATTACTTTCTAGATCCAAGTATCCAAGCTTCCAAATCTAAGGTTTTAGCTTCCAAATCCTCGGGTGTAAGTCCTTCTCAGTGAAAGCACCAAAATGTTGGCGTCAAAATTGGCCACCAACACCCAATTACGCAAAAACTCCAATGTACAATCCAAACACAGAAATATGAAGAGAAATAAATGAAGAACAAAATTAAAACAATTAGAAAGCAAGTAAAAGGAGACAAGATTTATAGTGGTTTGGCTAACTTTGACCTACGTTAACTCCTAAATAATCCTTTTTATTATACTGAAGTTTGTTTGCAGTTACAATCTAAAATCCAAGAATAAAATTGATAGAGTGTAGCCTCAGTTGAAGATAAAGAGAAGCAGAAAGAAGATACATTTTCTAATACCACGCCCGTTGTATTTATAGGGGAAGATGTGCATGGATCGGGCTGAAATTTTGAAAGAAGGTTCGGGAGACCAAGAAGAGACCATCCAAAAAAATTCCAAGCCCATTGGGGCCCACAATAGGGATCAGTAGCGATCCTTATTTTGGTGTCCAAATTGGGCGCAATCTCTCTGGGTAGTTCCCATGGTGTTAGCTACTTGCCCCCCAAATTTCGTGTAATTTCAACCTACGGTTTGTGAGATATCGCATTTTCCATAAAGTAGTTTTGATTGAATTCTGATTTCTACCGATCCCTCTATGGGGATAGATACCAATCCCTCCAACTTGCTACAAAAAACCATGTGATCCCTAGATGATCTTCTCCATGTTGTATTATGTATAGCTTTCAAGTTTCATGCCGATTGGATTTGTAGAACTCGACTTTATTGACCGATCTTTGTTGCAATATGGTGTTAAGGCTGATTATAGCCGATCCCTATGGAGGGATAAGTACCAATCCCTCCAACTTGCTCAAGATGCTATGCGATCTCTATGGGGTATTCCACATGTTCTAATTAGCTTGTCCTCCAAGTTTTATTTCAATTGGAAGTTTAGATGTTGAGATATTGATCGATCCTTGTTATGAAGTTGGGCTTAGCCGATCCCTAAGTGGAATAGGTACCGATCCCTATTGAGGGACAGATGCCGATCCCTCCAACTTCTTTAAATTCCATGCATCCTTAAGGTAGACTCCCTAGGTCCTCTCTTCTTGTTTTTAAAATTTCACTTTAATCAACCTTTTGTTTGTTTAGTTATGGAGCAATCATCGTTAAGTTGTGCTGTTGAACTGAATATGATCTGATCCTTCTTCTTTAACCCATAACTTTAGCATACGAACTCCGACCAATTTGAAATTTAAAATGTAGCCTCATGAGACCTTCCTTATCACTTCATACCAATTGAAACTTGATTAGGATAAAAATTAGGGATTCGATTTGAATCCGCTTGACCATCATCCATAGTCTCGTTTATAGCCGATCTCTGAGCTTGGTAACTGTTTCTCCGGGACTCCCACCTTGATGGTTATGATGTCCATTTGGTTAGATCCACCTATGTACTGCTTTGCCAAAAGGCGTTTTAATACCTTGCCCCCAAAACATGCCTTGCGATAGGAAGGCTTTTTTTCAATTGCCATAAATCCAAAATCTGAAGTCCATAATCCATCAATAACCATATTACCCAATCTGTTGCCAATCCAAATCCATGATATCTCCGGATTGTTAGTGAAATCCATGACCATTCCGAGTCAGTATCCAATTTTGAATCTACAATCTCTCTAGATTGTTTTATCCAAACCTCAACCTCAGTGGGTCGTTATCCAAATCGCAAACTGCTTTTGGCCCTCCACAGTTGTTCGAAGCTGATATAAAAATCCATATCCTCTCTGGGTTGTTATCCTAATCCAAATCCTTGATCTCACTGGATCCTTTTCGAGCACAATCCATACTCGAGGACCTGAGCAGGCCGATCCATCGCATTCGAGTGAAGAGACCTACCCTTTTACCAGGCATAGTCCATACTTGATGACCTTGATCTCTCTGAATCCTTGCCGAGTACAATCGCATTCGAGCGAAGCGACGTACCCCTTGCTAGGTATAATCCATAGCTGATGATCTTGATCTCTCCGGATCCTTTCCGAGCACAATCCATAATCGACGACTTGAGTGGGTCGATTCGTCGCGTTCGAGCAAAGCAACCTACCCCTTGCTAGGCATAGTCTACCTAACGACCTGTGTTATCCATTACATTGATCCAAATTTAATCATTCCTAAGTCTATAAAATAAGAGTTCGTGAAACCAATAAACTAGAATTCAAATAAAACTAGAAAAACAAGAGTTTGAAGCAAACAAGAAGAAAGGAAAAATAAACATATTTCACAAACCCTAGCATTACAGTTTATCATCATCTCAGAGCATGCCTAGGGACCGTCCTCGATCCCATACATGTGTAAGTGACTTAGCCGTCCTCCTATGGAGTTTTCTGCTTATTCCATGCCATCTCGATCAATTGATGACAAGTTGATGACGATGCCTTATACTGCCATTTTCATTCGAAGTGGACGGTGGCTGCTTCTGTTCCACCATCACAGCTTGAGTCCTTACGTATTGTTGTAACTGACCATTCTCACGTGTTCCTCAATGATGTCCTTCAAATTCCTGTAGTTATTTGAGTTGTGCCCATATGGATTAAGGAATAGGCAGTGCTTTCCTGATGTCCGTTTGCCTTCGGAGGGTTCCCTCCTTGTCGTCCTCCAATATGGAAGGCGCCCTCGAGTATCCAGATATATCCATTCTAGGGTTTCATTCAATTCCAAGTAAGAAGAGAATTTCGGTTCGCCCCTCTGTCTATTCGATCCATCAAAGCTATTATCCATGTTCTTTTCACCCTTGCCTTTTCCTAAGCTTTCACTAGGCGGTTCTTCACCCTATATTGCATTAACTTCCGTTGCCTTTTTATCAGCTTTCGCATCTTCTTGTCATAGAAACCTCTCTACTTCATGGTAGAATTCCCAGAGATCCATGGGTGGATCATGTATCAGTGATATCTTAAAATCTGAATTATCTACAACTCCTGACGTTGCCGCCATTAAAACCATCGATGGATCTGGTCGATCCACCAAGACAATTGTCGCATTGAACCTGGTTAAGAAATCCTTGAGTGATTCTCCTTCCCATTGCTTTACTGATGTCAATGTCATCACATTCTTAGGTCTCATAATGTGAACCCGAAACCGCTTTATGAATCTTTCGACCAATTCCATCCATGTGCAAATATAACTGCTTTCCAACTGTTTGAACCATAGCGCAGCTACATCTGTTGAGTACAGGGGGAAATATAGTGTCGGGACTTCTTCTGATGCCCCCAGTATTTCCATGTGTCATACATACCTCTACAAATGCATAGTTGGATCCGACTTTCCATCATAAGCTTTCAGTATTGGTAGTTTGAATTCTGGTGGATTCCTAGCATTCCTGGTATTTGGAGCGAATGGACTTCTATATACATCCTCCAGATCCCTGTTCACTAATCCTCCACATATCGCTTGCCTTTTTATCTCTACAAACCTATCATCGTCTTCCAATGGTAGTATCTGATCATCATGTCCAAGCTGCCCCTCGAGTTTACGAGGGAAAGCATTCCTCTAGACGAGCATCGAAATTCCGATTCGCACCAAGATCCATGGGATCGATCGCAGGTCCTTTAGCATCACGATCAACCAGATACAGGGGCATGCCCCATAGCCTTTTGGGATCGGGATCAATCCCTCTAGAGGGATCGATGTCGATCCCTCTATGATGGCAGGGGACTGCCCCTGGCTACTATGTTCTATTCCTTTGTCCATTGGCCTCATTTCCATGCTCCCAATTCTGATTCTAGCGGTCCCTGCTGCTTCAACTCCTTCATTCTATGCTCCAGCTTGTCTAATCTATTGGAGTAAATTCTGCATCATATGCTCATGTCTTTTCAGCATTCTCTCCTGTATAGCATCCATCATTGTTTCCATTTCATCCCTTATGATGTAGATAGATGTTTGATTATCTCCAGCTCTTGAGGAAGCCTCCTGACTCCCTCTATGATGGCTCCTTTTCGGTAGCACTCTTCTTCTTGATTTCCTAGTCATTGCTTTCTAGATCCTAGTATCCAATCTTCCAAATTTAAGATTCTAGCTTCCAAATATTCTAGTGCAAGTCCTTCTCGGTGAGCACCAAAATATTGGCGTCAAAATTGGCCACCAACACCAAATTATTCAAAAACTCCAATGTCCAATCCAAACATAGAAATACAAAGAGAAATAGATGAAGAAAAAAATTAAAACAATTATAAAGCAAGTAAAAGGAGACAAGATTTACAGTGGTTCGGCTAACTCTGGCCTACGTCAACTCCTAAATAATCCTTTTTATTATACTGAAGTTTGTTCACAGTTACAATCCAAAATCCAAGAATAAAATTGACAGAGTGTAGCCTCGGTTGAAGATAACGAGAAGCAGAAAGAAGATCGCTTTTCTAACACCATGCCCGCTTTATTTACAGGGGAAGAAATGCACGGATCAGGCTGAAATTTTGATAGAAGGTTCGGGAGACCAAGACAAGACCATCCAAAAATTTCCAAGCCCATTGGGGCCCACAATAGGGATCGGTATCGATCCTTATTTTGGTGTCCAAATGGGACGCGGTCCATCTAGGTGGTTCCCCATGGTTTTAGATACTTGCTCCCCAAATTTCATGTAATTTCGACCTACGGTTTATGAGGTATTGCATTTACCATGACGTAGTATTGATTGAATTCTGATTTCCGTCGATCCCTTTATAGGGATAGGTACCAATCCCTCCAACTTGCTCCAAATACCATGCGATCCCTTGGGGATCTTCTCTATGTTTTATTATGTATAGCCTTCAAGTTTCATGCTAATTGGATTAGTAGAACTCGAATTTATTGACCGATCTTTGTTGCAATATGGTGTAAAGGCTGATTATAGCCGATCCCTATGGAGGGATAGGTACCGATCCTTCCAACTTGCTCAAAATGCTATGCAATCTCTATGGGTTGTCCCCGCATGTTCTAATTAGCTTGTCCTCCAAGTTTTATATCAATTGGATGTGTAGATGTTGAGATATTGATCGATCATTGTTGTGAAGTTGGGCTTAGCCGATCCCTGATAGGAATAGGTACCGATCCCTATTGAGGGTCAGATGTCGATCCCTCCAACTTCTCCAATTGCCATGTAGTCCCATGGGTCCTCTCTTCTTATTTTCAAAATTTCACTTCAATCCACCTTGTGGTTGTTGAGTTATGGAGCGATCATCATTGAGTTGCGTTGTTGAGCTGAATATGATTTGATCCCTCTCTTTTTGCCCATAACTCTAGCGTACGAACCCCGATCAACTTGAAATTTGAAATGTAGCCTCATAAGGCCTCCCTTATCACTTCATACTAATTGAATCTAGATTAGGACAAACATTAGGGATCTTATCCGAATCCACTTGACCATCATTCATAGTATCGTTTATACCCGATCTCCGAGCTTGGTAACCTTTTCTTAGAGCCTCCACCTTGATGATCGTGATGTC
Source organism: Allium cepa (assembly GCA_030765085.1). NCBI lineage: Eukaryota > Viridiplantae > Streptophyta > Magnoliopsida > Asparagales > Amaryllidaceae > Allium > Allium cepa. The sequence goes on along the minus strand of CM060945.1, from coordinate 947,813,325 downwards.
TATAGGTTAAATCAATCTATATACTGCTTTGACAAAGGGAGGGTTAACAAAACCAAACAATTTAAATGATATATATGGGATAAATATAGTGATATAGTTGTGAGCGTAGAATACTCACCTTGACTAAAAGCAATTCTAGATTTCTTCAATTTGCGCTTTAGCTTGCCATGCAACTCCTCTAAAAATTCACGCACGGGCTACCACCAAGTTGCCTCCTCCAATAGCCAATAGACCCATGCTCGTTCCATTTCCTCATAGTACGACCTACATCGCCATCCACCATTGCTTGAACGCACATGTAATGCCCTTAATTTTTAAATAAAATTATTCAGGATATTTAATTGGATAAGTTAAATAGAATAATGTGAATAATTAGGAAGATGAGATTAATAAAACCAATGGCTGTGTCTTAATGAGTGAATTAAAATAAGACTTAACTAGATTAAGAAGGAGGATTTCCATAAGGGGTAAACTTGGAAATGGGGCTACATTTCTTAGTATAAATCTCTTCCTCCACTTTAATAAATTTTCACTCTCTCATTCGTAACTCCTCACCAACTTTCGATCGGCCATTAAAAGATCCAGAAAGAGCAATAAATTGAAAAAAAAGAAGATAAGGAATTAAAGCTAGGAAATTATCTCATTCTCCAATTAACTAGTCATGGTGAATAATCATGTTTATCATCTCATTTTCTGTGTTTGGATTGGTTATGGGTTATACCCGATTCATGGTTGTGATTTTGGTTAGGATGTAACCATTTAAACCTTTATTTGGATAAGGTTTAGGTGTTTTAAAATGTTAATGGGCTAATTAACACATTTTATTCAATTTTGGGTAAATTCTGAGCTGTTTTATCTTTATATGCTTTGAATTTTTAATATGTTGAAGTATATGATTTCTAAGATTTTTGGTTATTTTTGGGGATTTTTCCTCAATGGTTAACTGAGGTAATTAAATTAATTACGCCTAAGGGCTAAACTGCAATATTGCTTCCTCCTTAGTGAAAGCTTGAGGGAATTTGCTTTCAGAAGTTTATTAGGGGAAGAAGTATAATGTTTTATGAAATAGGTTGACTTTTGTATACTTTTTACTATTCGAAAGCTTAGGGGGAAGCCCCTTGACCAATCACAATTAGACAAGCAAGATAAAACATCACTTCAGTAGGTCTAGATGTTCCCTTTGACTACAAAAGCCGCTTTTATCCCTTCGACTAGGTCGAAGGATAGGCATGGTGATGAAGGGAAGAGGGGTGAAGGGTTGGGGAGCTACTTCCTTTGCTTTCAAATGGAAATAAAACTTGCTTTCAACTAAGTCGAATGGGGATCCTATAATTCTATAATTTTTTACAAAAAGACAAAGTTTTATATACTCAAGGAGGGGCCACGAAGGGGATCTGCAAAAGCCAAAACCTTCAAGAGTTAATATTTTAAATGCTTTCCAGAAAAGTTTTTATACTCTTTGACAAAGTCGAAGGGAAAGGGGGAGGAAAATCCCAACCTTTCCATTGTTTTTAAAGTAAAGGTTTTAATATCTTTCGACAAAGTCGAAGGGTAAACCTTCCAACAAGGTCGGAAGTATACTCTCGAAGGGTTGGTTCCAACACCAACACTTCATTATTTTTGAAAGATTTCGAAAGGCTTGATTTCGAAAGGCTTGATTTCGAAAGGTTTTGATGTCGGATGGTTTTGAGTTTCATTGCTTTCGAAAGGTTTATAAATTGTTTTATAAGGGGAGATACCCCAGGCTTTCGAAAAGGTCGAAAGGTGGAACCTTTTTACTAGGTCGAAAAGAAACCTTCGATAAGGTTGAAAAGTAGGACCTTTCGACAAGATCGAAAGGTATGATTTTGTGATGCTTACAAAAGAAAGGTTTCCGAAGGGGCGAACTTTGGATGTTTATTTGCTTTCAAATGGGACTTCGTTCGAAGGGTTCTAAAGGGCTGTTATAGCCATTTTTATAAAGTAAAACTTTGATAAGTCGAAGGGGTTACTTCTAAGGGTTGTAGCATAAAATACTTATCTTTGTTTGAATATGTAAGTTGGGATCCTTATATTAAATGAATGTTAATAAACCTTAGGGACACCGGGGTGGGTTTAATGTTTTTGATACATAGTTTGGGTTTACAAACAGAAACATGCTTTTGAAAATATAAGTTAGGGATATCAATATGTTTTTATTTAATTTAACCTAATTAGGGCTACCAATGGGAATAGGCTAAACATGTGGTATACTTGGGGAAAATAAGTAATCATGGGGATCATGAATTTTTATAAATAATCATGGGGATCATGATGTTTAAATTGGCCAAGTGATGGGTTCTTGGTTAACTTAGGAAAACCATGGAATGTGTGGTGGATAGCCCGCATTGAATTTCTAAAGAAAAGAATGTTTTGCCAAAGGTGGTTTGCCTCGGGATTGGGCACCCAAGGGGTCGTAGTCATCTTAGGAAAATTATAGAGTGTGTGGTGGATAGCCCACATCAACTTTTATAAAACAATGTATGATGGATATTCTGCATTTATTTTGATGAATTTGGGATGGATATTACTATTTAAGTTTTGACGGATAGTCATTATAAAGATTTTAGAGGGGAACTCTAATAAATGGATTTTAGATAGGAATCTAATAAATTGCTTTTGGATGGGATATCTAATGAATGGGTGGATGGGATATCCAATATATATGATTTATGGCTTTATTTCATATTATGTTAAGACTACTCATTTTGGGTGCAGGGACACGGTAAATGATTTGCATGTTTTTTTTTGTATACTAGTGAGGGAAAAACCCGTTCCGCTAAGCGACGTGATCTCACTAGTTATATATTTATGATAAAAGATGATAGGGATTATTCATACCATACTTATTGTCTGACTCGAAGTTTGTTTCTTCACAAACTCCCGAGTACTTAAAATTAATTTAGTCAGTATGAGAGTGGGAGACTTTTAGGTTTTTGGACAATAAGCTTCCGGAGACGTGCAGGAGGCCGTGTTAGCTATATAGGAGTTATCTTGTGTATTCTGCTATGATGTACTAAGAGCTGTAAAGTTCATATTATTATTTCTCTGATCATCATAAGAGAGCATCTTCATATGTCGCTCTTATCGTATTTTTTACATGTATACATGATCTGAACGTCGTTAATGTTTAGGATTATGTAATTAAATCTATATATTATTCATAAGAAATGAGAAATTCTGTTTGTTGAAGTTTAAAAAATTTCACATTCTTGTTTTCATGTGTATCAATATTAACTATGCCGCATTCGGTCACCAAGAAATAACAACTACAGATGACTACAGCATCAGTAGCGGTTACTTTTGGGGCTCAAAAGGCGAGATGTTACAAGTTGGTATCAGAGTGTGGTTTATGTATTTAATTGGAATTTAAACCTTAAAATATTTTTAAAGCATAATGAATCTAAAATATGGTTGGGCTTGGGTAAATGTTATAGTAATGTATGTGTACTTTGCTATAAATACCTAAGTATGTATTCTCCACTCTCTTAGACCGTTCATCTGTGTCTTACCAAGATTGGATTTCAAGTAGTAGGGAAGTAAGATATGCAGGCAGGAAACAGAAGGGTGAATCAAGGTGGAAGACGCACCGCAACAAGTGGAAATGTTTGACTCAATATTAGGAGCAACCAGGGTGGACGAGTAAATGCGAACCCAGATGCACATGCTAATGTTGGTGTTGAGATTCAGTCGGTTGATATGGGGATAATGTATCAATTCTTCGTGAATATGATGCAAGCTGGAGAGTGGCTGTAAGGAAAGCTGGAGGAGCTAATCCGGTGGGTCCAATTGGCAATAACTATGCTAAGTTGAACAGGGATTATGTTAGTCTAGGAGGAAACCCTTTTTTAGGAACCGAGAATGCAGTAGGAGTGGAGAACTCGCTATTGCATTGTGAAAGGATATTTGCAGATCTCGGCTTAACGGATATGCATAAGAGGTGACTTGCTTCAAGGCAATTGCAGCGAGCATCATTGTTTTGGTGGAACGAACTTACCGTAGGAAAGCCTGAGGAAGACCCGACTTGGGCTGAATTTCAAAGGAGGTTCGAAGAAAGATTTCTATTAGAGGTTTCCAAGTCAGCATTGCTCGGGAAATTTGTAGATTTAGTCCAGGGGGTAGATCGGTGATTGAGTATGCTACGGAGTTTGACGAGCTATCCCATTACGGATATGCTACTATGGATACTGTCATTCGAAGGAATGATAAGTTTATCAGGGGTTGAATCCTAAGATTGCCAAAGCAACCATGCCAAACCTCCAGGATCCATGTCATATTGTTGTAGAGATGGTTATTCAAAATGAGGAGATGCTTTCTACTTTTGGAAAAGGAAAACCAATTGAGGTTCAGAATTTTCAGGGAAAGAAGCGGAAGTTCTTTAAGAAGAAAGTTGCCCATTTGGGGATAGCAGCTAAGAAGAGCAAGGTTGGTATTGTTTGTTACAAGTGTGACAAGAAGGGGCACTATGCTAATGAGTGTCGCTTGGGTGATGGAAGAGCGGTTGTAGTGAGGCCAAATGTGAAGTGCTACAATTGTGGCCAAATGGGGCATTACAAGGACAAGTGTCCCAAGGCTGCTAAGGCTGAAAAGGGAAAGGTCTTTTCATTGGAACCATCATCCTCTAGACCAACGTTTCCTGAGAAAGGAAAAGCGGTAATGGAAGGTATACTTACGATTCATAGTACTCCGGTTAGGATAATATTTGCTACCAGTGCATCGCACTCATTTATATCTCAGTATTTGGTAGACTGCTTATGTCTAGAACCTTTATACCTTATTACTCCTTTAAGGGTTGTGAATCCTATAGGAGGGTATGCAACTCTAGAAATGAGATATGACTGGTTAGAACTTGATTTGTTAGGTCATATTTGTGCACGCAGTTTATATGTTTTTGATTTCATAATTTTCGAGATCATATTGGGTATGGATTGGTCAGATAAATATGATGCTAGGATATTTTTCCAGGAAGGGGAAATATCATTGAGTCACCCTAGTAGCCGTAAGCGAGTTATTTACTCAGTAAGGAGTTCGGGCGGAAACGCTTATGCATTATTGGGTGTGATGGGAATGGAAGTAGAGTTGAAGCAGGTTTATGTTGCAAGAGAGTTTGCAGATGTGTTTGAACCAGTCGGGTTTGCCGCCGAAAAGAGCTATCAAGTTTCGAATGGATCTCATACCAGGAGCTGAACTCGTAAGTAGACCAACTAGGCGGATGTCACCATCCGAGATGAAGGAATTGAAGGTGCAGCTAGTGGAATTGAAAGGAATAAATTTCATCCGGCCAAGCAGTTTGCCTTAGGGAATGCCTGCGGTATTCGTGAAGAAGCCAGATGTGTCTTTAAGGATGTGTATCGACTATCATATGTTGAATGAGAGGACGATCAAGAATAGGTATCCTTTGCCGAGGATCGATGACTTATTCGATCAGTTGAGTTGAGCCAGAGTGTTTTCCCAACTAGATTTGGCGATAGGTTTCCATCAGCTAAGAGTGGCAGAGGACAGTATTTCTTTGACGGTGGTTAGGACCAAATATGGGTCTTACGAGTGGTTGGTTATGCCATTCGGGCTTACTAATACTCCAGCATTCTTCGTGGATTTGATGAACTGGGTTTTCCGAGAGCACTTGGATAGGTTCGTGTTGGTTTTTATTGATGGCATTTTGGTATATTATAAGAATGAGAAGGATCATGCGGATCATCTTAGAATAGTGTTGGAGACGCTAAGGAAACATCAGTTGAAGGCGAAGTTCTCCAAGTATCATTTCTGGAAGAAGGAAGTGAAGTTCCTTGGTCATGTAATTTCCGAGGAAGGGTTAGCAGTTGATCCGGATAAGATCGAGGCTGTTAACGATAGGAAGAGACCAGAGACGGTAAGTGTGATTAGAAGTTTTCTTGGACTTGTAGGATACTACCGATGGTTCATTAAGGATTTCTAGCGGATAGCGGCATCCTTGACTATGCTAACTAGGAAGGACGTGAAGTTTGTTTGGTATGACAAATGTGAGGAGGCATTCCTTAAGTTGAAACATTTATTAACCAATGCACCCGTGTTAGTAGTTCCAGATGGGAATCAGAGGTTGGTAGTTTAAACTGATGCATGTGATACTGGGTTAGGTGCTGTGCTGATGCAGAATGGAAAGGTTATTGCCTATGCTTTTAGACAGGTTAGACTGCATGAAGTGAGATACCCGACTCATGATTTGGATTTGGCAGTTGAAGGTGTGGAGGCATTATCTATTGGGAGAAAGTTTTGAGCTATTTACAGATCATATGTCTCTACGGTATTTATTCTCTCAGAAGGAGCTGAACATGAGACAGTAGAGATGACTGGAGTTTGTTGCAGCTTATGATTTTAGCATCGAGTATACATCGGGAAAAGGAAATAAGGTGGTGGATGCACTTAACAGGAAACATAAGAATGTGGTGTTAGCTATGTTGTGGAATGGAAAGACTTAGAAGCACTGGCTGCTTGCAATGTGCAGTTGAGATCGACTGTTGGATCTTGTCGGAATTATCGCCATGATGTCTTGTTAGGAAGTTCGACCAGTTTTGATCAAAAGAATTGCTTCTAGGCAGAAAGAGGATACAGTGTTAACCGAGGCGATCAGAAGGTTAGAAACTGGAGTTGAGACTGATGACTTAAAGGATTTTATTTTTGACCAAAGGGGTTAGTTGAGAAAGAAGGAACGGTTGTGTGTTTCAGATGTTGGAAACCTAAGGAAGGAAGTTCTTAGGGAATGTCATCGATTGAAGTTTATGATTCATCCTAGGAGAATCAAGATGTATCAGGACATGAAGAGAAGTTTCTTCTGGGAAGGAATGAAGAGGGATGTTGTCTTATGGGTAAAACAGTGTTTGAATTATCAACAAGTAAAAGCCGAACATCAAAAGCCAAGTGGTTTGCCTTAGCCTTTGGATATTCCAGTTTTGAAATGGGACTCAATATTTATGGATTTTATTGACTGGTTGCCAAGGTCAAACCTGGGTAATGAAAGTATATGGGTCATAGTAGATAGATTGACCAAAAGTTCCCATTTCATTGCGGAAAGGTCAACCAGGACGGCACCTATTTTGGCTAAGTTGTTCATGAAGAAAATCGTTAGACTGCACGGAATTCCTAGTAGTATCGTTAGTGATAGAGATGCTTTGTTTATTAGCGAGTTCTAAAAGAGCCTGCAGAGTGTGTTAGGCACTAAGCTCAAGATGAGTACCTCATATCATCCTCAGACGGATGGGTAGACAGAGAGAATCAACAAGGTACTAGAAGATCTGTTGAGGGCTTGTGTGTTGGATTTTAGTGGTTCTTGGGACGATCACTTGCACTTAGTGGAGTTTTCCTATAATAATAGTTATCAGACTATTATAGGAATGGCGCCTTTTGAAGCTTTGTATGGAAGGCCATGCAAATCACCACCATATTGGTTAGAGACCGGAGACAGATTGGTCCTTGGTCCAGATTTGGTGAGAGAGGCGATGGAAAAGATTGAGTTGATATGAGAAAGAATGAAGGAAGCTCAATATAGGCAGAACAGTTACACAGACAAGAGTCGTAAGTACCTAGAGTTCTCAGTTGGAGATAGAGTTTTCATCAAGGTATCATCGGTGAAAGGTGTGGTTCAGTTCGGAAAGACTGGGAAGCTAGCACCGAGATATGTTGGTCCATTTCCTATATCAAAGAGGATTGGAAGACTCGCATATTGAGTAGATTTGCCGAGCAGTTTGGTCGGGGTCCACAATGTGTTTCATGTTTCTCATCTTAGGAAGTATGTTCATGATTTGGAAACTACTATCACTCTGATGGCACTAAAGGACTTAGTGGTGGAACCGGATATGACTTTTGCAAGGCAACCAGTTCGTGTTATGGCAAAAGACGAGAAGAGGTTAAGGAACAAGACAGTCAGGTTGGTGAAAGTTCAATGGAGCGACAACGTGAAGGACTGTACTTAAGAGATAGAAGACAAGATTAGGGATACTATTCTTGGGCTATTTTAGATGGTAAGTTCTATGTAGGATTTATATAGAGTTTGGCAAGTAGGTTACACTAGCTTTTCTTGCATGGGCTATATGCTTGTTGTGTGTCCTTATTGAAATTTTGGGGACGAAATTCTTTAAAGGGGAGTCTGTAAAGCCCTAGATTTTTAATTAGTATCATTCGGGATATTTAGTTGGATAAATTGAATATAATAATGTGGATTATTAGGGAGATGGGATTAATAAAACCAATGGTTGTGTCTTAATGAATGAATAAATAAGACTTAACTAAATTAAGAAAGAGGAATTCCCTAAGGGGTAAACTTGGAAATGGGGCTACATTTCTTAGTATAAATCTCTTCCTCCACTTTAATAAATTTTCACTCTCTCATTCATAACTCCTCACCAACTTTCGATCGGTCATTAAAAGCTCCAGAAAGAGCAACAAATTGAAGAAAAAAGCTAGGACATTATCTCATTCTCCAATTAACTAATCAAGGAGAATAATTATGTTTATCATCTCATTTTCTGTGTTTGGATTGGTTATGGGTTATACCCGATTCATGGTTGTGATTTGGGTTAGGATATAACCATTTAAACCTTTGTTTGGATAAGACGTAGATGTTTTAAAATGTTAATGGGCTAATTAATATGTTTTATTCGGTTTTGGTTAAATTCCAAGCTATTTTGATCTTCATACGCTTTGAAATTTTAATATGTTGAAATATATGATTTCTATGATTTTTATGGATTTTTCCTCAGCGGTTGACTGAGGTAATTAAATTAAATAAGCCTAAGGTCTAAACTACAATATTGCTTCCGCTTTGGTCAAAGCCGGAGGGAATTTGATTTCAAAAATTGATTTGGGGAAGAAGTATAGTGTTTTACAAAAAAGGTTGACATTTGTATACTTTTTACTACTCAAAAGCATAGGTGGAAGCCCCTTGACCAATCATAATTAAACAAGCGAGATAAAGCATCACTTCGGTAGGCCCAGATGTTCCCTTCGACTCAAAAAGTCGCTTTTATCCCATCGTCTAAGTCGAAGGGTAGGCATGGTGACGAAGGGAAGAGGGGAGAAGGGTTGGAGAGATGCTTCCTTTGCTTTCAAATGGAAATAAAACTTGCTTTCAACTAAGTCGAAGGGGGATCCTACGATTCTATAATTTTTTATAAAAAGACTAAGTTTTATATACTCAGGGAGGGGCCACGAAGGGGATCTTCAAATGCCAAAACCTTCAAGAGTTTATGTTTTAAATTCTTTCCAGAAAGATTTTTATACCCTTCGACAAAGTGAAGGGAAAGGGTGAGGAAAATCCCAACCTTCCCATTGTTTTTAAAGTAAAGGTTTTAATACCTTTCGAAAAAGTCGAAGGGTAAGCCTTCCAACAAGGTCGGAATTATACTCTCGAAGGGTTGGTTCCAACACCAACACTTCAATGTTTTTGAATGATTTTGAAAGGTTTTGATTTCGAAAGGCTTGATTCGAAAGGTTTTGATGTCGAAAGGTTTTGAGTTTCATTGCTTTCGAAAGGTTTATAAATGGTTTATAAGGGGGGATACCCCAGGCTTTCGACTAGGTCGAAAAGAAACCTTCCAACAAGGTCGAAAGGTAGGACCTTTCGATAAGATCGAAAGGTATGATTTTGTGATGCTTTCAAAAGAAAGGTTTCCAAATGGGCTAACATTGGATGTTTATTTGCTTTTGAATGGGACTTCATTCGAGGGGTTTTAAAGGGATGTTTTTAGCCTTTTTTCTTGGGATTTGGCACCCAACGGTTCATAGTCATCCTAAGAAAACTATGGAGTGTGCAGTGGATGGCCCACACCAAATTTAATAAAACAATACACGATGGATAGTCTGCATTTATTTTGATGAATTTGCGACGGATAGTCCTATTTAAGTTTTGACGGATGATCATTTTAAAGAATTTAGATAGGAACTCTAGTAAATGGATTTTAGAAGGGAAATCTAATAAATTTCTTTTAGATGGGATATCTAATGAATGGGTGGATGGGATATACAATATATATTTGATTTATGGCTTTATTTAATATTATTTTATGACTAATCATTTTGGGTGCAGGGGCATAGTAAATGATTTGCATGTTTTGTTGGGGATACTAGTGAGGGGAAAACCCATTCCGCTAAGCGGCATGGTCTTACTAGATATCTATTTATGACAAAAGATGATGGGGGATTATTCATACCAGACTTATTGTCTGACTCGAAGTTCGTGTTTCTCTACAAACTCTCGGGTACTCAAAATTAATTTAATCAGTCTGAGAGTGGGAGACTTTCAGGTTTTTGGTTGAATAAGCTTCCGGAGACATGCAAGAGGCAGTGTTAGCTATATAGGAGCTATTTTGTGTATTCCGTTGTGACGTACTAAGAACTGTAAAGTTCAATTATTAGTTCTCTGATCATCATAAGGGGACATATTCATATGTCGCTCTTATCGTATTTTGTACATGTATATGTGATCTGAACGTGGTTAACGTATTGGATTACACAATTAAATCTGTATATTATTCATAAGAATGAGAAATTCTGTTTTGTAGAAGTTTAAAAAATTTCATATTCTTGTGTTCCTGTGTGTCTATATTAATTATGCTGCAATCGATCACCAAGAAATAAAAACTACGGATGACTACAGCATCAGTAGCGGTTAGTTTTGGGCCTCAGAAGGTGGGATGTTATAGCACGTGCATGCACACTCCTCTAAGTCATGACTTCAATGACATCAGAACCTGCTCGCGGCTTCAACATCCATCATGATGCCATCATTGTCAGTTGCCTTGCCTTGTGTCGCATTCGAGAGGTTTGCTAGGGTTGTTCGCGATCTTTGATTTGTTTTCCCTTAATCGTGGATTTGAATTTAGGTTACGATGGATTTAAAGGATGTGGGGCATGCCTATGAAATAAATGAGAAGGGTTTTTATTAGAGAATGGAAGATGTGAGATTTAGCTAGGCTTGGGCCTAAATTTAATTAAATAAATTTTTCTTCTTTTCTCGTTTCAAATAACTCTATTTATTTATAAACAAATTCCAGTCTTATTTAATTTGATTTGCACTTCATTTTACAAAGTATAATTTGATAACTATACAATTTTATTCAATCTCAATATATCATCTGAAAATAATTTATCTTTTTAACTTAATTTAATTAATTAAAAAAATCTTTTATTAAATAGAATTTGTTTGAGTGATATTTCATTTTCTTAAATAATAGTTACAAAAATCAAATTCAACTAATTTATTTTAGTTAAATTTATTCATTATAACGACCTGCCTTTTTGGATAGTTTAAGTCGACGATAAACCACACACGTCAGACTCAAACCATTCAAAACGGCAGATTGTTATGGAGTAAATAAGAAAAAATAGAGAAAGAAAGAAAACAAATACAAAATCTCACAGCGGAATGACCAAATTTAATAATCAAACATAAAGTTGTTTACAAATAACATTGATTATGCTTTTATAATACAGATCAGAGTTACATACAATAAGAATAAATAATAAATAATGCAGCGGAACAACATGATGTAGGGGAATAAATGTAGTAAATAATAATAGTAAAAAATCTTCGCCTTCATCCTCCAGAAAGCAGTCTTCGATAAGCTGAAAAGCTCAGGCCAACGCGAGCGAATTGAAAAGACAAAGCACTCGAGTCAGAACTAAAAGATCTTATGCAAGTTAAATCAATACTAAATAAATATGAGTGTAACGGCATCGGAGATGTTCACAGGGTTTGACATCTCATATCCAGTGTCTAACGTGAGTGCAATAACTTAAGAGATGTTCGGGATTTCCATCTCCCAAGGATTTGTTAAAATATCTTTATACATAGTACAATACGCTATTATAACAGTGTCTATTGTAAAGTAAAGTATTAAAATAGTGTTAAGGCATTACCCATATTCCCCTTAACACATTTTATATAATGTCGTAGTCTATAAGATACTACTGTAAACTCACCCGCTGGTAGGCTATCAGGGAGCATTCCATAGGTACGAGACAAAACAAACTCGTAGAAGGCATGATAGGGCATGTGAACACGGCACTTGGGGCAATGCCAGGGTAGATATACCAATTGCGGATCTGGACATGTGGTAATGCATAGCAGCTACTACCGCCCACCTCGAAACACACTCCCATATTCAAAATCAAGAGGTGGCCACCAAATCATCACAAAGTCATAATATGGTATCGAAGAAATGTGTTCGATCGGAGGTGCGACTTCACTTGATCTGGCATGGCTCCTGTTTCAGTCACATCTAAGCTGACTCAAGAGAGTCAAGGTCGGGTAAATACCTCATACAGAATCGTTCACCAAACCATCCTACTTCATTTTTGGAATCTCCACCATGTACACAGTTGTTAAAGTGGTTTTCGGCATTGGCAAAGAGTATGACAATATCCTATCCCGGCTTCTTTAACAACTAAATGCTTATTTCATACTGGATGGTTCTTTTATATTTCAAAAAGTCAATTCACAATTGATATCAAAATATCATATTCTCAAACCATATCATTTTCAAATCATATTCACTTTCAAAACTACATTCACTTCCAAAATCATATTCGCCTTCAAAATCATATTTACTCAAATATGTCATTTCACAAAAAGGTATCAATTTCAAATTCCAACTTAGGTTGTATCATCATCAAGGATTTAAATATAAATACTTCAACTTTACATGGTCTGAAATTTTAGAAAATAGTTTAGGCGGTCATAAATAGTTTTAATTGTTTTAAATAGATTGAAATAGTTATATAGTAAAAATAGTAAAACTATATTTAAATTTGAGTTAATTAGATTTAAAATGATTTATATAGATTTAAAAAAGATTAAATGGATTTAAATTATCTTAAATAGATCTTAAATTAATTAAATAAATTTAAGATAGACTAAATAGATTTAAATTATATTCAATAGATTTAAAATAGATTAAATAAATTTAAAATAGATTAAATAGATTTAAGTTATAATAAATAGGTTTAAAATAGATTAAATAAATTTAATTAGTTTAAAATTGGTAAAATAGATTAAATTGGATTAAATAGGTTATAATATATTGAAATAAATTAAAATAGTTTTAAATTGATTAAAATAGTTAATTTAATTAAGATAGTTTAAATTAGTTTAAAAAAGGTTTCAAAGTTATATCCAAACATTTCAATAACTCAATTCTGATAAATTCATTTATATTTGACACTTCAACTTTGAAATTCCAATTTAAATCCTTTGAACAATTCATTAAATTAATTCCAATTTCAGCATTAACACTTGGATTATCGAAAATAATTCAGTTTATATAAATACATTTCTATTCAAAATGTCAATTAACCGAATTCAAATTTTAAAGAATTAAAATCATTTAATTTAACCAATCAGGTGTCCGTATGTAATTTTCTATCCTATGATCAAGTGATATGGATATTTATCATTTCAATCCGCAATTTAAAATTTTACGGTTATATATCATTTTAAACCGCAATCTCGAGTTAAATAAAAATCCATAAAATCGCTCGAGTCTGCCATTTCAACCCATAACTCCCTAATCTATAGATCGTTCGGGTATGTATCATTTCAACCCACAGGGAACTTGCAGTGTTATAACAATATAAAAATACAACATTCAGTCATCCAATATCAACAATCAAGCATCCATCACAAACATCATCCAAATCAACCAATAAACATCGATAGATAACTGACTATCATTGACAGGTATTAAATTGACAATTAAATTACAATATTAAATTAAACGATGATTAAATGCAATAATAGTCAAATTTAACTAGAATGTCAATTTAAACCTACCAAACATCAATCAATAAATTTCTAATCATATCATAAATTTAATTTAACTAACAAAAGATAATCTAGTAGTTGTGAGTGGGTCAAAACACTCACTTTTGATTTCGAATCGATTCGAAATTCAAAATAAGGTCTAAAAATCAATGGTCTCGGAATTCATCCAAACTAGTTCCACAATGTACGGAATTTTGATACAAACCCAATGGAACAAACTGCGCGTGAATCCGAGCTCGTATGGAACAGATATGATAGTTAGAACAATTTGAATTTAAAAATTATAATAATTAAATGAACAAATAGAAAGAGAACATGTCATTATCACCTGACATAGAAACCCTAGCCTATTCATGAAACGATGTTGCGCCTATCTCGATAGCAGCCGCCACGTTCAAGAACGCATGCATCACAGGCGCCGTTGGTAATCGCGGCCTACCAGACCGCCACCCTCATGAAGTGCCACCTCACCACGCTCGTCACCTCGACGTTGATCGGAGCACAAACGCCCAGCCGCCAATACTTTTTACCAAACCCTAATTAATTTTTAAGCCAAATCCAACCGTCAGCATCACCCACAAACCTCACGGACGCGATCCCCTCGATACTCCCTACGCATCCATACCATTCAATGACGATCATCGAAGTTGATCACGACACAACGAACGGCCGAGAATTAATCATCCAATTCTGGCCACATAGAAACCCAAATCGAAAAAAAACAACAATTTGACTTGCGCTCGTCGAGAGCTTCGAATCGGTATATAATATGACATAGTTTTGAGGAATTTGATTTTGAAATTGATTTGAAAATTGAATTTTTTAGGTTTGAAAGTAAATTTGGTTTCTACCATTGAGAAAGATAGAAGGAACGGTCAGATAAAACTATACATTCGGTAATGAGGAATGAAAGGCTGCTAGGGTTAGAACAGAACAATATATACTAATGAAGCCCGATAAGAATGAATAACATATCAATCTGGTTCGAATTGACAATTACAACTCCAAAAGCCCGTTTTGCTTCCAAAACAAAAGTGGGTCATCCCATATATCAGAATAAATGTTTTTGATATTTTTAAACTCAATGGAACAGGTTTCAAGTCATAATTCTATCGTATGAAGAAGTTAGCTTAAAAATCAGCTTATTTCAAATTGATTCCAATTGAATTTAATTAAATTGATTTCTACGTGTTTCGAGTCCATACGATCAAACAGCAAGTCTGATTGCTAGTGTGAAGAAGTTGGCTAAAAAATCAGCTTATTTCAAATTGATTCCGACTGAATTTAATTAAATTTATTTCTACGCATTTCAAGTTCGTACGATTAAATGGTGAGTCTGATTGCTACGAAACTTGAAACCTTACTATAATTCACCGTTACGTATCCGATGAAACTGGTTTCGTCGAAATCCAAGTCAACGGCCAAAATGGCTATTTTCACGTTAATTAAATAAATTATTATTAAATTAATTAAATCACTTTTTTAATTCACTTTTAATAACTAACAAATTTTATCATTTTTGATTTCTCAGACATTTATCATCATTAAAACAAATTTACATATCAATTCGGAGTTAATTATCTCACCAGTTACAGTGTTCAATTTCAACTAAAGTTAAATCCAATTAATTATAAATTAATTCCAATAGATTTGATTGAATTTGATTTCAATCTTTTTATTCAATCAATTATTACTCTATAGACATTGTTAACATTTGTTTATACCTTATTACATTAACATTCTCTAATTATCATCCTTAACCATATTAGTTGCAATATTTCAATTATATTGAATTTTTATTGATTTTCACATTAATTAAGTTTAAATCCCAATAAATTAACTTATCTTGTTTCACTCCTTTTTAGTAAATCAATTATTACCTTATGAATATAATTAACATTTCTATACCTTTTATTACATTCATAATTTGTAGTTATCGTCTTAACTCATTTTACGTAGCATTTAATTTCATTCAATTATAATTGATTAAATAAATTGGTAACAAATAACAATTGTCGCCTTTTTCTACATTTAATCACATTTGTATGTTTGTTATCTACACATAAGGGTTATAGTTATTTACATAACCCTAATTTTTTATTCAATTACAATTTATTACATACTATTTCATTAATTAATACAACATTTAAATTATCAATTACTCTTTAATCCAATTATTAATTTGTACACATTATTACAATTAATTTACAATCTATAATCAATTATAACTTTTTAATCATTTCATTTAATTGGAATTACATTTAAAGCAGTCATCAATTACCTTAAATTAATACTATTACATTTTATTCCAATTACATTCTTATTATTAAATCACAAATTTTTATTTCTTCTAACTTCAAATCAAAACCTTATTAAATTAACTATTTTTAGTTATCGAAAATTACGGGTCGTTGCATTTATTATTACGGTGCAGGAAGCATGGTTATTACAGTCTCCTTCCTTACGAAAATTGCGTTTTCACAATTTCTTATATAGAGACGTCAAACAACTCATACCCTGCTTTCTTCGTATCCATGGTCTTTTACCAAACTTAAACTACTCAATCCTCTAGATGACTCTTTTTTCAATTCTCTTATCGTATGCTACAATTTAAATAGATTCAACTCAATGACTTTCTACTTTAGCATACGATAAAAGTTTTATAAAAAAATTCTAAGTGTCAGATTTTTCGAAAAATTTCGGCAGAGTCTTCTTTGTACAAAGAGCGTTTCGAAAAATCAAAACACGATATAATTATAATATATACATCCCAAAATATGGGGAAACGGCATAATATCACATACATTTCAATATATTATAAAAATGTATTCGTTTGTATTTTAAGCAAGTTAGCTTATTCTTATGCGAGAAAAAAGGAACCAATGTCATTGACTAATCCAAGTTTGCTTCATAAATACCTATTCTCAATATCAAGTTCAATTATTAGTCGCATATAAAGATATCTCTATTACACCATTTATATAATTATGAAATATTTTACCATTTGTGTTTTAGATATAGTCTGAGCTGTATGTTATTTATATAATACTCGGGTCACTCTGAGACATTACAGGTTCAGGTACGACAAGACCAGTTTGTATTTTCTAGGCATAGAGGAGACTAGATTTTCAGTGTTGTAGCTTATCATCTTGTTTTGTATAGTCTCTTTTATATTTATATATATATATATATATATCATTGGGATGTACGTTGCACATATGTTATATATTTTATATTGTTGCTGAGATTGCCTCTGTATTCTCTGTTATTTACTATGTATTACATATTGTTCTATCTCGAAGGTACACGTGTTTACTGCTTTATGCCGATCATTATATGTATAAGTGAGTTATTAATTTGATGCTTAAATACATACCAAAATTAGCCCAAGGGAATATTTACGTGTGTACGCCATGAAAATGCAGGGTGGATCGTGCCATATGGAATTATATTAAACTAATGCAGAAATAAAGTAAGTTACTAAAGCAATGTAAATAATTAAAAATAAAACAAGCACAAAGGGAATTTTTATACTAGTTCGAACTTCTCGTTCTACGTACAGTCCCAGACTCCTTCTGAAATTTCACTTACAACAATCCTCACTTAATCCGGAGGAACAGGTTTACAACACCTGAACAACAGAATAGGATTTCGATGCCTCAACAGCCGAAGAGGACTTCACTTGCCTGAACAGCAGAATAGGACTTCGACTTATACAAAGAGTATATGACATAGCGTGTTCTTGATAACACGGATTTGTCTCTTGATAGTACAACCTTCCTATAATCTTCTCCATTTGATATGTGTGTGTGTGTGTGTGTGTGTGTGTGTGTATGTATGTATGTGAAGAATATGGAAGTAAATGAATGATTTTGTATGAACTTGAATGCATAAGAGTGTTAGAACTAAAGTAGTATAAGAATAGAAAGAGTTAGATCGATTGGGTGAACAAAACTGATGATTCTAACATGTTTATATATAGTACAAAAGGACGCAATTGTTTGTGAATAGTTATCATGAAAATATATGGACATATCTATTGATAAAAAGTTGTATCTCTTCATGGAAGAGAAATGTCTATTCAAAAATATAGTCGTTGTGGAATTCAGATGTCTGAAAAATTAAAATCAGACTTCTAAAATTGTTAACGTGCAAACCAGAAAGCAAATAGGTCATTTTTGACCTGATTCAGACGTCTGAAAATTCCAAATCAGACGTCTGAATATTGTCTGAAAAATCAAATTTGATTACTGATTCAGATGTCTGAAATGGTCAATTCAGACGTCTGAATTCGACCTGAAAATTCAAATATGCTCTATGCATGTGTGTATGTGCACGTGTCAACATATATATTCAAAGGAGAGATTTTTAACATTATTTTAATTCTAAACAATGACTTAACATATATGCAGCAAGAAGTTCATTTGAATGCGATCTTGTAGATATTCCTACAAAAACAAGTTAGCATAGAAAATCAACGTATATAGTTATCGTAGTCAAAATGTCATAAGTATGAAACGTCGTAGACGAGGTTTCAACATTCTCCCCCTTTTTGATGATGACAACTATATAATACGAGAAATACACACACACACACACACACACACACTCCCCCTATTTAAAACTCCCCCGTCAATTTCAACACCTTCTCCCCCTTTGACATCGCAAAAAGGAAAATAAGAATATATGACAAAGCAAAGTGGAGTATTCAAAACATACTACAATACCTCAGATGGTAAAGGAGTTCATGACAGAAATAGAAATAACAAACAACGAAATAGTTCAAAACAAACTGATTAATATCAAAGGAATCTAAAATCTAAGGCTTGAATCACTTCCTAAATCATCTTCATCTTCACCATTGTTGTGCCTCGAGCTTGATGACCATTGAAATGGAGCGGGGTTGAAAACTTCGGTAGATGATGAGGTGGAGCAACCAATACGTTTCCAAATTTTGTTGAGAAAGCCACGAATGGAATTAAAACGCTTTCAGTTTTCTTTTCAACATTGACCATTCGGTTTCTAAGCTTTGCTTGGTTTTGGGAAAGAGTGACCAAAGCATTCCTTGAGTTAGAGTCGGGAGAAAGAATCACTATATCATCAACGTCTTCTTCTTCTGTGGAAGGAGCAATAGGTTGAGCATGAGGAACATGTTGACGAGGTTGGGGTTGGTTTTGATCACAGTTGGCAACCCATTCTTGAAATGAAATATATGCCAAACTTCTTGGTCGTTTTGGCAAACCCATAAGACCCAATGTCTTCGATCAAAGCTCTTTGATCGCTGTGAATTCGGAATCAGGAAAAGGAATGTTAAATTTTTAAAGAATCTTCATTATATAAGCACCATAATGAAAGGTCTTATAGCGCCTTCGACGATTAACATCCATGAATTCTTTCAAAATCGCTTGAGCCCAATTGATAGGTTGACCGGAATAAATAGCATAAAGGGCTTGGAAGTTTCTTTTGTTAACAATTTCATAACTTGATGTCCGTTGAATAACGGAGTGAATCAAAGCTCTGCAGAGGATATGAGCTTGTGGGCGGAGTTGAGTGGACGTAAGTCTAGTAATGTCATCATTCAAAAATTGATGTGAGGCCTCGTCTTTATCATCCAAGTTTAAAGAAACATCAGTTTCATCCAAATCATTCCTCGTTGATGGACATTGAAGAATTTCACCAAGTCTAGCAAGTGGTAGATAAATTTGAACTCCACAAACTAATGTCCAAATATAATCATTGCGATTGTGAGGAGTATGATGGTCCAAATTAATATTAGCATAGAAAAATTTGACCAAAAGATGATTGATTTTGACATTATTTGCAGCAAAAGAGATAAGAGATTCTAACCCATTTGCTCTTACAACTTGTTGAATCCGATAAGCGTCGAATTCTTCAAATTTTATGAAAGCACCCGGAAAGAAGTTAGATCTACTCATTTGTGCAAAACGTTGTCTTGCTTGCTCCTTCCATAGCCATTGATCTATGTTTGAGGTAGATGGCCTGGATCTTTTTTGTTTTGGAGCCATTTGTGAATTTGAGGAAGAACGATTTGATTTTAAATGGGGAAAGACTGAAAAAGAAGATGAAGAATGAAGATAAAAGAAAGGTAGGGATTGAATAAAGGGGTAGTTACATTGAAAAACGTGCAAAAGCAATTCAATTTTGAAAAGCCAGCAGATTTCAGACGTCTAAAATATCCAATTCAGACGTCTGAATCGAATAAAATCGAGTCAGCAAGAAATTAATTCAATTTAGGCTATATTCAGACTTCTGGTTTTGGAGATTCAAACGTTTGAGTTTGAAGAAAAATTTCTTCTTCTTCAATATTCAGACGTCTGAAATACCCTTTTCAGACGTCTGAAATATGTATCAAAACACAATTCAGATCAAAAAAAATTGAAGAAAATAAAAGGATTATATTAATATTTGAATGAAATATAGCATACAATTATGATCATTCAAAAAAAATATAGATAAATGATAACATTAGTTCGAATTACTTGGAGTTTTGCAATCTTCCGGTTCAATCTTGGTTATCTCCGTGTATGGTTGCAATGGAGACCAATAGGGTTGACGTTCTCAAGAGTTTGGAGAAACCGGAGGACACTGTGGACTAGGTTCCCATGGATTCAAAGTTGAAGGTTGAACTACATCTTTCTTTGGAGATGTACTACATAATTTTAATGCCACTTGTTCAATGAAACTAAGTCAATTGGCATTAACTTTCTGTTCGTAATACATCTCTCGTTGCAAATCCAACTGTTCTTTCTGGTAATGATGAATCTCGGCTATTTTTTCTTTGGTTGATGAAGAACCGAAGAAAAGAAATCGACGAGATTTCTTCTTTTCTGGAGTATAACCAGATGGTTCGTACGAAGGATGAGGTCTAACCGGTTCACGTGGTGTTGGAGTAGCCAATATTTCGATGGAAGATGTAGAATATGATGAGGGTGAGTTGTCAGAGTTGTTGTTGTTTGAAGCCATGGTGAGGAGGAGAAAAATCATATTTAAATCCATAGTAATAAGCCTTTGGTAAAAAGAAGTACGAAATTAGTTTATAAAAGAAAGTGAAAAGATCAAAAATAGAATGTTAGTTAAAAAATGGTGGCTGAGATGATATAAACAATAATATTCACATATTTAAAAACAGTGAAAACAAGAGGTTCTAAATGAAAGTTAGTTTTAGATACTTAAGAGGTAAGATTTTTTATGTGTAAAGATAAGCAGAGACATCAATATCTCAGAGAAAGATATCATAAATTTTTAAGTGAGACGATACCAAGCTCTCGTCTGAGTTTGATAAAAATATTTTCTAAAAGAGGTTTCGTAAAAGTATCAGCCAACTGATTTTCAGAAGAAACAAAATCCAAATTTATTGTTCCTTTTTCAACATTATCACGAAGAAAATGATGACGAATGTCAATATGTTTTGTTCATGAATGACTGACAGGATTTTTAGACAAGTTAATAGCACTAGAATTGTCACGGTATGTAGTTGAATTTGTCAAGCTTATATTGAAATCTCTAAGCCTTTGTTGCATATAGATTACTTGAGTAAAGGCCAAAGCAGCAGAAATATATTCTGCTTCATATGTAGAGAGAGAAACGCAGTTTTATTTCTTACTAAACCAAGATACGAGTGATTTTTCAATAAAATGGCATGTACCACTTGTGCTTTTTCGATCTGTTCGAGATCCACCGAAATCGGCATCACTATATGAAACTAACTCGAACGGACATTCTTTTGGATAGAATAGACTGAAATCCTTGGTGTTAGTGAGATAATGTAATATACGTTTCACGGCTCTTAAATGTGATTCTTTTGGGTTGGCCTGAAATCTAGCACATAAACAGACACTCATCATTATATCAGGTCGACTTGCCATTAAATATAGTAATGATCCAATCATACTTCGGTATAATTTTTGGTCAACACTTTTTTCACTTTCATCTTTTTCAAGATGTGTTGTTGTACTCATTGGAGTCGGTTTGGCAGAACTATTTTCCATTCTGAATCGTTTGATTAAATTATCACAATATTTTTCTTGATTAATGAAAATGCCATTTTGAAGTTGTTTAATTTGTAAACCAAGAAAATATGTTAGTTCTCCCAAGTGAGACATTTAAAATTCCTTGGTCATTAATTCGAAGAAGTCATGACACAACTTGTCATTGGTAGAACCAAAAATGATATTATCAACATAAATTTAAACTATTAAAACATCCTTTTTCGAATGTTTAATAAAAAGTGTTTGATCAACTTTCCTAATTTGAAATCCCGAAGAAATTAGATATGTCTTTAGTCGATCGTACCAAGCACATGGTGCTTGTTTTAAACCATATATAGCTTTCCTAAGTTTGTAGACATGATCTGGAAATTTCTCGTGAATCAATAAGGGAGGCTATTCAACATACACGTTTTATTTTATATAACCATTCAGAAGAGCACTTTTAACGCCCATTTGATAAAGTTTGAAACTGTGAAAACATGCATAGGCCATTAAGATCTGTATTGCTTCTAGTCTTGCAACTGGAGCAAACGTTTCATCGTAATCAATTCCTTCTTCTTGGTTGTATCCTTGTACAACTAACCTTGCTTTATTTCTGGTAATGTTGCCTTGTTCATCTGCTTTGTTTTGTAGACCCATTTCGTTCCAATAACAGTTTGGCCACTTGGTCTAGGAACTAATTCCCAAACTTCATTGCATTCAAACTGATTTAGCTCTTCTTGCATTGCAATTATCCAGTAGTCGTTTGTGGAAGCTTCTTTGGGATTTTTTGGTTCGATATTGGAAAAGAATGCTACGAGGCCCATTTGATTTAGTTGACCCTAGTTCATACGTTTGAATTAATTTCTTCGATAATATTTTGAACCGGATGATCCCGTAATATTTTTGGTGGAGATCTTAATTCATCATGATTATTATAAACAATGTTTTCATCATTTTCAAGATTTGTAGTTTCCATATTTGTGATGTTATCTGGAAAATCATCGTCATCTTCTATACTTGGTTTTTTTTAAAATTTTCATCAAAAGATATGTGTAAAGTTTCTTCAACAGTATTTGATCTTTTATTAAATACGCGATAAGCTTTGCTATGATCTGAATATCCTGGAAAGATTCCTTCGTCGGATTTCGCATTGAATTTTCCAAGCTGATCTTTGGTATTTAACATAAAACATTTTGAACCAAAAACTTTGAAATAAGATATCTTTGGTTTTTTTCCAGTAAAAAGATCATAAGAAGTGTTTTTCGTGAGAGGTCGAATAGGCACACGATTCAAAACATAACATGCAGTTGCAACA
The DNA here is from genome assembly GCA_030765085.1 of Allium cepa. NCBI lineage: Eukaryota > Viridiplantae > Streptophyta > Magnoliopsida > Asparagales > Amaryllidaceae > Allium > Allium cepa. Next base: position 947,790,209 of record CM060945.1, on the reverse strand, counting down.
GCTTCTGCCCAAAACTGTTTTGGAAGAGTGCTTCCATTTAACAAAGTTCTTGCACATTCTTGTAAAGTTCCGTTTTTACGTTCTACAACTCCATTTTGTTGTGGGGTTCTAGGAAACGAAAAATTATGAAAAAATCCTTTCTTTTTACAAAAATGGTCAAAATCTTCGTTTTCAAATTCTCCTCCATGATCACTTCTTATGTTCTTTATTTTTAAACCTTTTAAATTTTGAATTCGTTTGACAAAAACTTTAAAATGCTCAAACGCGTCACCTTTATTTTTCATAAAAATGATCCAAGTATATATAGAAAAATCATCTACTATTACAAACACATATCTATTGTGGTTTAAGGATTGAACTTGAGTTGGCCCAAATAGATCCATGTGTAGTAATTCAAGTGGTTGTAATGTAGAAATAACTTTCTTAGATTTAAAAGATGATTTGATAAATTTTCCTAATTGACATGTATCACAAATATGATTGACTTTGAAGTTCATTTTTGGTAAACCTCTGACTAACTTATTTTTAGAAAGCTTATTTATAGTTTTGAAGTTAATATGACAGAATCTTTTGTGCCATAGCCAAGGATCATTTTCATTAGCTATTAAACACATATCTGAATTATGATTGGTTTTCATATTCAGAATATAGATATTTCTGTCTCCATTTCCTTCAAATATAAGATTTTGATTTTTATCAAAAATGCTACACTTATCTTCAGAAAAAGAGATTTTGAATCCTTTGTCACATAACTGGCTGATACTTAAAAGATTGTGTTTTAAGTTTTTGACTAGTAAAACATTGGAAATAAGAGGTAAATCAGATGTACCGACATTGCTGACGTCGCCTTTTCCGATGATATATCCTTTGGAATTGTCTCCAAAAGTGACAGAGCCTCCATTGGAGTAAGTAGTGTTTGATAGAATATTTTTGTCTCCAGTCATATGTTTTGAGCAACCGCTGTCGAGCATCCATTTTCCTCTCTTTTTAAGTGGGTCCTGCAAATAATAATAATGATATTGGTAACCACTTTGTGATAGGTTCCTAAGAGTTAGGTCTTAGGAAACCAAACCCAAGTGAGTTCAGTATCCCCCTTAAAAATATAATTTTTATTTTTATGAACTGTTTCCAAAAGGATATTTATATATTTATTCCTAATCAAACTATTGTTTGTTTTAGGAACCCATATTTTTATAGTTTTTGAATTATTGTTCCTTTTTGGACGAGTAGTAGCATTAGAAATATTTCTCTAATTTCCTTTTTAGATGGAGCCTTTGATTTCTTAGAATATCCTAGTCCCTTTTTATTAGAAGTGGATTGATATTTTTGAAGAATATTGGATAGAGTTTCTCGACCTTTTTTAAAGTTAGAAATATTTTTAGTAATATTATCTAACTTGATTTTAAGACAAGTAATATCTAAATCTATCATTTTGATCTTAATTTTTAGCTCATGATTTTCAGAGACAAGAGAATCATTCTTTTCTTTTTGAGTTTCAATTTCTTGACTTAATAAAGTAAGTTGAGAGTTATCATTAGCGAAGGTATCTTGAAGTTTTTCAAGTTCTTCTTCTAATATTTTCTTTTCATCATTAAGCATATCTCTCTCGAATTCTATTTTTCTCTGATTTTCTATAGCCTCTTTATATTTTCTTTTGATACTTTTTAAGGTATCAAGAAGTTCTGAATTATTTCAATCATATCATCGAAAGTAGGATCATTTACCTCATTCTTTGTAGCCATGAAACAAACATTTGCTTGTTCTTCTTCACTGTCACTGTTGCTTTCTGAAGAAGAAGAATCTAAGCCATCCCATGTTACTGAAAATGCTTTTCTTTTAAACTTGTCCTTTCGATTCTTATTGTGATATGTTTTCTTTTGTTCTGGGCAATCTTTTGCATGTGCCCTTTCTTATGGCAGTTAAAGCATTCTAGTATAGATGTAGATGGCTTATTTGTATTGTTGTTGATGTTTCTTTTCCCATTGTTTCGATTTCCTTTTCTGTACTTCAAAAACTTTTTAAAGTTTTTAGCAATGAATGCTAAGTCTTCTTCATCCGAGTCTGATTCTTCTTTTTCTGTATGAAATGCCATATTCTTTTTGTCTTGAGCTTGTACTCTTTTAGCCTGCAAATTTACTTCATAGGACACTAGATTACCTATTAACTCTTCTGGTTTCATGGTAGAAAGATCATTAGCTTCTTCAATAGCTAAAACTTTTCTTTCCCATTCATCCGTTAAAGAGTTAAGGATTTTTGAAACAATATCAAAATCGGAGTATGTTTCTCCTAGTCCTAGTAATGAATGATGAATATCTTGAAATCTGGAGTACATATCATTTATAGACTCATCTTGCTTCATTCTAAAATTTTGAAATTGATTCTTAAGCATAGATATTTTACTTTGTTTAACCTTGTTAGTACCTTCATGAGTCACTTTTAGTGTTCTCCATATTTCATACGCAGTGTTACATATACTAACTCGGTTAAATTCATTTTTATCTAATGCACAAAACGACATATTCATTGCTTTAGCATTAGTAGAAGCATCTTAGTTTTTTGCAGCTGTCCATATAGTATATTTAGTAGTAGGTGTAGTATATTCTACTTGTGTAACACTCCATGCATCAAAACTACTGGTTTGCATATAAATACGCATTCGTGTTGCCCAATAGTTGTAATTCATGCCATTGAATAGAGGAGGTCGTGCAGTAGATTGACCTTCAATAAAACTAGTATTAGTGACAGTGTTAGTGGTAGTGCTGGTGTTGTTTTCCATATTAGCAAGATATCAGATAACTGTGTAACAATTATTAGAAACCAGGCTTTGATACCAAATAAAAATGCAGTGTGGATCGTGCTATATGGAATTATATTAAACTAGTGCAGAAATAAAGTAAGTTACTATAGCAATGTAAATAAGTGAAAATAAAACAAGCACACTAGGAATTTTTATACTGGTTTGAACTTCCCGTTCTACGTCCAGTCCCAGAATCCTTCTGGAATTTCACTAACAACAATCCTCACTTAACCCGGAGGAATAGGTTTACAACACCTGAACAGGATTTCGATGCCTCAATAGCCGAAGAGGACTTCACTTGCATGAACAACATAACAGGACTTCAACTTATGCAAAGAGTATTTGACACAGTGTGTTCTTGATAACACGGATTTGTCTCTTGATAGTACAACCTTTCTATAATCTTCTCCTTTTGATGTGTGTGTGTGTGTGTGTGAAGAACATGGAAGTAAATGAATGATTTTGTATGAACTTGAATGCACAAGAGTGTTAGAATCAAAGTAGTAAAAGAATAGAAAGAGTTAGATCGATTAGGTGAATAAAACTGATGATTCTAACATGTTTATATATAGTACAAAAGGATGCAATTGTTCGTGAATAGTTATCATGAAAATATATGGACATATCTATTGATAAAAAGTCGTATCTCTTCATGGAAGAGAAATGTCTACTCAAAAATATAGCCGTTGTAGGAATTCAGACGTCTGAAAAATTAAAATCAGACTTCTGAAATTATTAACGTGCAAACCAGAAAACAAATAGGTCATTTTTGACCTGATTCAGACATCTGAAAATTACAATTCAGACTTCTGAATATTGTCTGTAAAATCAAATTTGATTACAGATTCAGACATCTGAAATGGTCAATTCAGACGTCTGAATTTGACCTGAAAATTCAAATATGCTCTATGCATGTGTGTATGTGCACGTGTCAACATATATATCCAAATGAGAGATTTTAACAATATTTTAATTCTAAACAATGAGTCAATACAAATATATGCAGCAAGAAGTTCATTTGAATCTGATCTTGTAGATATTCCTGTAAAAACAAGTTAGCATAGAAAATCAACGTATATGATTGTCGTAGTCAAAATATCATAAGTATGAAACGTCGTAGACGAGGTTTCAACATGCCATACAACCTTATTCTCCATGTTATCTGACAACATTACCTAGTAATAAGCTTGGATATTATGGGTATAAAGGTGAGGTGTTACAATGACACTTGGCCTATGCAGGGTATGACTCTATCCAAATGCTTATCTTATCGACAAAATATTCAATCTTTTTTGCAGGTGTTACATAGTATTTCTCTAGCTAAATTTAAGGGGAATTTAATAAGGCACAAAGCCGAAAGAGTCGTCCTTACAATAAAAGTTAAGACAAACCAAGAAGAGATTGAACTGATCCAACAGGTATTGTACAAAAGCTGATCTGCGATCACGATACTCGGTCCAATCAAAAGAACTATAGCGAAAAGGCAGGAGGCCACAACAGAATGAAATATTACGCTCATAGTATAAGCCATACAGATATCAAATCTGCACCCATTCCCTGGTTTTAATATTACACTAAGATATTAAAACCAAGATCCGATCTAATCGCAAGATACAGATGATGAAGCATTACACCCGAAAGCCATAATAAACGAATGACTGAACTATGCTACCAATGTTCCCAAAGCTCATACTTTGTTAACGCCCTTAGTCAGATCTGCACTGTGCATACTAAGGGCTACCTAAGCGAAACCACAATAAGTCGGAAGCATCCCAAAGGGCTACACATAAGGCCACTCAAGCGACACTCCAACGCAGATCCACACTTACAGGAAAGTAGCAAAGATGTGAGATTATGCAACAAGAGCAATATAGATCACAAGCAGCTCGGAATAATCACACAACAATCAATGCAAACTCACTCTAAATGTGCCTCTTATTATCCTCCCAAGAACCCGTATGCAAAGCCACTTCAAATTTGAGGTTTTATTACATAATTTCAAATTATTCTACCATAATTTCAGGAATTCCCACTTTCATCTCGAACTTCCAGTCAATAACACGTCATTAATAAGGGTACATCAAACAGATAACACAGATAGACTACACCTAGCAGAATCGAAGGACTGGAACACAATGGTGAGAAACAGATTATGATGATCCGCGTGCCTATCATACTATAAATAGAAAAAGCACTATAGCAAGAAAAGACCTTTTAACCTTTTCTACTTTTCAATACTTTCAAGATTTTATTGTACTCTCTACCATGAAAACCTGTAGCAGAACATATAAAGGAAGAAATATTTTCTCCATAGACGTAGGATTTTTTAACATCCGAGCCACATAAATTCCTTGTGTCCTTTTCTATTTATGCATTCTGTTATTTAAATACCCAATTTTTAGACCAGGTCTTACCTTTTCTGTACTAGATTTAAATACTAGTTTTATTTGACATTTTAACAAATAGTTAAAGTGCAACTGCCTAATTGTGCAAGCATCCAGCAATATAATTACTACCTAATGGCAAATTTAATATTACTTAACTTTGCTGATTCAAAATCATTGAGGTAATTAGTACAATAATTACTTCATCTTCAATTGGAGTGTTGTAAGCGGAAACTTTTTACTACCAACAGGAAAGTCAGAGCTTGAGATTACATTTCTGATGGCGTGGTCTTCTTGCCTAATTTTAGTAACCAATCAATATGAACTTTATGGAATTATCTACAGGTAATTGTTCAACTTATTGCTGCTAAAGAACACATTGTTTGGTCTAACAAAAGGAAGGCTCGCATGATAAATTTGATATACAAAGCCATCTCTAATAGTGCGATTTAGCCTGTGTTTGGGTGGAGTAATAGATTCTGGTTGAGCCATACTTCTCAAAAGGAAAACTCCCTACCGTCGAAGGTTTTAAAGAATGTACTTCAAACAAAAGCTAACTTGAATTTGAAAGGAATGGAAATGAACTTATTTTGTGTGTTCTGCAATGATGAGATTGAAGACAATCTCCACTTGTTCTTTAATTGTCTATTCACTTTTGATCTCTAGAAAGTATAGGAAATGCGGATTACAGATCTTATGGCTACATTAACACTAGAGGGGGCGTAAATAGTGTTTAATGGTTTATATGAATCTTTTTGGATTTTATCACAATTATACTTAAAATGATGCAATTCACAATTCACAGAAACAAATACAGATGAAAATAATAATAAAAGCAGTAAAGGAAAGAACACACCGGAATTTTATACTAGTTCGGAGTTACCCTACATCCAGTCCCACACAATTTCTTATGCAGATTTCTTTTCAAAAATAATGTCGATATTACAACCTCGATTTTAAGGCTACGAGATACACCCTCCTATCTTCGAATCCAGGGCAAACTCTCTTGATTTAACCAGGCTACAAGATCACCTAATTGATGTACGTGCTACAGTCACATCCAATTGATTTATAGGCCACAATCACACTATTTTCACTCACACTTTGATAGAAAGAGACTCGATACACTTCGATCTTTCGATTTTTGATTAGAAATGATCCTATAACTCTTAATATCACTGAAACCTTTGAGAGAGAGTGACAGAGAATCAAACTAGAGATGATCAAGTTTGATTCACTTAGGATTTCAGTAGAGTTTTATTAAAATACGAGAGAATATTTGAGTGGAGAAGAAGGAGTGAAGAAATGAAGAAAAACTAATTTAAAATTCGTTGAAAACAGCTGGTGTTTAGAGAAGAACAACATTCATGTCCATTCGTGAAAAGTTATGCTGATAGACACTTCATTGGAAATTTGAAATTTAAAATTCTACGATCACCATGCGACATGAAAGAATGGGGTATGTCGACATGCCTCCTTAAATTTTGAAAAATAATTTTGCTTTAAAATGATTTTTATTCTAAAACTTGTCAAAACAATTTCTAAATTTTATAAACCATTTAAATATAATTTAAACTTATAAAACAGATTCAAAAAGTTATCTTAAAAATATATAATCCATAATATAAAAGTAATATTAAAAACTAAGTATAGAATATATTTTGAGATTTAAAGCTCATAATATTAAAACCAGGAGATAGTTTAAAAACAAGAGATGATTTTGAAATCAAAGTATAAAAGATGATAAAAATAGTTTAAGGCTAAAATATTTAAACCGAGAGAGATGACTTCTAAAAGGTTTTTGAAAAATATTTAAAATAAGTCATTTTGAAAATTTTGTGGATTCCATTCCACTAGAGAAGGTCGTGGGTTCTATCCTACTAAAGAGGTTATGGGTTCCATCGCACTATTAAAGTGAGAAAGTGGACTCCATTCCACAATTAAAATCCGAATAAATATTTTAGTGTTATTATGAAGTTTTAACATAAATCTAGACTCTATTACTTATCTTGATATCTTGAACTCTTGAAATCTTGAACTCTTGATACTTATGAGTCTTCAGTCTTGGTTTCTTCAATCTTGAATTCGTCGGTCTTGAATTCTATACTGTGCAATCTTCATTCTTCAGTACCTGCATATATATCCTGCATATACATATATATATCTAGATAAGAATATTAGTATTTATATTTTATAACAAGTCTTAAGATTGTTGTCATCGAAACCATCATCTCAGGAGCTAACAATCTCCTCCTTTTTTATGATGACAACATTTGTTTATAAAATCTACTCCACTAAACTCTGATTCTACTCTAACTCCCCCTTATTCCAACAACTCCCCTTTAATCTACTAACTCCCCCTTAATCTAAGCCTATCTAACCTATTTTATGATTCTCCCCCTTTGTCATCAACAAAAACTAATAATCCCTATACTAATATCATACTAAAAAACTTAGTACAAACTCCCCCTAACTAAAATACTTTATTAACTAAAATTATAATTATAACTCCCCTAAATAAACTAAATTTGCAATATATGAAGCTAGAACCAATATAAAAATGCAGCACGATATGCAGTATATAATGTATGCCATATGTAATGCAGAATGAAATGTAACATGTGATGCAAAATGATCATGATATGATATGCAATGTTATGCGATATGAAATGCAATATGAGATGGGATGCATAATGATATGTAATATTAAATAATATGATAACAAGGAAAAAAATGCAAAAATTATGATAATGATATATATTTCGGTAAGAGATATTTAGAGTATATGATAAACATGAGTGATAAGTAATATCTAATAGACAAGCACATATATACATACATTTAGATATCAAAACCATTTATTATAAATCAATTTAATCAAAAAAGGTTATACACATCAATTCCTAGACTTAGGTTAATGAGACTAAAAAGGCAGTGAAGATAAGAGTTAAAGGTAACAAATGATAATAAAACGATAATGTATTCATGAAAAGTAGTCATTAAAACCAATATTAATATCTTATCAAATTGCCATGAAATATGAATAAAAAGCTATATGCATAATTTTAAAATATTATATACAAAATATTTAAGGCATTTACTATAAAGAGATATTGTTAAACAAAGTTCATTTATCAATCCAAATTATGAAATATAAATCAGTCATGTAGTATAAATCAAATCAAAAATTTAAACTAAAAAAACCAAAGTATACTTATTTACTAATCAAAAATATAAATAATATTTACGAAGTCAAAATATGAAATCAAAATAAGTACTAAATTTTAAATAAAATTTAAGAAATATAATAATATAAACTGTGTAATTATAATTTTCAAACCCGAAAACCCAATTATTTTTATAAAATAAACTATAAAATTATATTTTCATATGTTTTAAACTATATAACTAAGACATAAAAATCATTTATCAAACCAAAATATTAAGTTAAATATACATGTTTTATAAACTGAATCAAAATATAAAATCAATATGAATATTGAATTCTAAACAATATTTATGACAATAACACTTAAAATCTCTTTTATAAAATTATATATGAAAGATATATAAGTTAAACTATGTTTAAACTATATACGAAGGATAGATTTATACATTAAAAATATCAAATGTTTGAATTTTAAAAAAATATTTAAGTTCTACTAACATATCTATGTATTATATATTAACAAAAATACTATATATAATTATCTGGATTTATATATACTTTCAATATATATATTTATATATAATTTTTGAAATGCGATATAACTAAATAAAGAGACAAAGTTAAGTTGATAAATAGAGTTTGAACTAACATTTTTTGATTGAAAAGATGTTCTATTAGTTTTTGAAATCTAAGCAAAGAGTAGTGAAATTTTAATTTTGAATTTGAAAAGATTTTCAACAAAATTTAGACTGGTATGCCGATATGTATACTATGGTATATCGACACATGTACCAAAAAAAATCCAAAATTAATACTAAAGAAATATAAATTTCTATACCTATGTATTTATGTGCATTCAATATTATTATAATAACATATATATATATATATATATATATATATATATATATTATTCCTATATGCAATAATAAAGATGAGATAAAATTTTAAAAGTAAAAGTTACCGCTTTTTGCAATCCTCCATTTTTCTTACTCTGTTGTTCTCCATTGTCGTGAACCACGTGTTGACATCTTTGAAATTTGATAATGAGGTCTACTCTATTGAGATGGACTTGTTTTTTTGATCAACGTAGTATATTCATTTGCTGGATTTGAAGGTCGTATGAGAAAGATACTGATGATTTAGTAGATTGACTAACTTGGTGCCAAAATATTTGAATTTGAAATTTGAATGAACAGACACTTCAACCACTTCTGATCACTTATCAATAGGTCCAATAGTCACCATCCTCACTAAAATGTATGTTCTTCTTCTTTTTCCCATTTTTCTATTCACTGTCAAAGTTCTAGAAGGCATCTCTTTGTTTCTTAACGGAATTGGATGAAACTAGTGACAAATTGAAGAGGAAGGAAAAGGCTATGATTTGGTATAGGTTTGGTAGTGAATTTGTAAGATATTTCCGTGCAGTAGGCCGAATAGTAAGAGGAAATGCTGGAGATCCCGTGCACAGTTTTCAGTTTTTTATGACCAACTTTAAAATGTCATATCTCACTCAATTTTTATTGGAATTGGATGATCCACATATCGAAACAACCATGAGAAAGGGAACTATGATCTGAAAATTGATTTAGGACAAAATACTTAAATTCCTGGATGAAATTTGAAGTGTGCCATTCATAGTTTTAGTTTCCTTTCTCTTTGTTCATCAAAACTTCATTTGATCATAAATTGGTCATTTCTTGACGGATTTGCACAAAATTAGTGGCATTGCGAAGAAAATGAAGAGAAGTACAATATCATATTAGGTTGGAGATGGGAATCAAAGGATGCTTTTATTTTTGTTTTGGTACCCGTTTAAATGTCGATTGTCAATCACATATCCATTTGGGTTGTCTTTGAAGATAATCGATCCACCATCCTTGTAAACACTATCTTTCAAGGCTTCTGGACTTTTAATCATGTTCCTTATGAATCTAATATCCTAAATCCATTTATCTTTCTTAATTGTTGAATGGACATCTGGTGTATTTTCACCAACAGTCATCAGACGCAACTTTTCCCTGCAAAACAATATACCTTTTTAAAGTATCAAGTGACTTTTCAAAACAACTAACATATAATCTATCAGAAATTAACATACTACTTTTAGCAAATTAGTTTTTATTTATTTATTTAAAAGATTAAAAACACATACTATAAAAATTAGCCATTAAAACTTTCCAAAAATCAGATTGTGAAAACTTTGAAAACCAATGCTCTAATATCAAATGTAGGAAATGCGGATTACGGATCTTAAGGCTATATTAACACTGGAGGGGGTGAATAGTGTTTAATGAATTATATGAATCTTTTTGGATTTTATCACAATTATACTTAAAATGATGCAATTCACAATTCACAGAAACAAACACAGATGCAAATAATAATAAAAGTAGTAAAGGAAAGAACACATCGGAATTTTATACTGGTTTGGAGTTACCCTACATCCAGTCCCACACAATTTCTTGTGGAGATTTATTTTTAAATATAATGTTGATATTACAACCACAGTTTCAAGGCTACGAGATACACCCTCCTATCTTCGAGCCCAGGGAAAATTCTTTTGATTTAACCAGGCTACAAGATCACTTAATTGATTTACAGGCTATAATCACACCCGATTGATTTACGGACCACAATCACACCGTTTCCAATCACACTTTGATAGAGAGAGACTCGATACACTTTGATCTTTCGATTTTTGATTACAAATGATCCTATAACTCTGAATATCACTAAGATCTTGAGAGAGAGTGACAGGGAATCAAACTAGAGATGATCAAGTTTGATTCACTTAGAATTTCGACAGAGTTTTGTTAAAATATAAGAGAATATTTGAGTGGAGAAGAAGGAGTGACGAAATGAAGAAAAACTAACTTAAAATTCATTGAAAACAACTGGTACTTATAGAAGAATAACAGTCATGTCCATTTGTGAAAGGTTATGATGAATAGACACTTCATTTGAAAAATTGAAATTTGAATTTTTACGGTCACCATGTCGACAAGGGGGGATGGGGTATGTCGAAATGCCTCTTTGAATTTTGAAAATTAATTTTTGCTTTAAAATGATTTTTATTCTAAAACTTGTCAAAACAATTTCTAAAATTTATAAACCATTTTGAATATAATTTAAACTTATAAAAAGATTTAAAAAGTAATCTTAAAAATATATAATCTACAATATAAAAGTAATATTAAAAACTAAGTATAGAATATATTTTTGAGATTTAAAGCTTATAATATTAAAACCGGGAGATAGTTTTAAAACAAAAGATGATTTTGAAATCGAAATATAAAAGATGATAAAAATAGTTTAAGGCTAAGATATTTAAACCGAGAGAGATGAGTGTTAAAAAGTTTTTGAAATATATTTAAAATAAATCATTTTGAAAATTTCGTGATTCCATTCCACTAGAGAAGGTCACGGGTTCTATCCTACTAAAGAGGTCGTGGGTTCCATCCCACTATTAAAGCGAGAAGGTGGATTCCATTCCACAATTAAAATCCGAATAAATATTTTAGTGCTATTATGAAGTTTTAACATAAATCTAGACTCTGTTACTTATCTTGATATCTTAAACTCTTAAAATCTTGAACTCTTGATACTCATGAGTCTTTGGTCTTGGTTTCTTCAATCTTGAATTCATTAGTCTTGAATCTTTATACTATGCAGTCTTCATTCTTCAGTACCTACATATATATCATGCATATACATATATATCTAGACAAGAATATTAGTATTTATATTTTATAACAAGTCCTAAGGTTGTTGTCATCGAAACCATCATCTCAAGAACTAACAGAAAGGCTTGATGATGAAGATATGAAGAGTTAACATGACAAGAAATGGCTTGATTGAAAGGAGTCTAATCTACAAAGCAACTAGATCGAGAAGCATGCACTCGTTGGCAGTGATTGGTCCCCTTGTTTTCTTGTGTTTTCTTTTGTTTCCTTTTTTTCTTTCTTTGTCTTTGTTTTTTCTCTTTTGTCTCTTCTCTTTATTGTGCAGCAGTGTTGCACGTTATTTATTCCTTCTTGTTTTCTTTTGATTTTAGGCTCGTAGCTTGTCATAGCCTGATTGTATTTTTTCTCTTGGCTCTGCAATAAACTGGTAGGGGACCGGTTAACTCCGCTGTCTTTGCTAAGGAGAATATATGTATTATATATATGTAAATTTATTATCAAATTACATTATCAAATTAATCATATGTTGTTAATTAAAAATTAAAAAAATTATATATATGCATATATTTATTAAACATTTATATATGTTTATATATATTATAAATATATATATATATATATATAATTACAAGTATAACACACTAAGTTAATCCTTTACAAGTATAACACATCAAATTAATTCTAATAAATGTGTGCGCCTGTGTACGTGTGTATGTGTGTGTGTGTATTAATCTACATATTATGTGTGTGTGTGGTATAATAGTTATTTTCGAAGAAAAAAATTAACTTTTCTTATAATTTTCGTACGAAAATTTGTATGGATAAAAAAAATGATAAATCCATGAGGATTTAATTTTAGAAAAATTATTTGAGTTTGTAAAATATGATTGCATCGAAATATACATACATACATACATACATATATTTATAATATTAGATATATAATATCATATTATAATACAACCAACTTAAATGTTATTTTAATATATATATTTATGCTTTTAAAATACAATTTATTTTTGTACGTATACATATATTAAAATATAAAATATTTTAAATTTGAAATTAAAAGATATTTTAAATGTAGATCTAGTTTTAAATTTGGATTTCATATATATATATATATATATATATATATATATATATATATATATATATATATATATTAGACATCACATGCATATATGGAGGAGCTGATATGTCCATTGCGATGTAAATCGCAGCATTTAGATACAGATATGTTAAGCCATGTATATTGTATATGTTGCACATGCACGCACACATATATGTATATATGTTACACATGTACACATTATATTATACAAATATAACGTTAAAATAAACTTTATTTATAAATTAAATAGAATAATGGTTTTATTTAAAATTAATTTAGATTAGATCTAATTAAATTTGACTTCATATGCTCCATAAGATCCAAAATGAAATATATTTTTGGAATTTAACAATTTAACCTCGAGTGTCAACCCACTTCCAACATTTATTATGTTCTACTTATCACTAAATTACTTTGAGGGTATTTTCAATTTGGATCACTTTTGCAAACTTATCACGCAAATAGACCGGTTACAAAACTAATTACAATTATATACAACTTTCGCCAGCTCGGCGACACGTTGGTCAAATATGTACAGACAGCATCTTAGACGCTGTCCGAATTTTATTTTTTAGTTAAACATAGTTGACACTCGTATTTTGTGATAGCGCCAACTACGTATTAATACCAAAATATATAGACGCAATTTGACATGGAGCCAATGAACACAGTTTAAAATGTAGTTGGTGCTATTTAAAAATACGCCAACTATGTTTGAAAAAGAAAAAATATAGAAATCATTTGAAATGCTGCTCTTCCACTTTTGACCACCAAAATTGATCTATTTTTGTAAAGGGTCTGATGGCTGCATATGTCCTTGACAATGACCAAACTAAAAGCGCGTCGTTTTTTCTTTAATTTTTGTCTATTAACCATTAACGATGAATTATATTAATAAACTATAATTCTCTAAGTTCAAAGAGAAAAAAGGGAGAAAGAGATAAAGGAATGGGGTCGCCGCCGAGCAACGAAGTATGCAGTGTTTGCCATGACGAATTTACCCTTCCCTGTCAAGCCAATTGCTCCCACTGGTTTTGCGGTATTTTCCCTCTTCTCTAACCCTGATTTACTTTTTAATTTCTTCATATTGTTAATTTAATTGTAGTCTCCTCATTTTGTCGGTGATTGTTGCTCATTGTATTTCCTAGACATAATCCTTTTTTAAACGTTGTTTGAAACTAATTAATAAAAGCCCCAAAGAAGCAGACTGAATTGCAAATTTAAAAGCATCCTTAAGTAACAAGCTAAGGATTCGTGTACAAACTTAGAAGTATTGGATTTCAGAAATATATATTGGGATACTGAAAGTGTTTTAGCCATCCTTTCACTGTAAAGCAAAATGATTTATGTGTATTTATCAGGGGAATGTATAATGAAAGTGTGGCATCACGGATCTGCAATTCAACCATGTAAATGTCCCATATGTCGCCGCCATATCAATTTAATTATACCATCTGACGATACACAGCATCAGCGCAATAATGCAGAAGCTCGTCCAGTATTGGAAAAAGTTGAGAGGTATAATCATTTGTATGGTGGTGGATCACGCACTCTTATGCAGGTGATCTTTGAATCTGATTACCTCATATTTGTTTGGGTGAAAAGTTTCTCGATACTGCACAGATTTACACGTATCACCTGATTATTAGGTGGTGCATGAAAACTAGTTTATCACTTTTCTCTTTGGTATGATTTCATTTCTCAATTGAAACCGAACTCTTTTAATTACATGTACTCTAGTAATTCTCAATAATCAATATTCACCTATCTAATGATGAAATTCAATTAATGGGATTTAGATTAGGGGTGTGCAAATGGATAATTTGCTTTGGAACTGTCAAAAAATATTAAAATCAAAAGAATCATTCAACAAACTAAAACTGAACCAAACCAAACCATTTTTTTTCAAAACCAGAATCACCCGAACCAAAAGTAATTAGTTCGGTTCAAATGGTTTAATTGGTTGGTCGTTAAATGACTAATTCTTTTGTTGCTAACATACAATGAAGTTAAAACACTTGATTGAGTCCATAATAATTTCAAAAAACATTATCGTTAACTGAAAGAGAAACAACGTTTTTATGATATCAATACCTAATAACATTGACTATGATTGTTACCTTATCTTGAATTGGTTTAAGTTTCATATTTGATTCAATTAGTCGGTTTTGTTTTAGAATATTGAAAACCTAGGCCGTCTAAAAACCAAATAAATACAAAAATATGAACCAAATCCAATCCATTAGCGAAATAAACCGAACCAAACTAACTAAATTTATTTGGTCTGCTCGGTTTATTCGGTTTGAATCATAAATGCTCACCTTAATTATGATAGGTTTCATAATGCATATTGTGCTTCCATTGTGAAAATTATGTAACAGTGAACTTTTCCTGCATTCTGGTCCTTTTGTTATGTATGATTACCCTTTTTATACTTCTTTCATGGTGGTTATTTCATGCTTTTGGTTTCGCCATGGTTATTAATTGTGCAACCTTTTGGTTCATAGATCGTATAAAACTTAGTTCCTCGTAAATGGCTTTTAGGTTTTATCATTGTATTGGACATGTACCATGCTTTCTTAACTATATGCTACCATGAGACTAATCAATCTGAATTATAAATTACATTTACGCCATGATGCATAATATTCCCTATTTGATCTCCTTGAATTTTGTATTCAAATTTTCAACTTGCAGTCGGTCTTTTATTAAAAACAAATAGGTTTTATATGTTTCTTGTAAACCTATGCTTATCATATGATTCATATTCGAATCGCTTTCCGGTGCCATCTATATTGCTTGACAGCCTCCATTATTTGAGGGTATTTAACCACATCTTAGCCAACGGTCCTCTTATTCTAGAATATCCCTATTGAATTTTAATTTTATAATCTACATTAACCTCTGCGTTTTCGTCTTGTTTGACGTTTTAACATTATTGAATACTATAATATTATCTTCATTTTTTAACCCCGTGGCTTTTATTAAACTTATAGTGGCCACATAGAAAATCTATTCTTCTTTTGCTGAAGTAAATTTGTTTAATCATGTTTATTTCCATATTTCCAGAGGATACAAGACCTCCCTTTCTTTATCAGAAGGTTATTAAGAGAACTGATGGATCCTCAGAGGTCACTGCCTCTTGTGTTCCGGGCAAGGACGATGTTTGCTGTAAGTAAACTCTTTAGATATTTTAGAGCATTATTTCCTTGCTCATACAAAATCACTTTAACCATCCATTTTTTATACTGGAATGTTATAACTAGTTAATAACTTGATAGATGTGGTTTTCAACATCGCTGGATATGCAGACACAAATATCCAATCTTGTCTTTTTTGTGTTTTGGCGTAACGACCAGTTAGAGGGGATTATTCTTTATGTTTTGGTCATGGCCAGTCATCCTCACTGTGCTGTTTATATCTTTTGGTAGGGAATGTGCTTCAACAGAATATCTATAGATATAATTAAATTTAAAGGTCATTATAGAATAAAGATGTTGGTTGCACTATGAAGGTAATATTTTTATTCTACAAATCAATCATGAGAAAAAAAGAATCTTGCCCTATAATTGCGGAAAATACATGTGATGAATCTTGACCATTACAAGATCTTGATCTGTTGAGCAACTCAGCAGCTACTACAACAGCTGAAGAGTCTGAAGTGGTTCCCATCTTATTTCTCTATTTTGATGTTCAACCACCTCTACAGGCAGCAACCATCTGAAGTGAGGTCTGATATATTTGAGAGATTATATTTCCTCCAATGAGGCACTCTCCAAAATGCTAATTTGCTTATGTTTGACACTCGTCATATTCATTTCCAATACATATTGTGTCTATGTGATGTATATCATCTCCATGTCCAACACTTATCATGTCCATGTCAGATGCAACATGCATCATGTGCGTGTCAGACACAACACACGTGTTTGATTACTGCATGTTTGCTTGGTTTATGCTTGTTATGTCATCAAATGGTTAGTGTCTCTGTCGCACATTCATTGTGCTTGCGTTTGACGCTCTTCATGTTCATATTTGAAGTTACTTGTTTGTCCTTGACGTGGATACTCGTTTTGGTTTCAAGCAAAAACAAGAAGACAGAGAAATATAAGTTATTTATGGTTATATAAAGAAGAAACGCTAATATATATTGATGTTCTGATCTTTATTTGTTCATTTATTATTATTTTGGCATTTCAGATTATTATTATTTTTTTAAAAACAATTTTTTTTCAACTAATGCAAATGTTTAGAGTGAAACATTTTAAATAATATTAAATTGTGTAAAATTTGATCTTTACAGATAAGATTATTAAATTGTGTAAAGTTTGACCTTTCAGATATAAGAATGGTATTTAATCCTTATAAACAAGCCAGAAAGTGAAAACTCATTCGCAACTTACCTATTTTATATGTGCTAATAATGCAATTAGGAAGGATAGAAATACCGTGAAGAATTTTTGTGAAAAAGTATTTCAAAGTAATCCTTGCACATAAGAACCAAATGTCCAGTAATAATTTGATGCAAGATAATTACGTCTTCTTTTTTTTCCAAGAAATATATGTTCTCTTACTAAGATCCATGAAAAAACAAAGGTCAGGTGACGATTATTTTATCTGTGAAATCGATTATTCAAAATGTAATATATTTTTCTTGAAAAATCGGATCGAATATCTATGTTCATCATTAAAAATATGTGTTGTGACATTTTTAATGACTTTACATCTGAATAACCGAAAATAGTATATTATGATGTCACGAGCAAGCTATTACATCAGAGATGGAAAAATGCACTCACGCATGGCTTGATTGAGCATTAGGATTGATATATGTAGCACACAAATATATAGGAGTCTTTACTTTACATAATATCACAGTGTCTTTTGAGAAACAAAATTTCACTCCAGTCCTCAACTAAACCATGATGATGGAGATTGAGTACAGTATCTATGTTTACAAATGCAGATTGTCAGAGTTTGGTCCCTATTGGAATATAGTCCCAACACATTGGTTGTTTAGTTAATACCTGTTGCTGAGCTACTGCACTGGTGTGAAATGTCTGATGGGCTACTACACTAGTGTTATTACATGGTTATCGAGCTTCTACACTGGTGTTATACCAAATTCCAAGCACAATGTATGAATGAATTAAGTTAATGTGTTGACGAGCTACTACACTGGTGCAGTACCAAATTTAAGCACAATGAATAAATTAAGTTCTTGTACCATAATCAACACTTAGTGAAGATGTTATACTCTTTAAGAATGATAATTGTAACACCTATCTGTCCTATAATTGATTTTATATCAAGTTTTCATTTCAAAAATCGATGTATAGCCTTTTAAGAAACAAAAACTTCTATCTTTGTCCATTGTGAACGGAGGTGGGGAAGTACGGTAAATGTGTTGTTTGTGGGGTTTGTCATTACAAAAGTATATTTATGATGCTAGATTTGGTATTAAAGGAATAATTGGTTTCTAAAGAATCCTTTTCCTATACTAATCTTAAATTTTGAAATCATTTGCACAATATTAGCATTATTATATACATGTGTGTTTCATGAAAAAATTTACGATGGTACACCATATAACCAAGTCCCTTGTCTTGTGTTTTGAACATATACGTATCTTGTTTATTCCTCCTTGCTAGCACTGGTTTTTGGTTTCTGCTGATCTTTTCAATTGTTTTTTTTTTCTTAACTTTATTTGATACTTAAAGGCATATGTATTCCGTCTATTATTTATATAACTATTTCTTTTTTCTTTAACTAAGGGTGTAAAATGTTAATTATAGGAGAATTGTCGATTTCTATAGTTATCTAACCAATGGCATACAACCCCCATAATTACATGCAAATTGGTCAGCATAGATAGGATGAACCTTGGAGATGTTAAATTAATTAACTGAATTATGATTCCTGTGAAGCATATAGGAAATTTCTTAGATATACCTTCAACTCCTCTTCCGATTTTTGCTTAATTGTGGAGTGATTGTAGTAATTTATGCAAGTCAACAGAAATTTTTATATGCATTGTCCATAATGGTACAGTGTAAAAAGTGTGATGAGAAACAAAGTTTTTGGGAGTATTTTTAAATATTTTAACTACTACTAACCTGGATTGATTGTTAAAGATGTTCAGGGAAACCATCTCCCAAGTGAGCAATTGGACATCTTTTATTCTTGATGTGATGGTGGTACTTATTCATCTTTGAACTTTGGATAAATGTAAAAATTAAGGGTAAATGAATCAAAGGTTACGACTTAGTTGAATGGACAATAATCATAGGAGATCGGAACTTGATTGAGACCCTGAGTATGCTTTAAATTTGAGGATTATTTAGTGTCCTTTAGTTAATGTATCTTGCAACATGATATTGTCTTAATATTGGCATTATGCACCGTAATATACTGAATTTGCATATAAATGCTGGAATTTAGGTTTATTTAAACACAAATTCCTGTAGATATTTCATGTGACATCAGTCACAATCCGCTCCTGCAACAGTTGTAATGGAGATATTGAGACAATTTTATTATCATTAAATATGGTCGCTCGCTAGTTTCATATTGGATAAGGAGATATATGGAAAACTGTACTATTACTCATGGAGAGTGGGCTGTTCATTTTAAATCGCAAATCATTAGGAGTATTATGTAGTTTTATCATCTTACTTAGTTACTGTGGCAACAGCAGTTTCAATCATATTCTTTTCTGAATGGCTGAATTGCATGAAATCAGCCTCTGCACAATAGATGAGTAATTTCTATCCTAACACCCCCTCCCCCCCCCCCCCCCCCCACAAACCCCCCAACCCACAAACAATTTATTGTATCATTCAAATTATATTGAAGTTTGCATTAATTAATTTTCTCCTACTTAAGTACTATATATATAGTAAACCACTGGGTCATGAACATTGCAGCAACAAAGAAATTTTAACAAATGATTAATGTTCAATTTTCAAGGTGTTTATTTGCAACTTTTTTTTGTCCATTTTTATATTTCCTTTTGGTTTTTTTTTTTTTTTTTGGTCCTTTACCGGGCGGTGTTATAAATTATTAAGTTTGGAAATGCTCGACACTTTCTAAGCCACCAAAGCCAGTTATCAGAGTAAGCATCACCTACTGTTTTTATTCAGCAATCTGTACTTGTTTAGTAAAAGCAAACAAGTAACATGACTTTTTCCATTCATTGCTTTATTTTTTTAAAACTCAAAACAATCATAGCCAAACTTTTAGGATGATGTCATAGTAATTAGCAATGAAGCACAAACTAATTAAATTTCAATTGTGCAGATGGTTCTTAGTGGACTTTATGTATTGAGCCCGATCGACATTATTCCTGAAGGTACCAATGCATCATGTCTAACATAATTCACAAGCCTTTGATAATAAAAATTACAATTCAGCATTTACATAAACATTTGATGTTTTCATCATTTCAGGTTTCCTAGGATTTGTTGGCTTGCTTGATGATTTTCTGATTGTACTTGTTGTTTTTCTCCACCTAGCTACTATATATCGTTCTTTGCTTCTTAATCGCCATGGAGGAGGATATTGAATTGATTACCAGCTATTTCTCAACCATATACTTGGACATATAAAAAAGTATAGTTTAGTACATTATTGTTGTTTGTTTTGTGCAATTTATAATTCTCAATTAGGTTTTCGTAACAAATTTGCTTGCGTGAATTGAGTTCCTATTATATGATACATATAAAACTGTACTATTACTCATGAATAGGTGTGTCATTGTTTTCTATTACTATCGATGATGTCGATGTGAATGTACCAGGCTTATGGGATTGCTTCCCTTGAATTTCTCACAGTGAATGTACTTTAAATAAGTTCAACTGTTTTTTGTATATTAATACATAGACTCAGAGTAACTGTTGATATCAGATTTCTGTAGGATTGGAAGTTATCCTGATTCTTATATAGATTGTGATATTGTTTAGAATCTGAAGGATATAGGTTGTTTAATCTTCTAGTTACAAAATATAGTACAGTGGCCGTATGATCGTGCTCCATAATAAAGAAAATCACACTGGTATTCCTTGAGTGCTTGCTTTAATTTAAAGGAATGCAATAAGATTACAACTGCATGTTCGGTATGCTATACAAGTGGCTTTTTATAAGCCTGGCTTCTTAGCATCTTATACTTTCAAAACTCACTTGATTTGGTAAACATATAGAATTATCGGCATATTGCACGACCAGTCAACATGATATTTTCTACAAACTGTGGATTTAACGTATAGCATTGCATAAGCTAGATAGCGTACATTACTGAAACCAAAAAGAAAATTACTCAATTGCCTTGGAGAGCATCCCTTTTTTACATTGGAAATGGTATTAGCATCATGTACTACAAATACAACGTAAAAGGGTAAATAGAAAGAAAAATAAGGAAAAAAATAACACATTTTAACTTACTGGGCACAACACAAGAACATCAGATTTTGATTATTGTACCATTATCTCCATTTTCTGTCTCCCATTTGTACACTATTCATAAACCACGGCGCATCCATTGTTACAATACTACGACAACACTCCTACAATTTCATTCTTCACAGTTTTCTGAGTGTGTCAACCCTATCAATTACATCCAAAGCTTTTATCTTGTCGATATCAAAATCAATGATAGGAAGCATAGATTGCCTTCGAATCGGTATTTTACTATTGCGACTTCCATCCTTGGGGGAATGACTAGCACTAATGCTATGTTTAATCAGTTTACATTTTACCGTGTTAAACTCCTGGCTTTTACTAATTCCCGGGGTATGTTTCCATGACCCAACTTCTCTAAGCATTTCTTGATCCTCTTTGGTCAATATCGATGATGAACCATTGCATTTGTTGTTTTGTACCAAAACTTTCATGCCTTTTTGTGTAGGAGATCGTATGGGCGATTTGATAGGAGATTTAGTGCCTCCATTGTTTGATTTGGTGAGACTTATGAGATGGTGAAGCCACACAACTAAGTCAAGTATGTAAGCTTCGGTCTTCTCTTTTTCTGCATGATAAAGTGTCTCTATACGGATCAAATCAGTTTGCGCAGTTTGCTTTCTGCTTAATTCGGTCCTGAATCGAGAAATTGTATGACTACTGCTTTAGTTTGTTGTTGAAGAAATTGATGATAGTTTTGCTGTAGGTTGTTGTCTAAGGAACACTTACCCTGTGGTTGCCCACTCTCCAACCCAGCCAAATCCATGATGTGCTCTGATAAGATATCGTTTGAAAATGATGATGCAAAGAATAATAACCATTGACGGTATCTTGTACATATGTAAGCGAAGGAGATGAACCTCTAGTTGAATTGCTATAAAGAAGGTACATTTTCTTGCAAATATGTGCCACTAAAAATGGTAACAGGAAATATATTCTAGGACGATATGTTAGTAAAAGAACTCAGAGTTTTGTTTGTATACTTGGGCATTGAAGTTTTAAGATGAACACATAAAACGGCTGTTTATTCTACTAAAACTACTATGTATTATGGACCTAATGTTCAAAAACAGTAAACTCTTGTTTTTATAGCTGTGAAATTAAGTACTGTTTGAGAATGTGTTGATAAATTTGAGTGCTCTAGACAAAAGTTCTAAATGTCATGGGTTCGAACCTTCAAGACATCGAAATGAGTGCTCTGCTTGAATAAAGTATCACTTTTATCATTTTAAAAAACAAACAAACGGCACAGCCTACCAAATTTCGAGAGTGCAAATCCAGCAATATACAATCATTACAGTATAAAGAGGAAGTAGGTATATATTACTTGGCTGTGTTTGTGGCAACAGGAACAAGCCATCGAAGTGTTTTCTCCATTTCACATTTGATTTGGGAAGCAGTAAACTGAAAGTCAATGTAGTAAGCATTTCAGAACACAATTATTGGACTTGTACACGAAGGAAAATAAGATTAATATGATACCTCTTCCTTGACCTCAAATGACCGCAATTTGGCTCTAAAAGCAGATTTTATGCTGGGTGGTAATGCCTGGTACAGTGAGTCTCTTGTATTTGGAGGCACTGAGCCTGACCGAGATACCTATGCACAAAATATTAGCATATACTGACTTTTAAGTGCATATGCGTGCTTTTAAAGCAAGGGTTTTTTCAGTGGAGAAGTATGCATAACTAAACTAACTCTATAGTACCCACAGGTAGGCAACACTATAAGCTTTCATTTTACTATGCATGCCATAAGAAACATATAAATTTTAGGTTATGGCAATGGAGATAATCTCATGTTTGTTTATTTTATTTATTTATTTATTTATTATTTTTTTGTGGACTTGATTAGTAAAATATGCACGAGAAAGTTTTCAAAGTAGTAATTTTCATTTGAAATAAATGCTATTGAAGTGCAGCCTTCCAACTGATGTTAGTTAAGAAGCTAAACAAAGTACATTAAAGAGCAGATAGCAATAGAACCACAATCAAAATGCTTACTAGAGTATCAATTTGAGTGATAACATTGGCATAATGCAATGCAAGACCAGCACGCCCAAGTCTTTGACGAGTGTTATTCTTCGGTTGGTTACCTCCATCTACCCAGCATGTAATAATAGCACAGTTGTTAGAGCATGCGGAAAATAATTTCAGTTGAAATGCAAACTAGTGCCTTCTGATATAAATTTAACAAAAATAAAACAAAAAAAGCTGAACATTAAATACGTTACATTAGGTAAGCAAAATTCCAATTACAAAATCTAGCAGAACACGGTTAGGTCCAACAAGAGCAGACCCTGATGCAGACCTCAAAGCATCTGCCACCAAAATCTGGTATCCCCATGTGCCCACAACATTCTAACCATTCACTGTTACTTTATTTAATGTCAGTAATCTTATTTATTTGTTTTTTAATGTTGTGGATCTAATTAGGCATATGGGGACAGGATCTGAGCTCCTAGGATGAATGGGTATAGAGACTAAATTGGGTGAATTTAAGAAATTATAGGCTCGTTCAATTGATGAGTTCTCCACTGCGAGCACCAGCAAATTATCGGGTAAGTACGATAAGATTCTAAGAAGACTGCATAATTACCAGCACTTCCAAACGCACTATGAATTTCCAAATGCAAGAAATGTACAATATCCACAAGCTTTTCCATAATCTACAAGAAGAATGCAGATCATCAAAAGTTCAAAACCAAAGAAAAATCATAAATAGATAATAATTGCAGTTTAGTCCATAAAACACATGATTATTAAGTCCAGAATAGTCTCAAAAGAATGCAGATGTGTGTTTGTGTGTATAACACACGCATGCACGCGTGTGTGTGTCATTGCAGTTTATTCCACTAGAACACGCGTTTCTGAAGTCTGGAACACAATCTCATATGAGTGCAGACGTGCTTGTGTTGGTATAAATAAAATCTAGCACGGAAATATGGTGGTGTAGCAATGGGCCTTACCTTAGTTGACAAGGTGCATCTCTCCACTAAGGTTACAGTTTCAAATATCATTACAGAAGGCATTCACATAAGATCAAATATGAAGTCCCTAGTGAACTTAGTTGATGAGTTCACCCATTAATTGGAGATGTGAGTTGTGTGCAGTGAGTGTGATTGTGTGAGTGGGATTATGAGCCATGGGAACCAAAATATTATAACAAATGTGATTCTTGTGAAACATGTACACCAACAATTACTTTTATATGATCCTTTAAAGTAATGCACAACTGCACACAGATTGAAGTTGATATATTCTTCCATTATCGTTTAAATTTTACTTCAAATTGCTTAAACACTCCTTTTGATATCTTTATCTTTTGAGAAATTATGATGACTAATATAATTTGCATGAGTTTGGAAGAAAAATAAATGATATGGTGTTAAAAAAAACATCAAGCCTTTACAATAACAAAAATAAAAGGGAAAAAAAAACAATATGCAGTATAATGGAATCACATGCAGTAAATAAAAAGGCGGCACTACCTGCCTACCTCTTCCAAAATCTTGGACCAAAGTGACTTTTTCTTCAAAGTTTTTACATGTTTTTTTTGGCACTTTAATTCTTGCCTTAAAATCTGAAGATTATCCCCTACATGTCAAATGAAAAAATTATGAATTAGAATCTGTGTGATAACAATCAAATATGACATAAGTAGACTTCAGAGTGCCTGCTCAAAAAACTGATTAGTTGCTCTTGATGGAACACTAAAAATATTTAATTAAGCTAAAAAGTTGATTGGTTCAAGCCAACTGTCATTGTACAAGATGAAAATGTCAGATTGATGAATTCTCATGTTTAATGAGTAGTAGCTATTCTATTAGATTCCCATCTGTTGAAATATATCAGTTACTTTTACTGGGGGATTTTTTTTTTTAAACGCTCAGTGAGCTTATGGTTTGAAATATATTATTGTCCATATCAATGGAGTAAATCGCCCAGGACTGTTGTTTCAATTAACATTCAACAGATAGTCCAATTTTAGCTTTCTGCTTCCAACGATATTGATTTAAAACAACACGTACATATCTTTTCTGCTAATAAAGAGAATTGATCGCAGATAATTCAATCATCATCATTTCAACCATACGTGATGTATTTACCCTCTTATCATGCTTGAAACTACAGTATGATTTGAATGTGCACAGATATGTGCATGCTACAGAAATTAAATTAGTCCACGTACACTGAGTGGGCCATGATTCAAGTTGTAGTAAACGAGGATGAAGTGTATGCCATGGAAAGTTAAGGTGGCCTAAGTGCAGGAAATTGAAGGCCGTTGAAAGACTTTTCAAACCTGTATGTCGCCTGATGAAGTGGGTCGTTGTGATGCATAAAGCATTGTGCCGGACTTCAAAATTTTAGAGTTGTTTAGTTAGGGTTTAATGCAAAGTAGTCATTTCTTTTAAGTGTAATTAGTTGGTTTAGTTATGTAGTTGTCTATGCAATACAATATTATTATTTTTATATATGTACCAGTGTGAAAATTGGGAAATTTTATTTTCAGTTATGCGGTAATAAACTTTTGAAATAGTAAGTGAATACTCGGTGACAGACTTCTTTTATAACTTTGTTACAAGGAACATTTAAGAATGTTATGTAAATGGTTAGAAGAGTGTGGAACTGAAGACTGTAGTGATGTATAACAGGGATGCACGGTAAGAATTTATTTTGCGATTTGTCAGATTTTCAGAATGAATGGAGTAATTGTTTGTGAGAGTGAAGTACACTTTATAACGCATATATGGCTATAGCATGGAAGTATTGAGCATGAGAATAATGGTTAGTCAAAGTGAATTTGCCCGACAGAGAAAAATGAAGAATAAATGAGAAAATAAAAGAGAAAAGAGAATGGACGAAAGTCTGTTTTAAATATCATAAACAAAATCATACTTCAAACTAAAAATATTTAATGTATGCGTACACACGTCGTGCTTGCCAATATACTAGTAGGCATAATTTTTTACAGCATTATAAGCAATGCGCTAGTGAAAATTCATGTGTGCTGAAATACTAGTGGGCACAATTATTTAGAGCATTATTACAAGTAGCACGAGTGCTAAAGGATTAGCCGCTAGCTCTATAAATGATACTGTAGGTTATAGATCTAACGAGGTTAAGCGCTAGGTGAAAGGTAACTAGGGCTCAAGTTCCATTTCTTAGCAAGTCATCAAACAGAAAAGGTTAGGGCGCTGGGGAATTAATTGAAGTGCAACCATCTCTTGTTAAAGGAGAATCTCTTGCATTACAACCTTCACCACGATGATGTTGTTCACAGACCAAATTATTTAGTGGATTGGATTTCATTTGACTGTCTATGACACTATTACGTGTGCTCGGGTAGAAGTTTCGTATAAATGTATTGTCGTTGTTAAGTATTTTGCTTTAAGTTAATTTCTATTTAAGAGGTGGAACAGAATTGAAGCATGATGATCATACATCTGCAATGCGTTGTACATCCCATAATAGGATGGCTAAAAGACCCAAAGAAGATTTCATCTATGAGCCATTTTGCACTGAAAACTTACGAACTTTGAGCTTACCAACTTGATTTGCCTACTGCTAATGTCCCTATACTGGGACAGGACTAAAGCTAGGCAAAGGACGCATTCACCTCTAACCTCCCTTCTAATTCTTGTATATATACCATAAACAGATGGGACAAAGATTTGTAAGGTTGGATCGGATTCTACCACTTCCTTATTTAGAAAGAATTTCAGTTGCTGATTGCAATAACGATAACAGCACCACCACCACCACCAACAATAATCTTTACAATTATAAGGATGATATGTTGATTTGGTCCATATGACATTCTTTTTTGAATCCTTAAATTGTCCCCTCTTATACAAACAAAACAAAATTTTCAATCGATGGCGCATCAATTTGCAACCTCCAAAATCCAAGTCTTCAATATTTATCAATTAAAGTCGAAATATATTTAAAGAGTTATATTAGTTCAACCCACAAGGAATATTATTTTCTGCACATTAAAGTATGATAAATAAAGAATAAAGGGTACAACTATATACCCTCATTTTTCTCCTTCTCTTACTGACACCTTGTCTCACCCACCGTTATTTAGTAAAATACTTGTATCACCCTTTACACCCACCTCTTATATTTCCTTTTCTTTTGAAAAAAAGAATATAAAAAAAAAGCATTTGTTTTTCAGCTTCTGAGAAAAATAACTATAGATAGCAATCACAAAGCACAATTATTACCGACTCCACTCTAGTTTTCTACGATCACTATCGATTCAAAATCCTATTAGTAAATTATCGTAATTTGGTAGCTTTCGAACCTTAACTGCTAGAGTTGCGGTTATTTCATTTGAATCTCTTTTGATGAGGAGGAACTGCAAAAATACAATTGTTCAAGCTGATGAAATTCAAAGTGAGTTTCTCTCTGAAATTCATAGTTCTTCAAATATTTTGCATAACCGATCGTGGTGAGTGTTTGAAGTCGGATTTTTTTTTTAAATCTCTTTAAGATGACAGTTCGGAGTGCTTTAGTGGATGTACATAGTAGCACCCTAATTAAATGCTTCTTTGATTCTAATTTATCACAATTAATGCTTCAACGTACTTCAAGCATGTAAAATTTAAATACTATTATTTTTCATAATTTTTCAGGGTTGATTATAATGAATTTTAGAACATGATTCTTTCTCTTATCATGCATTAATGGGGAAAAATAATTCCTATTTTGAACACTTCATATATCTACTATTGATAAAGATAATTGATCCCAAGTTCGCCGTTTCAAGCATGGTTGAAGATACACAAATAACCATTCAATATTTATATGTTTTTATATTTCTTACATCACGTACATATGTATGTCCATCGTGTGCATTTTACTACTAGTAGTAGTAGTTAATTGCCTCAATAATTGGAGAATAAAAGGAAAACTCTCAAATTACATTCAACTATATTCAGAGATCGATCCTCACAGGTGGTCAAACCAGAACTTTACTACAAGAGCTACGTTTCAATTTAAGACGAGCATAGCTCAACCATGAGAATAACTCACCTCTTTGAACTGCAGTTGTGGACTCTTCCTCTTGAAGTTTCCGCTTATAATCTTGCTCAAATCTATCCAAGGCATGCAATTCATGGTATAGTTCCTGAAAAAGTAGCAGATTGGTAAAAGATAAATAACAAAATAAGGTAAAATACAGTTTCAAAACTTTCAAGGTACATCATTAGAAACATGGAAGAATTAAATTAGTTATAGGAGTTGTGCCAATTATCAACCATGAAAAGCTTATGGTTTTGAAAAGAGTAGTAATTAAAATAAAGTAGAATAAAAACTTATTGCGAGAGAGGCATCAACCAGAAGTTTTGTACTTCTTCATACAAGGACATAAAGGGTAAATCATAAAACAAACTCTCAATATCTGGGGATTGCTACACAAAACCAATTTTCCATCTTACTTTTCCCAATTTCTAAGGCATATACTCTAGTTATATAAACCTATACACTACAAACATGCTTTGTCGTCATAAAATACTGTTCCACGGCGATGTGAGAGGAGGTATATGCAAGGTCTATGCTTACCGCAGTATACTGAACCATGGTCATCAAATTCTGCATCATTATTTCTGCTTTTTCTTTCAATTCCCTTTGAGGCGTAAAATCTGATCCCAACCTTATTTACGGAGAAAACAAAGTAAATAAAAGCACATCATTGTTATTTTTTACATCTAAGCATGCTAGAATAGGTCATACTTCTCAAAGTAGCGATCTAAGTTGTGCCATTGAGGATCTTTACAGCGATTCCCAAATCGGACAACCTCTCCAGCAAATATTTTCAGTTCCTCCCTAGTCATCAAATTAAAGATCGAATGAAGTGAAATGGTATAACTTTTGCGATTTGGCCCTGGTTCTTTGCTATCATTGCTAGAGCAAACAATTCTTTTTAATAAGTGCTTCTCCTATAGCTTGAGCAACTCTTAAGCACCCAGAAGCACCTTTTAAAGATAACTACAAAAAAACATCTCATCTACAAAAATTTATCTATGAGAGATTCTAGTAGTAGAATTCTCGGAAGTCAGAATCATTTAGTCAGCCGAAGCTTTTAAGTTGGAGCAGGAACTGACATTTCTCTATATGGAAATTTGACAGAAAAACAATTCTAACTGGATATCTACCTTTTATCAGCAGCAGCCATCTTTAGTAACTCGTCCGTGTCTTTTGATATTAAATGTTGCACACCCTCTGATGGAAGCACAACTTCTTTCAAATGATTTATGCTCCCTTTAGAAAGTGAATGCATAAGGTTAGCACCTTTAACAACTGTGTTGGCGACCTCAAATGCTAAAATATATATCCTGTTTTCCTT
The DNA here is from genome assembly GCA_030765085.1 of Allium cepa. Classification (NCBI taxonomy): domain Eukaryota; kingdom Viridiplantae; phylum Streptophyta; class Magnoliopsida; order Asparagales; family Amaryllidaceae; genus Allium; species Allium cepa. Next base: position 947,760,253 of record CM060945.1, on the reverse strand, counting down.
TGTCGCGGCTCCAGATACAAAACCAGCACTAAACTGTAAACTTGTCATACTGCTACCAAGAGTATCCAAAACTTCGACTGCCTTTCCAAGTCCAACACTGCCAGCTCTTCCTAAAAGCGAGCTCACTTCTGCAACCTGTTAAAAAGATAGTTATACTGTGTAGTTTTGCATAATATTCGGTCTTCAAAAAAATGCGAGGTAAGCAAACATAATCTTGTGCAATAAATGTCAGAAGAGGATGCTGCATATGTAGCGCACACACACGTGCATGTGCATGCGCGGGTGCACATGCACACACACGAGTGACACGGTTTGCATAATCATATTGAATTATGGGTAATGGCTACATCCAAATCACTAATTTCAACCAGCTCGGACAAAGGACCATATGAACTTGGAAGTTCAAGGAGGAGAAATAGTTACTACTTTGATAAGCATCTCATTAATTTTATCAAATGTTGTCACAAAGAGTGCATTCTCGCAATCTACCGAAGAGGATGCAAAAAGAATAGCGAGCACATGATGCAAAAGGCATTAAAACATGCACCTGCGCACTTTGTGCTAAAAGACGTAATAAACGGATGGTGCAAACAGTTTGTTTATACGTCATGCAAATTTTTGATGTAGGAGCATCAAAATTAACCATCAATGTTATACCTGACTAGGTTTACTAGTAGCCAATTTATTATGTATGAATACATGGATGTTCATATGAAAGCTATTTATTTAATTGCCTTATTTGGATTATTTTGTTTATTTCTTTTAGTTTATCTTTATTTTATTCCTTCAAATGAGGTTGTAACCACAAACACCATGTACTTTTTTATGGCTGGAGTTATAATAAAATGATTAAGTATGTCTTTATTTTTGTCAAAAGATTATGTATGAATACATGATTATGTATGAATACATGGATGTTTATATGAAAGCTATTTATTTTTATTGCCTTATATGAAAGCATTATTTTATAAAGTACATTTTATAAACAAACTTCCTGAAAAACCTTAATGCAGATATATGTATCTTCATTTTGCAAAAATAAACCTTGTTTTCAGTACGGAAGAAAGAAAGAAAAAACACTAGTACTTTTATGGAATGTACATGTGTAAGATGAAATTTGTACATACGCATTCATGGAATCTGCTTATGCGCATATGCAATTTTTTGTGAAAAAAAATACACCTTTGCATTCCATGAATGCCCATGTATGAATTTTAAAAGTTTCCGCTAAAGCATATTTTTGTGGTAAGTTTTTTAACCAAGTCTGATTTATAATTAGTGATTTACCTTTTTATTCAAGTTTTTTCACTTAGTCGTGATTTCGAGATTAGCAGCATTAAGTGATTCCATTGACCTCAGTAAGAGATTTCATTGACCTCAATGAGTGATTCGATTGACTTTGGTTAAGCGGCTCTTAGATTATCTATTTGATTATCTATCCACCATTTATACGAATAATTGTTTGATATTTTTTGAAACCCATCAAGTAACATCACAAGTTTCAATTGTGTTTTTTTGTGCTTACTGGTTTCAGTCTATGCTCTCTTTTGATTTTTCCATGAAAGTTTACAGCATCTGCCATCATCATACGATCATGTCAATCTAGATCTCTGCAGTACTTTGATTTGTATTCATCTCAGAAATTTGATGAATGCTGCCAATGATATGATTACAACAGTTGTTTCAAGTGTTCATATGTTACTTACACAGTATTCACCAAGGAGAATCGATACAAACACATAGACCAATCAATTTATTACAAAATATGTGAATTATTTTGCCTTAATTTACAATATGGCTTTTTTTCACATGTTAATACGCTAGACTTACATACATTCACTGGATAATTGGTATTGGACTTCATCATTAGTTGTCGAAATCAAAAACAATTATATCGAACTTTGAAAGCATACAAGTACGATGCAAGAACATCAAAATTTATGACCAACTAGGTTTATTATTAGCTACTTCATTAAGTATAGATGCACACAAGGTTTGATTATCTATGAGAACAAATACGTTGTTTTTTATGCTCTTGAAATTGGAAGTTTAAATTCAAAATCTGAAATGACAGTAGTTTGTTCATGTTTATCAAGAGATAAGTATTAGCTTGAACTGTGAAGTTATACGATTCCTCAAACTGTTTGACTTGGTCCCGTCTAGTAACTCACTAACGGTATCATTGAGAGATCCTGCCATGTTTGATTGACTCATCGGTACCTATTCAACTATATCTATTATTTATAATGATGATTGTTCAACATTTCGTTCTTTAATTGCATCAAACTCAGTCTGGCAATGATCTAATGGCTCCACCGCTCTAGCATTTGCATCAAACGCCACTTGACACGAGACGTTGGACACGGTACAAACAGAGGAAATAAAGTGATTAATAGTAACCCCTTAATATGCTTACATCGATTGTAAGAATTCATTTTATTTTTAACCTTCGCTTTAGCAGAATCTCATCATTAGATCTTTCTACAACTTAACAATCGTTTAGGCATTAAACAAGCGGATAATGCTGAATGGAAACACAAAACACCTGTTGTGATCACTAGTTTGATTACTGTTATTATTATTTTCTTGAAACAGCAAAATAGCCACAAGGACACACTTAGAAAAAAAATTAGGCCGAAGGACAGCAAATTTATTTTTTTGGCTGAAGGACAATGCTAGTTATAACTAGCATTTTGTATAGTGTAAAACTGAATATAATGCTAGTTATAACTAGCATTTTGTATAATGTAAAAATTGAATATAATTGTTAAATATAACTAGCATTTGCCCTTCGGCCTAAAAATAAAACTTCATGTCCTACAGCCTAATTTTTTTTCAAAGTTTGTCTTTTTCCCCAATTCTCTCTTCTTGAAATTAGTAAGCGGTAAATATTATTTCATACGTGTTTCACAGCAAGGCTCCAGACACGTGGATCTGGAATTTATGGGATCAAGTTCCCTTGACAATAGATTATCAATTTCATAAAAAGAAATGGTAGGTATTATTTCATGTCAATGAGGCATCTTCTTTGTCACATAAAAAATAGGTTAACAAAGCAAAAATTCTAATCATAAACATATTCTAAAATATTTGGTAATAAGCAATCAGATCTCCTAACGTAAACAAACAAAACCAAACAAATTACATATGCTTATCACTTAATATATGGTGGACATGCTTCGGTTTCTAATTTAATTAGAATTATCCATGATCAATTAAATATGGTATTAATTCAACAATTTCCACATTCTTTTGAGAATTTGAGTGGCAAGTAAATTAACTTTTTTTCTATAACAAGAGTTATACTTTATCCAAGCAGAGCACTTATCATGATGCCTTAGAGGCTCAAAGTCATGACCTCTAAAATCTTTGTCTGAAATGTCATACCTCTAACCACTTGAACTAGAGATCCTTGACGATAAGTAAATTAACTTCATAATAACAAAAGGGCATATGAAGACAAAAATTATGTCAATGCAAAATATAAAAGCCTGTTATGTGCTGTACATGCATAACCTTTTTCCTAACTCTATGGACGTAAGATCGCATGAAAACTGACAATTATACTTCAAATCCCAGTAATCAAATAAAATATACGCTAGTCCTAGCTGCTCCCCATGCTTAATTTTTATCTACTTGTTACCAATGCAAAATGGATGTCAAAGGAAATATTCATGGTACACATTTTAACGATATAAAAAAATATCACGACTTTAACATGAAATGACTTCACACAAGAAATACTGCATCCTCAAAATCCAAGCTTTCAACAAATATCTTTGAAGCAAATCTTTTAGGCTCCACTTACAAATTTTTCCCAACGATATTGATCAATTTTGGCTGGCTCATTTTTTTTTAAAATTTAGAAAACTCTTGCTTCAGAGTTCTTTCAAGTTTTAACCACTTGTAATGTCTAGAGTTATAAAACTGTCAAAAACGGTATACTGTGATTTTAGCTGTATTTTTTATTTTTAAACCCATCAAATTGGTGGTTTTGGAAGTTTCTCAAGTTGTGTTTCAATTACAACCTCATAAATGTGTCATGTTTTTTATTTTTATGCTAATTTTGAGCATTGTTGTTTGTAATTTTTCACACTCAATGATTCGATGATACTGGATTTTTGAAAAAACGAACAAATGAGCAAAAAGCTCATGGATAGTCAAGTACTCGTATTTCTCACAAGTAAAGACATGAGCCGACTCGTTTGAAAATTCATATTTCCTTGGCCCGCGTATTACAACGGCTTGGTTTTTCACCCGACCCAATTCAAATAGCAACGATCGGTGCGTGTGTTGCCCCCATCTGAAGCATGGCCAACCTCTTTGACTTTCACCTACCGGCCCGGCCCAAATAGGCCCACTCACGAAAAATCTCATCCGCTCCGACAAGATTAACGGGCCAGTCCCCCCCATGGGCAATAGGCGGCGAGGTCAAGGCAAGCTACTTTAGGATGTTATGGTCCCTCGACCGCCAGCTTAGTTAATCAGCAAGCCACCAAACAACCCCCTCGTTCGGTTCAAGTCCGACGTCGCACGCAATGATCCTCTAGTTGCCTTCAATCATGTTTGCAAGCGTCGAATTTCCTCGATTTAAGAGAAATCATGCATGTGCCACACCTCTGAAAGGCTGACATCCATTGGCGCAACTCATCTGATAAAGACGCCATTGTACAACAGCTCCTTCATGTACATTGTGGACACCATAGTACCTCTGCTACAGCCAGCTCCAACTCCCACTCGGTCGGTTGTGTCTTCGGGCATTTCCATAGTATAGCTCGCCAGCTGTCTACATTTGCACCATGCAAACCACCTGGCATCACAACTGGCATGACCATCAACCCTATATCACCGTCTGCGGCCCAAAGCGTTTCTTGGGCTTGATTAGACCCATCTCAGCCGTCCAAACAACAAGTTCAGCTACTATAAATTTACCATGCATTACCACTTCACAATGGTCGAAAAACATTAAACCTTCAAGTATCTTTGTATTTTCAGTCATTTCACCTTGTAATCTAGGTTGCTGTCATCAAAGTGAAATAATAAGAAACTCCTCATAGTGTACATAGGTCGAACCACTCTAAACTCTTATCTCTTTACTTTCAGCATACTAGTACCATTTCATTTTTCATTCTTAATCGAGATACTAGTTACCGATCTTTGATAATATATTTGGCTAAAAATCTAGTCAATATTTTAACGCTAGAAGGAGGACCTCCCCCGAAAGCTTTCATTTTTTTTTCTCAAAAATACATTCCAAATTGTTACCGTAGAGCCGGCACCTCGGCCGAGGTAACAACTCCCAACGACCATGAAACTAACGACAACACAGTAGCCAGTGATGCTTGCCCTATCCATGGGCTTATCGAGGACACGTGGCCCACCATGGTACAATAATTAACAAATGTGGGTACTTTAATCCACAAAATTGAGAGTTCGAGCACAAGATTGGATGCCTAGACGACGGTCAGTTTTCCCCCACCAGTCCCCCTAATGGCTGAACAGTCTCCTCAACCTGTCCTCCGAGTAGCATTTAACCTCATGAGCATCGCTGAAGCACCGGAAAGGGTAGTTCTGTAAACTCCGCTCAAGGAGGTCCGCGTCCACCACATGAACGCTCACGTTGCACCGATGCGAGAGGACGGCCGTGATATCCCAGGGTCAGAGCCACCGTTGTGCCGCCGATCCCCTTCGGCTGAAAGACGGTCCACTTTTCATCGCTTATGAACGACGAATGCAGACTGCGATCCTCGTTTTGAACGCCTCAACGATCGAGGCCAAGGCAGGGCCCTAGAGCCTAGAGAACCATTGGTGCACTCCCGACCTCAGCGGGAGGTACCCCGGCCTAGATCCCGTGAAAGGCGACCTTGTCCACTTAGATCTCCATCGGTTGTTAGGAGCAGATCACCTACTCCAGCTAGGCGCCGACGTTCTCCTTCGCCATATTATCTTCACAGGTCCCCAACACCAGATAGGTGGTCAAGAGACCTCTCCTCCATAAGGGGCCATCATCATCCACGACAGGCAGAATCTAGCCTCTGAGAAGAAATGGCCGTCCTACTTCAGCAGATGCACATGATTCAGACGAGGAAGACTGGTGACAATGGTTCAGATGACAAGAACAAGGACCCATTCTCCGAAGAAATCTTAAGTGCTTACATCCACCGCAGGTATGTTTTGCCTTCCATAGACAAATATGAGTTTCACATGTCCTAGCCAACAGCACCAGTCGGGGGTAAGACATGTCTAATACATTTAAATTCATTATTACCTAACCCTCATATTTGCTTTTTAAAGAGAAAGGTAAAAAAGCTCGTGCAAAAATATCATTCCTCCTATATTGCATTGTCCAAATGCAGGTAGTACACAACTTATCGATTCAAAATTCTACTTGTAAAATGTGCATTTAACCTGCTACACAAATGTCCACTGAAACAATAGACCCCAAAAAAAAATAAAAAAATTAAATTAAAAAAAAAAAAAAAAGAAGAAGAAGAAGAAGAAACATATGCATGACAACAATAACCTTAGAAGAAGCCATCTGTTTGGATTTGGCTTTCTGTGACAAAGATCGACGCATTTGCGGCTCTGCGACCTCATTATCAACTCCATTTGCTGCTGATACCAAAGAGGCGTGTTGCGGCAGCCGTTCTTCTTCCTTCTCCCAATACTTTTCTTCGTCGACAATTATATCACTATTATTCAGCGCCTTCGATCTTGATTCATAAGTGGTAGCATTCACAGCACTCTCGCTTGGTGATTTGTCTACTGCAGTTGCTTTCGAACAAATCCCTCCCATTTTCTGCTTATATAGTACTGATTTGAAATCAACTTTACAAAATCATAAGGTCGAACCTATAGATTTGTCAAAAACAGCAACACAGTGAATGTAATTGATGGAATTGGAGGTTTATGGAGAAATTGGTACCTCAATTTTCAATTAGAGATGATTGATTGACCATTAACTATTCGCTGTTGAATCTTGGAGCATGGATGGAGAAATTTAAGTCCATCCAACAGTGCAGCTGTAGCATTGGCAGGAAGAAGAGGCTCAATCAATACTGACGAAGTCAAACATTACGTTTTCCCCATATTATATTCATGCCGCTTTTGTCACATACATCCTACCCCAAGAAACCAACATTTTAGACCCATATTCCTAATATTTAATTAAAAGGCCATTTGGTTAAAATGATAATAATAAAATAACAATAACGATAATAGTATTAGAGAAACAACTAATTAAAAGGGCTGTCTTTTAGATATAAAATATTCGTTGCATTAATTTCCCTAGGTTATGTTTACATTCAGTTGAACTTCATTTCACATATATACTATAATCTATACAGTGGAAATTAGGTTAAAGGGCTTCTATTTGCAGGGTAATAAGTTTTAAGGACAGAACTTTCAAATAATAAGTTTTAAGGACAATTTACAACATAATGATAAATTCATTTATCTTTTTAGATTATACAGAAAAATGATAAATCATTTTATCATTATTTCTGTATAACTGAAAATGATAAATTCTTTTATCTTTTTCCTGTAAAATGTCCTTAAAACTAATTTTTCAGAAGTTGTGTCCTTAAAACTTATTACCCTATACAAATAAGCCCTTGAAGTGAAAATCCCCAATCTATATAATTATCAAAAAAAACTTTAACGCATCCATGTTTTTGACGAGGGTTTATTGTCCAAAACCATGGACAATGACGTGGTAAATTTGTTATCTTGTTATTTATAAGTCATGCGAACCAACGCTAACGTACTTTCGAGTGCATAATTATAGATTTTGATACAAATATTTAGATGCAAAACCATATGAGTAGGAAATTGGAAACAATATAAAACGATGTCGTATATAACACATTTGTTACGTCATTTAGAGAATATGATTTACACAACTTTTTATGAACTTGTGCATGGTGAACATATGTATGTCAGTTCACCTAAATATACACTATTTTTAAACATATGTACACATTGATCTAATGAAGAATCAACTATCAAAATGTCAAGTAAATATACGTCTTTTGGTTCACCTTCAAAGGCCCAATAACATGTGTTTATATAACGCTTGCAGTCTTAACCTATGTATACGAGTATTCGGGAGTTATAAGTGAAATAAATAAATGTTAGTCAAATATCGTCAGTTGTGAGAGGAATGCTATCCAAAACAAAATAGAAAAACATGCAGGTAATATCTATAAAATTTCCACACGGTACTTGGTTACGAAAGAATATTTTGAGAGAGTCGGTGGTATATGTTAGGGGCAATTATACAATTTATTACATATATTTAACTTTGCGATCAATCTATAAAGTGTTTGTTTTCTTTTATATGTTATATTACATTATGATATAAATAATCAAGTAATTTAGAAATAAAGTGTATATAATAAGAAAATCCTTAAATGTTACGTAATTGCAGTTGCAGACGGTTGCAACCATGAGTAATAATTCATAATATAAAACAATATTTAGTTTTAAACATTCCTAGTCAAGATGTTTCGAGAAATGATATTAATATATCCATTAAGACCAATGTATGTAATGCTCTTCAAATGTTAGGCAGTATATTACGCATGACTATTGGAGGCACCAAGAAGTTACTTACTTATATATAGTTATTGGATAACTATAAAAATATCCAAATCCATCGTTTTCCGCCTTTCGATTAACCGCACGTATCCTAACTCTTCTACAACTTATCACATTCGTTGGGTTTTCGTTCAACGTGTACGAAACTCCAACGCGCAGAATATTCCCTAACGCTCAATCACCAATAAATCGCCATTTTCAACCAAAAACAAGTAAACAAGCACACATGCAACCAACAAACATGCATGCATCCAATATATTATTAGCACAACATGTATAATTTATCTATATCAAATGGAGGGATTTATATCAAAAATAGCCCGAATGTAATAATTCCCTAAAAATAGCACGTTAATGGAAAAAAAATGTGATATGCGATATAAAATCATTTTTAAGTACTTTTATTTTCTTTTATAAAAATCAAGTATGTGTTTCAAGTATAATAAAATCACATTTTAAAGTAAGAAACCATTTCAAAACATTGTTTTAATACTATAATAACAATCATAGTACGGTGAGAGAAAATATCGTCCACCTTAACAAAAGTTGACCAAACTAATGTGAAAGTATAGAGCTCTTCATCATAAGCGCCATGCAAGAAACTGCATCTAAAACGGACATCATATGCAAAAATATGAATTAATTACGAATCATAGTTAAATAAGATATTCGTTAAATTAATCAGATTATTTATTACCTAATCCATTTTCATAATTATCTTCCCCAAATCAACGATTCCTCTTCCCTTCATATGTGCATGTACAAGCACAAGTAAACCCACCATGCTCCATACCATCTCTCTTCCTTATCTTGGTCGTTACTCAACGAAATCACGAGCTGTCTTCACCAACACATTCCATTACGCAATATGTCTGCCACTGATTTGATAACAACAAGCTCGACCACCTATTGATTATCATGACCTGATAATGTGTGTTACGGCAAAAATATGTCGGACTCCCCTATTTATAGCCACACATCTCCAAAGTGACGCCATCCACTCCCCTTTGCACGAGAATCACAACACTGCTCTCCGATTTGCCTGAATCCTCCTATAGTTATGCCTAATTGAAACCATAGTTGCAGCCCAGGAACACTGATTTTGCTAATCCTAGCCATACCTTAGATCGAGCAAATGAATTCGAAGTTCTCATCGCTCCGATCTCAATGAATCTGGTTTCGTAATTTATCGTTGAGCGGATCTCATGATTTTTTAGTGAAATTAGGGAAGGTGGCCATTCTTTATAGGAAATGAATGGAACAATAAAAATGAGAATAAGAGGAGGGAAGGACTTGTGATTATTTATATTAATATTGTATTATTATTTGTTTGAATTCTCAAATAATTCATCGTACGTTTCAAGCTCGTACGATCACATGATACGTCCGATCACAACGAAACTCATTTACGTACATCACTTCATTTTCTAGTCCTAATAATATAAATCTCGTCGCTGTCTAAGAATGTACCCCGAGATGATAATTTCATACATTTCGAGATTGTTTCGTCCATCGGATCGCCTGATCTCTAAATATAGCAATGCTTGTACTCATTTTAATTCATAATGTCAATCCAAACTCAATGGAAGTGGTATCGAGTCCTTATTTGGCCGTATGCAAAAAATCATATTTTTGAGCCTTTAATTAATTAATGGTTCGATATTTAAATCAAATATTTAAATATCCTATGTTGTTACTTGGCCAAAATCCATGCTCTTGGATCATCTTTTGGACGTAGATCCACCATCACTTCCATGTTAGTGGTAATCGATTGATATTGGTGAACTTTCTAGTGGCTTGCAATTTTTAGACAACATATTAGTTTTAGGCCCAAATTGATAGTTTTGGGCTTCAAGATAAAAAAAGAATAATGGACATGGGTCGTATGGCCTGTAACTTAGCTTAGGAGTTTCTTTGAGTCATAAACCTACCTTCATGGGTACCTACCCCAAGAATGCCATGAAGACGATTGTCTAGCTTTCCTTTGTGGGTGTTCCCTTCTGGATCTTGCTAGGCTTAGATGTCGGGGACTTGTTTAACTTATGCCACTTATGCTTATGTTTCAAATGGCAACCTCTGAATCTAACTCAACTGGTGTCTCTAGCCTCAAAGCTTTCGAGTTATTAGAGGGAAAGGTAAACTTTTTGCTAAGAGCTTGGCCAGTTATAGATGCAATATTAGGATTGTGAAGTATCTTACGGCTGTCGGTTGACCGAACCACTCTCCCCTAGGCTTCTTTACATGGTCTCTAGACTACTTTAAACTCAAATTCATTCTACCTCTTTGCCCTCACTTCGTTTCTGTCCTCAATGCTTTCAGGCTTACTCCCCATCTACTTACTTCCAAATAGCTATCAGTTTTTTGTGGGCTCTATGTCGCCTGTGTGGACCTTAAGCTTCTTGAGTCAATCACTCAATTGGTTAACATGCTCTTCTGCTTGTAGAAGAAAGCTGGGTATCCGACCAACACATATTTAAACTTCCAAGCAAACACTAAGCATGCTTTCTTCATGGGTGCTCTTTGTAAAGCTGCTTGGGAAGTATTTCTTCGTCCCTCACCGGGTTAACCTTAAGCTAAGGAACACCGAGTTCCAAATCCTAATATGTTCTCTTTGTTGTTCTCCTTTCTTTTGTCTTTATTTCCCATTTCCTTTTCTTACCCTTTGACAAGGGCTTTCGTTGATTGTACCAGCTTTATTTTTGGAATATTGAGTGAGTAAGTCCATCGATTGAAGGAATTCGCTGATAATGTTCTGAATCTTAAGGTTTTATTAACCGACAGCAACCTCGATTGGTTCACTCTAATAAGAGGAACCCAGACTATGGTGGCAAAACAGGCTATGCCATCAAAGAAAACAGCCAAGTTGAAGTGTGACTACACCAAGATCACGTTCTTGGAACCCCTTGGTCAGGCCGACCATGGACGAGAACTGAGAATATGACGATGTTATTCAAGATGAGGGACTAAGAGAGTGGCAACAAGTTGATTATGAGAAGGTGAGTGATGTAATGGCTGACACCTTAATGGGAAATTTTTGATCCATGATAGCGGTTGACATCTATAACATCCACAATCTAAAGGCCTAAAGCTAAGCGCTGCAGATGCTGCAGTCATCTTAGTATTAACTTTCGATGACTAAATACGGCTATGTTAATATTATCCATAATATGAGAAGCACTTGAATATGAAACAAAACACAGATTTCAAAATCATCTTTTCACGTTACATTTTCAAAACACATGTTTCACATTATAATTACATAATCCCATAATCGTTTCCCAGGCTCAGAAAAAATATAATTATCACATAAATGTGGCAAGAGCAACATATGTTGATGCCCTTTGGTTGACCAAAGTACTACATAGACATAACTGTCTCAAGTACAACACAGTGGAAAATAAAACAAAACAACAACTCCTAAATAGCCATCCGTCAGCCACCTGCTCGTCTCTGGAAGCTTTATTCATTAACTTACAAAAACCTGTAAAACCTCAACCTTCAGCCTACTCAAATCAATTTTTGATCACTCGAGAGTTTAAGTGGAAAACGTAAACTTCGAGTAGACATAAAGCCTGGTGTGAATAATACTATGCATCTTGGTTATTTAATATTAAGTGAGACCACGCCGCTTGGTGGAATGAGTTTCCCCTCACTAACATTCTTTTAAAACATATCTTTTACAAATTATAATCTTGCAGCCAAAACTGGTTATAACTGTAAAGCATTATTATGTAAACATTCATATCAGGTAACAAGTGAACTATCTGTCCGAACACTATAGTTTTGTTTAGCTTACTATTAACCTTTGGATGACTTCGGCCTACTAGACAACATAACAAAATAATCTAACATCCGTTAGACACACTCTCCTGGATGGTCTATCCTTAACTATTTGTTAAATATTTTTGTTCTGGATGGTCTGTCCTTAACTAAACATCTCTTAGGATCACCTGATCCTAATGGTTTTGCAGGCTCACCAATAACCTATATGTATATACAAAAATATGTTCTCTTCTATGCATAATCATAATTTTAGTTTTACTTGTGACAAAGCCTTACGCACTGGAATTTTAGACTAAATTAGCTGGGGCCAATAGCTAATGTATAAGGCGAGATCATATATCAGTCTCATCTGGTATTCCAATATCCGAGTCATTTTACTTAGGGTTACCTTCCTAAAATTTTCCTTGAAAACCTTTTCATATGAAATTGATTTGAAACCTTTTAAACCAAACTAAAACAAGAAAAACATTTATACTCAATGCTTTACTCACAATCACCTTGTCATGTTATATATATACTTTGTTCAAACCTTTTGTTGATGAAAACATTTAACTTTTGAAAGTAGCCCTTTCGAATCCATCGAAAGTACCCCTTTCAAAACCATTGAAAGCACCTCTTTCGAAAATAAGTAAAAACTTTTTCTAACTTAGGCCGAAAGGCCAAAACCTTCCTTTCGAAAGCTTTAAAACCTTAGACATCATATGTTAAAACACTTCAAACATTGCTTTTAGAAACCCTTGGATAAACCTTCCCTTTTAACCCTTTCGAAAGCATCAGAAAAATATTACCTTTTGACTCCTCCGAAACCCTTGGGGGAACCACCCCTTTGAAACCTTTCTTAAAAACCTTTCACAAGTATCAAAATTTTATAAACTCAAACCTTTTGAAAACACTTGGATTCAATTTAAAACATGTGGAAAAACACCTTTTGAAACCATTTAAACCTTCTCTTTTCGAAACCATTGGGTTATACTTCAACGGAATAAAAAGGGTCTATAAAATCATCTAAGTCAAAAAGCCTATCTTTCGAAAACATTCCTAAGTAAGGAAATAATGGTGTCGAAATCACCCTTCTGAAAGCATTGGAAAAGTGGCAATTTTAAAAGCTAAGTATACCTTTCGAAACCATTGACTTCGGAAGGTAGAAGGGCGACAGCAAAGGGTTTCGACCCGTTAGAAAGCATTACTTAAAACAAAAGAGCGCAACCCATTAAAAACCTTTTCTTTTAAAATATTTGACATAATCGCAAGTCAACCATATCGAAAGCTATCCCTTCAAAAGCAAAGCAGGCGCCATTTTAATTTAAAACAAAGGCATACTCCAACCCTTTCGGAACCCAACGTTTCGACTAAATACCTTCCGCCTTTACCCAATACGCTACGTACTAAATAACTTGATACCATGCGCATTAGTTTCGAAAGCATGGTGGCGAAACACCTTAGTCGGAACCCCTTGTACCGAAAGTAGCGGAACATACTAAAAACATGTTGTTATTTTTAACTTAAAAGAGAAGCACTTTTCAACAAACCTACTATTATTTGTCAAATTTTCATTGGTTGCTAAATACCTTTTCCAAAAGTGCTGCCGATATTTTCAGAAATAAATGATAACTTTATTTTATAAAATACCCTTTCTCCTTAATTAAATATATAAAACATTTAAGTCTCATACCCTAAATAATTTTATATATTCATTAAAACACTTAGGAAAATTCGATAAAAATTCCAAAAAAAAATCCTATTTAATATGTTTTGCTAACATATATAAATTTCAGACCCAAATAATTAATTATTTAGTTGTAAAGAATTTATAACCCAACAAATCATTTTCTTTACTAGAAAATTAATATAAAATCCACATTAACTCAAAAAATTATGAAAATTGAAAGCCATCTCTAAAATAACATTTTTGATCTACATCTAAATTCACAAGGCATTTGGATCTCATCACATCAAAACATATCGTAAAATCTATATGAATAAATATATATCATCGACAAGTATATATATATATATATATAAGCATTTAATCATTCAAAACATGCTTAGGCATGCAAAATCACTTTGGATATTCATTAAAACCGAAAACCATAAGATAAGTGAGAAGTAGTATTTATTCAACTTAAGCTTTATGATTAAAGATATGAGATTTGAATGAATTTGATGTTGATTAAGCTTCCCCTTTATCTTTCTTCTTCTTACTCTTGAAAACGGTAGCCGACCTCTCTTTTAGTTTTAATTGATTTTTTTCCAATTGAAATGAAGTGATACTCATGGCTAAGGGTTTAAGGTATTAGAGAGCCCTTTTTCCTATTTTACCCCTCCCTTATAACACTTATTTTCCTAATACATTTGATTTACACACTAACATGGCATGACCACCCTTGATTATAATCAAATCCCAATCCATTAATCATCTTACATTATTTTATTTTATTTAGCTAATTAAATATCCTAAATAATGTTACTAAAAATATGGAGTGTTACAACATCCTAGTTCCACAGCGTGGGACACCGACCGTTGATTTGTATCTTAAGGAGAGTTCCAAGGAAAGTGTGTAGGGTGAGGGTCATAAGAACTGGGCATCAACATGGATGAGGGTCCCTCCTCTGAGCTAGATCCTACGTATGATCCTTTGTATCCTGAATATGAAGTTGTGCCACCGCGCGAGTCCCATACTGAGACCGATCAATTTGTGTAGGAAGCTCAATCTCATCATGTCCTTCCTTTATCAAAAGGTAAGGCTAGGCGGGTTAAAATGGTAGTTAATTTACTTACACTCGTCTCTTTTCCCTTGTACTTGAACTAATCATTATTTTTGTTGTTTTAGTGGTCTACAACCTTAACTTCGACACCTTCGACACCACCACCTAGAATGTTGTCATTCCCCTGCCCAAAGCACCCCTACTAGACCTAGAGATTGTTGAGCTTAGCCTTGACCATGGGATCCAGCACTCCCTTGACATCAAGGGTAAAAAGGGCCAATAGGGAGTCATCTAGGGATGCCCAGAATCCTTTTACCAAGCATGCCCCATATATGATGTAGAAGGGTTGGCCTAAAGGAAAGAGGTAGAGCTGTTGTGGAAAGTATCTTTAGAGATTGATTGGGCCATGGACCATAAAGACTTGGATTAGCTGCTGAGATCGTTCTAGCTCATGTCCATAGAGATCGTACCATCCACTCTCCAGCCTAGATTCAGATGGATCTAGCATCCCATGGAGTTCGTAATTAATGCACATACATAGGACACCCTTCTTGTGGTTTCCAAACTTATTTCTTTTTTTCTTTATGAAATTTCTTCTAACACCGATTTTTTAGGCCGCCCATTGCTACGTCCATGTCTAAAACAAATACTTAGAACTTGAAGGGGAGGTCCAAAAGAAGGACCATGTTCAGAAGGTGGTAAAGGAGACTTTGGAAAGAGCCACGGAGGCATTAGAGGTGGCCGAGAAAGGGGCAAAGAATGCAACCGAGGTGAGGGACATGGTAGAGAATGTAGCAGAAGATCTTAGGGAGAAGCTAGGGTGGCTGAGAGGGATGTCAAAGTTCTACGGATGATCTAAACCTACATACAACTAAATGTCGGTCATCCACTGATGTGGAGGCTGCTCGTGCGGTGAATGAGAACATATCGAGGAACTAGTTGAAGAACATGGCAAAGGCTATGTTTAAGGAAAACTACCACATGCCAATCTCCATTAGCAATTTCAATATAGAAACCCATGCTTTAACCTGGACCGAGGTGGCTGCCGAGATAAAGGGGACTTTGGTGGCCGGGTCGACCATTTTGACAATGCAATAGCCTTAGCCCGGTCAGCTAATGGGTTGACTTTGTAAATACTTCGATCTTTTGTTTTGTAAGCCTAACAAGTCAAGCTTTATGCCTTGAATTTTTGGTAATAATGAATATAAACATTTTTGCATAATGAAATTTGTCTAAATGTTTAATTTTTTTATCCTTTCTTTCTTGTTTGTGCTTGAATAGTAGTGTAGTGTATTTTGAGTATTCGACACTGTCCCCGTGTTATCCACACCTAAATGTTTTCACAAGATAGATAAAATAGTAGTGTATGATAATGAGATGGGCGATGATTGCGGCCCATTCATACAAACCATGTAAATGCAATAAGTAGAACGTATCTTGATGATAGGCTGGTCGTGGTTGGTTAAGAAGCTCGATAATAGTTCAACACGGAGGCAGGCATGTGGTGGCCGAGCCTATTTATGTTATTGACATTGTCGAGCAGTCCCAGCACGACCCGAAGCATTGAGTGACTTGAGGGTTCTCCTTGGTGACATGCAGCTAGTTTATTGGTTAGGCGGTCTCTGCATGAACTGAAGTGTTAAGTGGCTCGAGGGTTCTCCTAGGTGACATGCGGCAAGATTGAGTGGCAGGTGGTCTTAGCACGATTCGGAGCACTAAATGGCTCCAAGGTTCTCTTGGTTGACATACGATCAGTTAATCGGTTAGGCGATCCTAACACGAACAACAGTGCTTAGTAGCTCGAGGGTTCTCCTAAAAGACATGCGACCAAATTGAATGGCAGGCGGTCTTAATACAAACTGAAGCACTGAATGGCTCGAGGGTTCTCCTAAGTGACATGCAGCCAATTGATATGGTGACCTGCTTATTTCTGTGTGGCCGCATTGCAGATGTCGGAACTCGACATAACTTTGGGTAACAGTGCCAGTCTCATCAATAGTGCCCCATCCTACAAGAAGGATATGCGACATTAAGGGAGAGGGAATCAGGACCAATGTGGTCAAGCTTCTGGTCATCAATGCACCTTGGCACGAAGGGAAGAGACGTATTATCAAAATTCAATGGAGCAGTTTGGCAATCCCTAAATAAGGAAGTGAATGCACGGTAATTCACCCTCGTTGGATAGCCAATTGGAAAGAAGAAGAGCAAGGATTGTACTATCCTTAGTGGCAGAATTGGCAGTCCCAAAGCAAGGAAGTGAGCACATAATAACTAGCCCCTTCCCTGGATAGCCTAGTGGTGATAGTTATCGAACAAGAAATTGAATGTATGTAATTCACCCACATTGGATAAAAGCCATCAAGGAGGGGAGCGGGGCTCATATGGTCCATGGCGGCATAGGTCGGTTGTCCCTAAGTAAGGAATTAAGCGCATAATAACTCACCCTTCACTGGATAGCCTAGTGGTGGCAGTCCCCAAACAAGGAAGTGAATGCATGGTAATTCACCCTCGTTGGATAGCAGATTGGAAAGAAGGGAAGCGGGCCTCGCACCCTCCTTAGTGGTAGAGTCGGCAGTCCTAAAGAAAGGAAATAAGCATATAATAACTCATCGTTCACTGAATAGCCTAGTGTAGACAGTCTCCAAACAAGGAAGTGAATGCACAGTAATTCACACACGTTGGATAGCCGACCGACAAGGAGGGGAGTGGGGCTCACACGATTCTTGGTGGTAGAGGTCCGCTGTCCCCAAGCAAAAAAGTGATCACATAATAACTCACCCTTCACTAGATAGCCTAATGGTGGTAGTTCCCAAACAAGGAAGTGAATTTATGGTAATTCACCCTTGTTAAATAGCCAACCAACAAGGAGGGGAACAAGGCTTGTGTGGTCCTTAGTAGTAGTGGTCAACCATCCCTAAGCATAGAAGTGAGCAAATAACGACTCGCCCTTCACCGGATAGCCTAGTGGCGATAACATAAATGGCTTTGAAGTCTTTATTATATTATCCATAAAAGATCTTTACATCATCCTTATAATTGCGGCTCATATATAATTAGCCCAGATGTGCTCTGTGTTCTAAATGTGGGATGTATGTGTTCCATCCAGGCGTGAAAGGCTATAAGCACCATTTGATAAGATGACACTAAGGACATAGGGCCCCTCCCAATTCGAGCCAAGAACTCCTTCAGATGGGTTCTTTGTGTTTGCAAACACTCGATGCGAGATTAGATTGTTGATGATGAATTGTCAAAACTTTACTCTAAAGTTGTAGTGCTTGGCTATCTCCCTTTTTAAGTTTTGATACAAAGTTCGGCTTCAGTTCTTCATTCTTCAATGGTGTCGAGCTCGTTCCTAAGTAGTCATCATTTTTGTTTGAGCCTTTATGTAAGATGCCATGGTGAGAAGACATCGATTTTGATGAGTGGCATGGCTTCATATGCATAAGAAAGTGAGGCGATAGTATGGATGGTTGAAGTGCTGTTGGAGGATGGTTGGATTAGAGGACGAGTGGTTGTTCCTCGGTCATGTTTCATTTAGCTTTTACGAGGCACTTCTTGAGCATTGATTTAATGGTTTTCTTGATGGTTTTTACTTGTCCAATTGCTTAGGAAGTGAGTGATGGAAAAAAGCACTTCTCGATCTCGTTTCATGCACAAAAGTCCAAAGAGAGGCTGCTTTCGAATTGATTGCCTTTGTCAGTGATGATCTTCTTTGGCAAGTCGAACCGGTAGATGATGTTCATGATAATGAAACACTGCATTATGGGGGCTATGATCCCAGTGAAGGGCTTGGCCTCGACCCATTTAGTGAAGTAGTCAATAACGACTATTGCATGGTTGCATCCTCCATTGGCATTTGGAAGCTTTCCTATCAAGTCAATTCCTCAAGTGTCGAATGGCCAAAGGGAAGTCACAGCGGTGATAAGGGTAGGAGAGGCTTTAGGGATATTAGTGGACCACTGACAACCGTCGCATTTCCTAATGATGTTTATTTAATATTTGATCATATTAGGCCAATAAAAGCCTTACTAGGTAGCTTCATTGGTAAGCTCTGCCTCTCTACCTGATACTCACAAAATCCTTCGGGCTGCTCTTCTAATATTTGGCTGGCTTTACTTTTGGACAAGCACCACTGAAATGGTGTTGAGTACCCTCATTTGTAGAGCTTCCCATCTATGATCGCGTATTAAGGAGCCCGGTAGAGGACTCTTCGAGCTTCTTTACGATCGGTTCAAAGCTCTTCATTCACTATGTACTTGATCCAGGAAGCCATCCAGTTGTTTGTAGTGACATATCAGTCTCTATTATTGTTGCACCCAGCTTGTAGTAAGGGGCGTCTCGAATTTCTAACGGAACCCAAGGAGTGCTTCTTTTGGATTGCTTCCAACCTTGGCCAGCTGATCGACCTTGGGATTTTGCTCCTTAGATATCTACTCTAGATTGAACTCGATGAAGGTGTTGATCATCTTCTTTGCTTTTGCTATATATAGGACCAGTGTCTTGCCTTTTACTTGGAAAGAATCACCAATTTGATTAACGACTAGCGATGACTCGCCAAACACATGGATGGAATCGAAACTTAATTCATTTTCCATCCTAAGACCGGCCAAGAAAACCTCGTACTTGACTTTATTATTAGTTGCCTTAAATTGAGGCAGACCACAAAACAAAGTTCTCTTCCTTGAGGGTGATAATGATCAAGTTGGCCCTTGCCCCTTTCTCATTTTGATGCCACAACCACATACAGGCACCAAGCTTGTTGATTAGTGACATCCTCCACTTAATAATTGTCTGGACTTAAGCATTCAGCAATGAATCTACAACGGCATGGCCTTTGAAAAAAGTGCAGGGCTGGAAAGAGATGTAATGTTGTCCAAGATCAATGGATCACTTCAATAGCTAGCCCTTTGTCCCAGGTTGGTTGAGAATTTTCTTCAATGCTTGGTTCATTGGAACTTTGATGGGATGTGCTTGGAAATACAATCAGAGTTTTTAGGCTGCTCTGAGTAAGCAAAAAGCTAGGTTTTCCAATCATGTGTATCTTATCTTGGGAGATGAGAACCTTTTGCTAACAAGTAGATCGGCTATTGAACATTTTTGTCTTCTCTGGTCAATGCAGCATTGATCGCATAGTCATACACGATAAGATAAAGGTACAGATCCTCCCATCGATAGGCTTGGACATAAGGGTGTAGCAAGTGCTACTTTCACTCTTCATACTCCTTTTTGCACTCATCGTCCTAAGAAAATGATATTCCCTTCTTGATGAGGTCGAAGAAGGGAAGACACTGGTTAGTAGCCTTAGACATAAACCGGCTCAAAGCTGAAACCGTCCCTTTCAGGTTTTATACTTGCTTTATAGTTCTTGAGACTTGTATGTTTTAGATGGTTGGACTTTATCGGGGTTTACTTCAATTCCCTTGGTGTTAGAACATAGCCAAGAAACTTTCCTTATTGCATAACAAATGAACACTTATTTGGATTCAGTTTCATATTGTATTAACACATGATGTTGAAAGTTTCGATTAGGTTCCATATATGCCTCTTGGCCTTCTCTGACTTTACCAACATGTCATTCATACCTCTATGGATCGACTGGTCTATTTGAGAACATGCGATTGATGAGCTGTTAGTAGGTAGCAGCCACATTTCATAACCCAAATAACATGGCATGATAGTAGTATAGGCTGACATTAGTGATGAAGGAAGTATGCTCTTGGTCTAGGCTATGGGTGGCAATCTGCTTGTACCTAGAGTAAGCATCCATGAAGGTGAGGAGCTCATGTCGATTGGTCGCATCTACAAGCTGATCAATACTAGGCAATGGAAAAATGTATTGTTGTAGGCTTTGTTGAGGTCAGAGAAGTCAATGCACGTTCTTGAAGACCTACTTGGTTTCCATACTGGATTGGCTACCTAAACCGGATATTCGGCCTCTCGGGTGAAGCCATTGGTCAATAGCTTCTCTACCTCTTCTTTGCAAGCCAAGTGCCTTTCTGGGTTGAGTGGTATAGGATTTTGGTGCACGAGGGTTGCCTTTGGATCGATACTCAATGCATGGTGGATGATTCTGGGGTCAATTTCTGTCATGTCAGCGTGCCTCCAAGTAAAGACATCTTTGCTTTATTTTAGAAATTTGACTAGCTTGTGTCTGCTTTTCGGTTTAAGCTCAATGTTGATCTAAATGACTTTGTTAGGATCTATGCTATTTATAGATCTCAACTTGAGAAGACTAGATGGCCCGTCTTCAATGTTTGAATCTCCCATGTAAGGATCGAGCGAGTCATCATCCAGGCCAGGGTTCGTTTTTAAGTCATATCGGTCTAGCACGCAAATCATGCACTTTATAACATCCTCGATTGGGATAGACATCTATGCTAGAGTCAAGGGATTAAGATTGCCTTTAGCTCTTACAAATGAGTCTACCAAGGTTGAGGGGATAGTCGTTGTTGTGTTGGACGTTCAGGCATGCCAATGGGGTACGACTTTCTTATTCAATGTCACGATGAGCTCTTTTGTTCTTTAAGGAGTGGCCAAGGATATGGGATCCATGCCATCTTAGTCTTCGATGTGGTCAGTGATATCATCATGAGCCAGAGCGCTATTGGGCTTGAGAGTTCTCTTGGATGACATGTGTCTAGTTGGTGTAACTTTGCTGCTTAAGGCGGTCCTGACATGAACTGAAGGACTAATAGGTGCAAGGTTACTCGTAGGTGACACACCATCGATAGTGGTTTCTTTATGGCTAAGGACGATCCTGACACGAGAGGGAACATTGACTGGCTCGACCATTCTCCTAGGTAACACGTTGTTGATAAATCTTCTTTAAGGAATTGGATGGTCCTGACACGAATGTGAACGTTGACCAGCTTGAGCACTCTCCAAGGTGACACGTCACTCATAACCGTGACTTCTTTAGGTGGGCAATCATTTGTAGGTTGAGCTGCTAAGGTAGATGTCTCAGCTCTAGATCTTAGGGCGTCCCCAGCACAAACCTAAGTGCTAACTTGCTCGTAGGTTCTCTCGAGTGACTCTCCATTGATTATTGCAAGTTCTTATTGAAGTATGAGGACACTCTTCTTTTCTATTCTAATAGAGGTCCTATAGCACTCCCTAGATTTTTATTGATTGCTCCAGATTTCTCTAACCCTACCTTAGAGAAGGAATTTCATGATGAGTCGGTTGTACGAGACAATTGTGGAAAGTTTCAAGAGGGCTAATCGTCCAATCAAGAGGTTATAAGTAGACGGGCAATAAACCGCTACAAAGTTCTCTTATACATTTGCAGCAAGGGACTCTTTTCAAGAAATGGTCATGAGAGAGGTCATCCCTATCAGAACAATGCCAATGCCCTCAAATACATTGCTGAACAAGGCGTTGGGGATATAGTCGGAGGAAGAATTTTGAGTGCTTTGAAGACATGATTGAACACGATAATGACTGAGATATCCCCAACCACGAAGGCTTGATGCATATTTGCATTGGCCATTGCAAGGACAATGACCATATTAGGCTATGATGGGGGTTGTACATGGCTTTTCTGTCTTTGATGGTAAAGGTGCTAAACTAATCTGCTTCTAGCCTGGGTGCTTTGGACTTGTGGTGCTCTAATGAATAAACTTGGCCGACCAAACCCACTTCTCTTTGGTACATGGATTGACTCTCCATCTTCTTTTGGCAACATGAAGGCCTACGCAAATTGTCAGAATGTTGGTTATAGCCGTGATGTTTTTGTTGGGTTGTTGAGGTTGAGTCGGCTGATTGTTGTGAGCCACCAGTTGATCGACCTATTATCAAACGAACTCTATTTGTCCTCCTTCTTGGATCAGCCTTTCTATCTCGTCCTTCAATATACGTCATTGGTGGAGTGGCTATTAATTTGATGGAATTGTAGTACTTCCAATGACTGTGAAGTTCCTCCCTTCTCCTGGATCTAGTGGTGGATGGTCTTTGAAAGGGTACCTGGTTCCTAGCTGTAAGATATTTGGATTCCATAGCTCGAGTCAACATGGCATAGCTCACATACATGGGCTTGTACCAGGTGCTTTCTTCTGCACGCCTTTTGTTATTGTTTTACCGACCATTACTTTGATGGTCGGTTGTCTCATTAGGTACGGCTTTGTTTGAACGCAGTGCTTTATCTTTGCTATTTGAAATATCAACGTCCTCTATCCTCTTTATGGCCTTCACCGATAGAAATTAGTTAGGCACAAGGCCGACTGCTTCTTTAATTCCTTCCACATTCTAGACATGTTTCTCACCTCTGAGCATAGGGCTACCACTAGGCTCTTCTTTTCGATACCTTAGCCCGAGTCGACTCTTTGTCGAAGCAATTCACATACAATCGAAGATTCTCAGTCATCCCCTGCCTGATGTTACCTAGTCACTAGCCATTATGACATGGGTCTTAGAAGCAAAGAACCCGGTCTTGAAATATATGTAAAGTTGGGCCCTGGGACAAACGTTGCCTGATTGCAATTGTGGAAAGCAACGGGAGACCGGTCTAGTGAGAGTAGATGGGTATAGCAGACACTTTACGAGGTTGGAAAGTTGGCCAGCTCGGGTGATGGAGTTGAAGGAAGTGTTGTGATATGATGGGTCAACACCCTTATCGTATTTATTAGTAAACAGCAAGGCATACTACTAGTGGATGTATTCAAGATTTTCTCAGAAAATGGCTCCCCATTCTCATCATCAGATAGATCTTCGCCCCAAGCATTCCAAGCTTACATTATGTTGAGTTATTAGCGAAGATGATTAATCTCTTCCCGGATGCCAGCATCTACTTGCTGTGACAATGTGTACCACCCCATAATTTGACATTAGTTATTTAATCAGTTAGTTAATTAGTAAGGGTTCAAAAATGGAATTTTTAAAAATGATGAAATTTGACTGTGAAACTTGCACCATTGTGTTGACAGTGAAACTCTAAGCAACTTTCATATTTGGAGTTTTGCGATCGGAGTCCAAACGAAGAAGTTACGGACGAAAAATGAATTCAAAACTAAAATAATTAAATAAAAAATTAACCTTTTTGTATTAATTGAACGGGCCCACAGGCCAACCCATTATTGGGGACGGTCGACCCGTAGTGGTCGATTGGTGATCCAAAGGAGGTCGACCGGTGATGATCCGACGGCTGCAATAACCCTATGCTGTAAGGGCCTGGATTTAATATTATAAATCGTACGGTTCTGGTCGATTCTAGCGCCTACAAATTCAGGCCTATCCCTCCCTTCTTTCTTAATTTTTATAGAGGCAATAGCGAAGCTCTTTCATTTCTTATTCTCCACTTTTTTCTAATTATAAAGATAAGATATTTGTATACATATTCATATAAATTGGAGAAGAGTAGAAATCTAATAAAAAGGAGAAGAGAATCAACCATATGCGTGTTTGAGGTAACATATATATATATATATATATATATATATTTGTATTTATTTTCTTTTCCTATCCTAAATCTCTTCTCAGATATGTAATTCCAATATATGTATATACCCTTTTATACATATTTCTCGGATTAAAAAGGATTTGGAGATGAATCAAAGGTTCTACTTCATATCTGAAGATTTGGATCACTTTTAAAAGGTGAGTGGAAATTTTTATAAATTTTTTTAATATGAAAATTATCCAATTGGTATTTATTTGATTTTTTATGCCTAATTGGATAATTATATATGAGCTGTAGGCAATGAATTGAATATGATCTGAATATAATAAATAGCGCCTACATATTCTTGGTTATAAATTGATTTAGCATTGTATACAACTTGATTTGGAAATCGGTCCCAAAAGTATGAATTTAGAACATTGATTTGAATGAAATTTATTCCAGATCTTAAGTAGGTTGTATAATAATGTTATAAATATGGATTATTACCCTAATCTTATTGGAATGTAAACTTTTTACGTTTGGAATTGTTGGAATTTAGATCCGTTTAATATTTGTAAATTAGTCTGTTTTCTTTCCCTTTTAGAAAAATACTGCGTTTGATCTAACAAGGAATAAATGCAAACAGAAAGAGAATGAGATGTATAAAGTATGAATTCATTGTAGTTTACATTGTCTATTTCAGTAATAAAAAGAAATGATTATTTCTTACAATTTCAAACGATGTAATCTTTTATATTTTAAAGTAAAATATTTCGTTTTGGACTAATTTATGGAAATTATAGCGAATATCCTTTTAGATATGGTTTCGAAAATTTAACGTTATATATAACTTGAACATATTCGGTAAAAGTAAATATTAGTACGTAATTATTGCGCTTATAATAATTAAATAAAAAGCTAATAACGACACTTGCTTGTAATATTCACATTTAGGATAATTAGCTAATGAAAAAAGAATTTAAAAGGTTGTAATTGCAATAAATGGTAATAAAATGGAAGTTGCAATAATTTGACAGGTTAAATGGATTAATGGGACCGATAAAAATGGAATATTAGATATAAAAGGCTACTAATTTGAAATTAGAGATCATACATCAATGACTTAGGAAATGTTCGTTAGTGAACAAATTGACATTTATGAGCACTAAACGGGGATTTATAGATTGATATGTATTCAAGGTAAATCTTATGGTTATAAATAAAAAGGGAACTAGTAAGCTAAGTCCAATATCTAACTAAGATGATATAAATAAAGACTTAGGATGGTTAATTGGACTTAGTACGTTAATGATGCGAGGTCAGTAGAGCCACTCAATGGGAGATTGCTCTTCAGTTTAAGGCTACCAACAGTCGGTGTACTTACTACTAATGTGAGATATCACTAATCCTTGGACCCATGATGACGTGATAGATTTAGGCCTGCTTTCTTAATTGAAAAGTATTAAGTGGTCCAAATTTGGAATTAGGTGCGGTGAGGGATATCTCCATAGGGGTTCGCTTCTGGTTTGAGGTCTTAAGTGGCTGAAGGATCCGCCTCTCTTCTAAATGGAGGTATTAAGTTACCTAGTTTGATTCCAAATAAATAAATAAGGACGTCTCTAAAAAGGGTTTACTTTAGTGTTGAGGTCTTAAGTGGCTGAAGTGTCTACCTCCCTGTCGAAAGAAGTAACCTAATAAGATGACATATTCATAATTAAAGAGTGATAGTGGATATTTCGGGAAAGAAAATTTAATTTTATAAGTTAAAAGACTTGAATTTCGAATTCAGTGATTTATTTGATAATTAATTTGTTGAATTAATATTTGGAAATATTTAGAATAAATGAATCCTTAATTTGAAATGAATGGAAATGATTTCAAAAGTAAATTTAAATTCTTTCTAAATAAGAATGGAGATAGTAAACTTTTAGTTAGAATTAAAAGTGATTAATTTGGGTTTTACAATAAATCATTTTAATTAACGTGTAAAAATAGCCTTCCGGGACACTATCTTGGATTTCAACGAAACCAGCTTCATTGGATCCGTAATAGTAAATTATTTTAAGATGTATCATTTGGGCATGCAAGACCAAAACATGTAGAAAGTAAATTCAAAAATTTATATAATGATTGGGTTTAAAAAGCTATCTTCTGTAAATGATCGAATTAGGTCTCGAGACTAGTTCCATTTGTTCGAAATAGGGGTATTACATATTGAATGCCAGATCACACGCCTCGATTGGAGTTCGGGATTTTCAGGTATGTCAAGCTAGATAATTTGAAATGATATTATATATATCCTAGCCCATGCTCTTCACTGTATATGCCATACCACCACATCTTCAAGCCTATTACACCCCACGTCTTCTCCTCCTTTATATATACCATCCCGAGGGAAGAAAAAGAAGAAAATTTTTTCGAAACAAATTTATACTTAATGAAATTATAAAATTTAGATCTTAGGACTTGTTTTGTCTTTAGCTTCATCATGATCTCAGTAAATTGGCTATGTCCTTGGGTTAGAGCTTAACAACGAAGCTTTTATTTGATTATAAATATAAGGTTTAGGTTTCTTGATTATCGAAGTGGAGTTTGGCGATTTCGTCATCGTATTTGGACTAGTAGTGGTAGAAGGCGTTGGTGTCGGGTTTTAGAGGGAGTCCGATCAACTTTTGCTACATGCGTTTGTGTACTGTAATGACCCTGGGTTGCGGAGTCGCGATGTATATGTGGAGGTAAAGTGGATTTAAGAGGGGATGGTAGGATATCATTCGCAAAGAGAAGGTCGTTGGATTCGTTGGTTTGTGATTTCATCAACAGTGGAGCAAGAGAGGAAGGAGAGAAGGGTGGCCATGTGATGGGTTTACTCTGTTGTTAAAGAGAATAATTAATGAATGAATGAGAAGAGTTAATGGTGGGATTTGTTTAATTCAAATGTAATTAGTTTATTAATTTTCAATTTAAATATCGATAACTTAAGAATTTAATAGCTCTCTCATACGAGGTCCAATCGAGGCACATATTTTTGCATTGCGGTCATGATGACGAAAGCTTCGCAATGGAACTGGTTTGGACGAATTTGGAGACGATTGAAATTTGGGCTAAAATTGGACGTCATTCAATTTTAGTTCCAAATAGGAACGCCCCAATAGAAAATTCGGTGAGTTAAACTCACCTTTTTAGTTAACCGGTTATGTTATATAATTTATAATAAATTGATGATTGGATGTTTGGATGATTTACTATATTTATTAGTTGGTTTGGATATATTCCTGCCCCTGGAGCGGTTGAGACCCTATTATGTTCTCGTGTAAGAGGGAATGATCCATTGTCTACAAATTCTGCCTCAAAAATGGTTGATTTATATTTTTATGATTATATACTGTATGTGATGCCGGGGAACAAGTTGGAGGGATCCAACAGGATTCCTCACACTGTTGATTTTGTTTTCATATAATTTGATATATGAGGTGTTAGATACTATAGCTATTGATATGGACACAATTTTGCTTATTTAGTGCTTTAGTAGCACCGGGCCTTGTATTTTGGTATTTTAAAATACCATAAAATAGTAATTGAATTTAAAAGGGGATTTCAAAGTAATTTTGGAAATTACATATGTTTTAAATAATTATTCTTGAATAATTTGAAGAAGTAATTTATTTCAAAATCAAAGGTATGATTTTTCGATATTATAATTTAGTAGTATTATAAAATATCTTAAATAGAGATTTTCAAACTGTAAAATAAAGATATTTAAAATAAGTCTGTCTTTTATAATAAAGGAATATATTTTTAAAGGAAAATACATATATTTTGATATAAATAGTTCTTAACCATTTTATATAAATTTATATGTGTATATATATGTACATATATTAAAGATTATTTACAAATGTGAGATTTACAAGTGTGATAATTTCTAAAAATGATATTTTACAAATGAAGTGAAGATTTATAAAATCGTATTTTGTTAAAAAAAGTATGGATTTATAAACAACGTTTATAATTTAGAGGAAACTATCATTATTTAATACATTGATGGAACAAATCAATGGTGGATTTATTATAAGACGAGGGATGATATTGTAGAAAATAGTTAATTCTATTTTAGAAATTGAAGTTGAGGGTAATTTTGAAATGTTAAACGATATTTTATAAATAGAATGAAATTTATAAAAGGAATTTATCCATATGGGGCAACTTTAAAAACGGATGGTGATTGATGTTTTCTCTAAATGGGATTTATAAATAAGTGAGATTTATATAGGAAATAGAGTTATAAATGGAGTTCATAAATAAAGGGATTTTATAAAAGGAAGTTTTATAAAAGAGATTTATAAATATAATTTTATAAATATGGAAATGATCGTGTTGGAAGTTAAGTATGGATTTTTATCAAGGAAACATAATTATTTTTTAAAAATTGTTTATTTATATTAGTATTGTGGGCCACCTTGAAATAGGCTGGGCAAAGGAGTGCTCGGTGGCACAAATTTGGGTTAGTATTAAAATTGATGGCCGACTAATTATACTTCAAGAAATTGAAGCAACAACTAAATTTCTTATCACTTAATTATTCAATTATATATTTAATAAATATTGAAAATTTAAAATTATTTATTCAAGTAAACTTAACATTTGAATTTGAAATACGTTTTAAAATTTCAAATCTTAATTTGAAAAGTAGCTAAAGGCCTAAATAATTTTAGGCCTTACGTCTAGGCTAAACTTTTGGACTTCCACCCATTGGTCCAGACCAGTAGCCAAAGTGGGAAGAATAATTATTATTCAATCCCATGTCTAAACGCTACTATTCTAGATACTCATCACATATATAAGTTTGAATTGTCGACCCTAAATGTTAACTTATTAGACAACATAAACCATTTGGGCTCCGATGCCATTGTTAGAACTCCTCGAGTTGGCAGTGGCTGAAATGGGTAATTTTAAAAAAAAAACCATAATTAGATCAGATTAGGCTTATGAAATCTACTAATTAACATTAGATCAGATCTAGTTGTTTAATAAGGTCATATTTATTTCCATATTTTATCTAATTTAATTAATCCTAATAATTAAATATATTTAATGAATATAAGTATAAATATATCTAATATGTATTCATACATGTATTGATGATATATTGTGTATAACATGATGATATAACATATAATAACACACTAATATATATATTAGATAATGAGATTTATATCATATAATAACATGGTTAATATGTACATAAATAGATACTGAGATTTATATCTACCAAGTATATATTGGTCATATGTATATATATATATATATATTATATTAGTTGCTTCAATTTAATTATTTAATGAAATATATATATATATATATATATATAAATAATAATAAAATAAATTTTTATTTAGGAAAATATCTAACATAATTTGATTAGGTTAAATAATTAAATTCAAATTTAAAGTTAAAAAATTAAAATATCTAACCTTGACTTGGTAGAATACTTCTAAATTAAAATTCAGATTAAAGTAATTTAATTTAATTGACTAAGTATTAATATTATATAAAGCATATATAATACAACAAAAAATGCTTAATTTATTAACTTATTGTACATACATATCAAATTAAAACCTTTTTAACGCACATACACACATAATAAAATAATAAATAAATAATGTAATGTAATACACACACGCACTTTTGGTTATAATTTTTTAAACCAAAACTAAAGTTAAATCTTCTATTAATATATATATATATATATATAAGACTCTGTGTGTATTAAATATAAGACATGTATATTTGATAATAAATATATATAGTTTAGATAAGTTAATAATGTATTTTATGTTTTGAAATTGATCAAAATTATAAAGTAATTATTAAAAATTAAATATTATGTTTAGAAAATTATTACATGTGTATTAAGATATATATACATACATATATATATATATATATATACATACATACATATATATATATATATATATATATATCTAAACCATAGTTTCATACATATTTTTTTTAAATTTTAAACAAATAAGTTAGATTAAATGATTCCATTTAATTAATTATTTGAATTGCAAAATTAAATATAAATCAAAGGAGGTACTTATGGATGGGAACATGATATGTGTGATAACCTAATCTATACTACAATATAATGGATCTTAAGGCTATTTTACACTGTGGAGGAGGGGGCGGATAGTGTATTTAATTTTTTTTATCAATATACTTACAAATTTCAGACATTGTCACAGGAAATTCAAAACACATCCAAATAATATAATCATAGAAAAATTAGATAATAGTACGTAAATGCAGTAAAAGTAAAGATAAAGAAGACATCAAGAATTTTATACTGGTCCGGATTCCTAATCCTACATCCAGTCCTATACCCTGCATAGAATTTCAGTAGTCATGTCTTGACTTTAAATCAGGTGGCAATAACACCCTTTACACCTCTTGACTTTGACTTAGGTGGCAAGGACACCTACTGAAATTCGACTCGGGCAACCGACACACCCTCTAGAATTTGACTCCTGTAACTATAACACCTATCCTGTTTTTGAATTAGGAGGCAGGATAACTCCCTTTACAATCTCGTCTTAACTTTTACTTAGGTGGTTAAGATCACCCTTTTACAAGTAGTAGTAGTGGACTGTAAGAAATCGAATCATTCGATTATAATTCTACGTAGTTTGTTGATACGATTTTCCGTAGGCCTTCCATATCGTTGCTTTTGATTAGAATTGAGCGAATATTAGAGAGTTAATTATGTAGAACATAAATGCGTCTTCTCTGATCTTTTGATTAATGTAGAGAAAGAGAACTGATGTAGAAATCAGCAGCACTTCATTGAAATCTTAAAGAGAATGGGAGAGAAGAAAGAGATAAAGAAAGTAGTTAGAGCTGTTAAAAATTCAAAATTAGAGGCTTTTAAATAGAGGTTGAAGAGTTGCATTCATTCGTGAAAAGATAGCGCCAAAAATTACTTCTTTTGAAAATTTAGAAAACACCTTAATGGTCTATATGTCGACAATATTATTGATATATCATTATATACATATTAATTTGTATATTTTTTAGAACAATTTGTATGTTACAATGTATATCTTTATAAAATCCGTAGCAAAAATATTTTATAATTAAATTATATATTATTCTTATATAAAAACATTTTGAGTGGAAAAATAATTTTCTTAGTGAAGATAATTAGAGATACGATACCACTCGGGTGTTTAACATTTAATTTAAGACTCGATAAAATACTTACACAAATGCCTTAAGCTATTCCTTCTTTTATTCTTGAATTCATTGAAACTTACAGATCTCCAAATATATCTCAATTAACTCTTGATTTATGCTTATTGGTATTTTAAGTTTTTGTTCAATCATCATTTGTAAAAATCTATTAAATATTCCTGATATTTTGCATAATATACAATATAGCTCGAGAAAACATAACAATATTTATATGGTTGTTGTTATCAAAATCAATATCTTGTGTATTAACAATCTCCCTTTTTTTATGATGACAACCACTAAATATTCTATTATAAATATAATGGTGTTTAGTTAAAAACTCCACTAACTCCCCCCTGTATATATGTTATACAACTCCCCCTATCTTTTTGTGTAACATTCCAGAATTTTATCATCGCAATTTTGAATATTTAATTAATTTTAAACATACAAATAATTATTTTTCAGAATATCAATAACTTATACTCAAATATAGGGATTGATTTAATATTTAAATTGTGAATTAAATATTAATTAAATGGATTTAATAACCTTATTTAACTCCTTTAAGTAATAAATAATACAGTGAACTCATTTTGTAAACTTATTTAGAATAGTAATTAGTTCGGATAAATAATAAGAAAATCAGTTGTTAATAAAACAACTTTGTTTTTATAGACATATTTTTAATTTAATTTATGGGATTTTTCCATAATTTCTAATTTGGAAATTATGTAAATTATCGTTTGACGTATTTTTTAAAAAACGATGGTATTTTTTGAAATTTCACTGAATAAAATTGTTTGTGTATTTGGTTATTGATTTATGAACGTATCGCATTTTGGTGCATGATCATATTTTTATTTCCATCATTCGCAATTCATATGCGAATGAAATATTGTGTAAGGAATACCACAAAAACCTTCTTTTCAAAACTTTTTAAAATCAAATCAAAAATTCAAAATTTCAACTTGCGATAATGGCGATGTGCATTTTGATGCGATGGTAACTTGAAATTTTTGGCTAGCTTAGGTTAGAAGCAAAGTGATTGTTTGTTTATAAACCTAGTAAAATCAACACTTAGAATTTTTCAATACCAGTTTTCCCTCTTTCATTTTCACTTTCTTCCTTTTCTTTATTTACAGTAAATAAATAATGGCCTCTTCAATCAAAAATCAGAATCTAGCCAAATACTCATCAAAGAATTATAAAGTTAGTTCCTTTGAGTTTGTAGGGAAGAGGGCTTTGATCTATGGTGACTTGGGGTTGGATGGTGGAGTTTGGTAGTGACTGATGTGAGGAAGCTAGGACTAGGGTTTGGGTTTTCGGGTGTTATAAGCGGAGTTAGCTCGAATCGAGTATGGATTTGGGTTCGTCGTAAGGAGGAGCATCTACGGTGAAGTTTTGGTGGAGCTCGGTTATGGAATGGGAGGTGCGACATTGTGCGTGTCACGGTTAAATCCTCCAGTCATGATGGTTGTTGGGCCATTGAGTGCGAAGGCGTTGGGTCAAGGAGGTGGAGCATGTGAAGATAGAGTCGCCGGTGAAGCCATATTGAAATTTCATCGACCGAAGCTCGAGATTTGTTAAACGGCATGCACTATAATGGTTATTGTGTATAGGTGTGCACATTTTAGGAGGGAGATTGATTTTGAAACTGGGGAAGAAGGTTTAAAAGTTAATATAGGTGATTAATTATTAATTAAGTTAATTTATAATTTTATTAATCTCAAAATCTTATAAATCCAATAACTCTTGCATAGAAGGTCGGAGTTGGACGCGGTCTCTTGCATTGGACTCATATTAACCTTATCTACATGATGAAAATCAATTTATTGAATTTGGAGATAGTTGAATTTTGAGCTAAAATCGAACGTGACCAAGCCAGAACGCGCAAGCGTTACCTAAAATTTCGGTAAGTTTACTCACCTCTAAATAAATGAAATGATATCTATGTTGCTATAAATTATTATTGAGTGCTTGGATGATAGGTGGGAGTTTTAATGAAGTATAAATTAATGATAAAATTACAACGATTTAATTTAATTACGTTTAATGTAGTTAAATTAGTCATACATCATTTGTGATATCTATTTAGCAAACTAAAACACTGTTCTGCTATAATTAAATGGAATAGATTATTTTGGACATCTATCGAGCAGGATAAATCGTTGTTCCGTGCTTGCAAACTAAAATGATTATTTTTGGAAGTTAATTAATATGTGGATTAATTAATAAATAATACGTTAGCTATTAATTGTTGACAATAATATGTTTGTTATTATTGTTTGATTATTTGTTTAGATTTGAATTCCTGCTTAAAAGACGGATTGCATAAATAACCATTGTTTTGCAGAGGACCGTTGTAGAGAGACCCTAAGGGGTTTCTCACCATTATTAGTTTACTATTATATGTATCTTACTTATATTCTTATGTTGCTTATATTGATGTTTGATTGAGGTATTTGTGACCTACTATTTGATTTGTGTAAGTGTCGTTATAGCGAATACCGCTATATCGACACTTATGAAATATCATCTCTATAAACCTCTGCATGTGCGTGCTTGTATTTTTACAAAATAAATATTTGGTCGCGTTTATGCACTTTGAAAGTTGTTTAAACTATATTTTTCAAATGCTTTTGAAAATTTTGAAATAAAGGATAAGTGTTGTTTAAAATTTATAAAAGGAGTTATAAATTTGATTAATTATCTTTTAGGATAATTATTATTGTTTTTAATTTATAAAAAGATTATAAATTTGATTAATTATCTTTTGGAATAATTAATGTTGTTTTAAATAAAAATGTTATAAATTTGATTAATTATCTTTTGGGATAACTAATGTTATTTTAAATTTATGAAAAGATTTTAAATTTTATTATTTTTCTTCCAGGATAATTACTGTTATTTTAAATTTATAAAAAGATTTTAGTTTTGATTAATTATCTTTCGGGATAATTTAATGTTGTTTTAAATATATATAAAGGTTATAAATTTAATTAATCTTCTTTTAGAATAATTTATGTAGTTTTAAATTTATAAAGATATAAAAGTATTAACATTGTTCTAAATTAAATTTCTTTCAAGATTATTAACATTGTTTTAAATTTATAAAAGTATTTTAAATTTATTTATTATCTTTCGGAATAATAAATGTTGTTTTAAAGTTATAAATGATATTTTATAACTAAGAAATTCTGTAAAATTGATGTTTAAAAATAATGCTAAGTATGTAAACGGTTTTGGATTTATAGTAAACGATGTTTTAATGGCATTTGTTTTCGGCCCTTCTTTTTAATACACTTAGAGATTTAATTTTCACTTGAAAAAGATTATTTTAAAGAGTGTTGTTTAAAGTGTTTTACAAATATTTGTGATGTGATAATCAAGTACAAGTGTGGGTCAAATGTTTTAAGAGATTTAATTTTCATATAAAACCATCTTGTTATTCCTGATAGTTAATTTATTGACCATTGATCCTGCTATGTTCTTTGTGTCACTCGATCCAAGACGATTTGTTGCTTGTTTAGGGCATTTAAACTCCTACCATTCTTAAAGTTAAGAATATTGTCCAATCAAGATCGAAAGCAACACTACCCCATCTTATATGACTTTATTGTTTTCCCAAGAGTAGCACTAGCTCGTTTTCGATAGTTGATTCATCAACTATCGATTTTCATACCGTTTGCCGGAATTGACTAAAACCAAAGAGCGAGCGGAACCCAAGCTATGTGCGGTTGCTCCCATTAGTGTATCTTCGCATCTACTCTGGATTAGATTTGATGATATGCGTGCAGAGATGTGAAATACTTGGATTCTCGATAAGGTTGGCGGGGTCCGGCTTGGACGTGTCCGAGAACCATCGTAGTTCTCAAGTATATTTTCTAGAGGTACACTTTCAGTAAGGCAGGTGCACCCTCCCAATCCTTGTTGGAAAATTCCCTTTTCTTATTTGATTTAAATCTTTGAATCGTTTTCTTATTTGCATCGAGATGTTCCTGGAGCTCTTCTCGATGTTTATTATTTATTTTCATTCTTTCAAGTCCGATTTTGTTCCAACTTGTTTCCATTCTTTCATTTGTGGATGTTGTTCTTTTGAGGTAAAAACTAAGCGGCTTAGTCTCACAGAATTATTATATGTTCACCATATTACTTGAGTTTTCTCACATTGATTTTCCCGACCGATCCAGGTGTTATTGTATTATAATGCTCGGGTCAAACCAAGTATTTTTCCAGGTTGCCATTGGTGGGACATGGAGCTCATGGAGTAGAGCTAGATGTTTACTTGCCGTAGTATTTTTATTTTCCGCTTTATTATTATATATACACATCAGCAATTATAAGGTTAAGAAGTTATAATTGTCCAGGCTGATGAGGTTTGATTTTAACTCTGTTATTCCATGTATTTTAGAGTGACAGCTTTCACTATCTTTGTTATATTAAATGTCATCGTTCTGTTGAGAGAATCTTTTTTCCTTGTTTGTTTTCCTTTTCCTTTTCTTTTTACCCTAGCAATCGACCTTTTTGGCACTTAGATGCTCGACATTTGAACATCATGGATGTATTTAATGCTGACTTTTGATGGTCGAAAAAGCAGGTTGTTACATTTGGTATCAGAGCTAAAGGTTAAGTGAGAACCTGGCTTTGGTGTGGTAAACTGATTAGAGATGGGGTAAGTGACACCATAGAATGAGCTGAGAGTATTATATATACGAGAGCGTATTTGTTATTTCTATAAAAATGTATTGTGTTAATTGGTCTATTGGGTTATTTATGAATTCTGGAAGAGATGTAGGATGCCACGGTGTTGATAGGGATTTCTAAATACTCGAACAAGGCAAACAAACACGATATTGATTTTTGAAAATTCGATAAATGAAATATTTTACCTATGATTATTCATTTTATACATATAAAGAAATAATCTCCATAATCTATATAGTTATTTATGGTATGTTTGCCTGTGAAAAAGTGATAATATTTCTTTATTATCACTGTTGTCTGATTTGTCATGCTTGGATAGTTTAGGAGAATTGACTATTGTTTGTTGATTGTTGATGTATGTTCAACTAGTTTATGAGAATTTATTGTTTTGATAATTGTGAGGACATTTAAACGAACCCTTTATGAATTAAGTTTCACAACTTGATTATAAGGTGTTTTGTGCAAATGTTAAGTTAAAAGTCATCTTTTAATAAAGCTGTTTAATTTAATCTAAATGGGAAGGTAGGACATTTAGAGGACATATATTTGTGAAAAGTTTACTATAATAAAGGAAGGTTGTTATAATATAAGATTATTTTAAATAAAGGCAATTTTTTTATAAATTTTGTTTATAAAATGTATTTTAAAAAGAGATTTTGAGAATTTAAATCTCTGTATTACTTGGAATAATTTCAAAAGGATTTTTAGAAAAGCAATAATAGTATTACTTGGAAGTAATTATAAGTACAAATATTTTGAAAGAGAAATTTTAAGTGAGATACATTTTCTTTGGTTAGTTCGGGGCAAAATATCTCAATTAGTTTGTGGTAATATAAATAATCTTCTAAGTGACATCGAATGTTTGCTTCGGAGAATGTTTTAGTGCATTTAATAAATTATTCTCTTTATCATTGTGCGATAGAAATAAGTTCGAATCCGAACGAATCCAAAGCGAGTGTTAGTGAATAAATTGTTAAAGTTATTATATATATAGAAATATATGTAGTATGGTTTCAAGAAGGATTTCTGAAATAAAAACCAGATATTTAGTTCTTGAGTTTCCTTAAAGGAAATTATTTAAAATAAAAGGTATTATAGTGTTCTGATAAACGGATTTTCTTAAACTATTGGATAGAGAAGAGATAATTTAACATAAGTTTTTAAATGGGTTATCTTAGATAGAATTTTTTTAATAAGCATTATTATATTAAAACCATAGCTTTATTTAATCATCCAAGTCTCATAAACTATTTGATGTTATTAGGCTGACTAAATAAACATCTTTACCTTAGGAATGTCTAAGGAAAGTAGACTCGAGACTGAGTTGGACACTAACATTCTACTCTTCTTAGCTACTTATCAAACCAGATAAGTAAAGAGGTTAAAGTAGTCAACTCAGTTTTAAGACCCATATTTTGTTTGAGCCTCCATTTGAACTTTGAAAATAAAAGATTAAATAAAAATAAAATAAAATAAATAGACGTTTTGTATATACTCTTAGGATGTAGAAGAGTATTATTTAAGTAAGTAAAAGTGGAGTAAGTTTTTAATTTAATGTTTAATAAAGATGGTCTTTATAAAATGTTTGATAACTTCAGTCAAAGTTTATGGAATAATTTATAAATATATTTAATATTAAATGAAATGCTATAAATAAAAATGAAAGTGATTTAGAAAAAGGAATTGGTGTAATTAAGAAACCAATAAGATTAAGTACTTAAGTTATATGTAAATCATTTTATCCGTACGGTTCTTGATCTAAGGATCGAATACATAACTTCGAGGTGATTCACACTAGTCTGAAAAAGGATTTCTCACTCGATTCTTATTAGCAAACCCTTGATTAGGATTCTCGATATGATTTCGAGGTTTTCTATCATAGTATATGGATATGTGAGAGGAACATGATTTCTAATCATGGAATCTGATCGAAGTCTGCACTAGGGAGGTCAAGTGAGCGATACTAGTTCAGAAGTAAAGTCTATATATCCAAGCAAATGGTCGGATCAAATACTGCATATGGATGATTTATGTACACCATATGGGGTTAAGTGTATTTTTATGTTGTGTTGTGTGGCTTAGGAAAGTTTAAGGAATGACTTTCAATTTTGTTCTAAGGTAGCTTAGATAATCTTCTAAGAGATAACCAAAGGCTGATGAGCGTAATGGTACGCTTAGGAAATTATCTATATCCATCGACGATTGAGAAAGTTGTGAACCTAAGCAAATTATAAATCTTGTTTGTTAGTCATTTAACATTTTAAATAATGTTAATTGTCGGTTTATTCTTTTATGAAATTTTATTTGATTAACAGTGTGAATTTATAGATTACGATTTATAAGGTTGTTGTTAGGACTTAAATCCCGGTGGTTTCGAAGAAGCGATTTCGAAAGAATTTGTGAAAGAAATAATAGTAAAATTATTTTGAAAATTTTTGGTGAAGTATTATTATTTCATGGATTTGAAAGGAGTTTTTGTAAGGTGGTCTTCCAAATATTTTTGTTGTGACTAAAGTTGGGTAATTGGGAGTTTTTCGATTTGGAAGACTCGTCGGGTATATTTGTTTACTCTAGTTATTGTGTTAGGAGGAACCGTAATACCACTGGATGCTCTATGTTGTTTTGATTCTAGAGTTATACTATGCTTCGGTCGGAGGATCCCCCTCCTTGTCATAATTTATTTTGGTTTTGATTTATTTAACTTTGGAGGAATTTGAAAATATATTTTGAATATAAAATACCGGGCATTTAGTTCTAAATTTATCTTTTGAAATGACTGGAAGATTGGTATTTTATTTCAGAGTATTCTCTGCACTTTTCTCGCATATGGTTATTATATTGTTTACGTTGATATTGCTTATGATAGAAATAGCTTGTGTATTGCTCTTTTGTCAACAGGGTTCTCTTTTGGATTATGCAAGTACAAGATAAGTACAGGGAAGCAAGAGATTACTATTTGATTTTCTGCACACCGGCATTCTTATCAAGATCGTAAGTTGCTTGCTAAATAAAAATCAAATGCAAAAGAGGTATGTAGTAGACTTAGAGAATTGGTATTTTGATTGATTGCTTTATGTCCTAGATATGGAAGACCACTTGGCTTTTGTTTTCTTTTGTTGATTTGAGATAGTTATGGTAGGTTGTAGTTTTTACGGATCAACCGCGCAGTGGAGGTGCTGCCGAAATTATTCGTAACATAAAGGACTTTAAAATGTTAGCAACTCATTTTAATTAATAGTTTTTAAACCTTAAGGGTTTGGAGACAGTTTCTTTCTTTGAGAAATTCGGGGACGAAATTCTTTAAAAGGGGAGAATGTAACATCTTGGAATTTAGTCATTCTGATTTTGAATATTTGATTAATATTTAACATATAAACAATTAGTTTTCAGAATATAAATAACTTATATTCGAATATAGTGATTGATTAAATATTTAAATTATGAATTAATTATTAATTAAATGGATTTAATAACCTTATTTAACTCCTTTTAATCAATAAATAATGACGGTGAACTCATTTTGTAAATTTATTTACAATAATAAATTGTTCGAATAAATAACAAGAAAATCAATTGTTAATAAAATGGCTTGGTTTTTATTGAAATATTTTTAATTTAATTTATGGGATTTTTTCATATTTTGAAATTTTACAGAATAAAATAACCTATGTATTTTACTGTTGATCTGCAATCATATCGCATTTTGGTGAAAGATCGTATTTTTATTTTTGTCATTTGCAGTTCGTATGCGAATGGAATATTGTGCAGCGTAATGTCGCAAAAACCTTCTTTTCAAAACTTTTTAAACCAAATCAAAATTTAAATTTTCAACTTGAATTAATGGTGATATGCATTTTGATATGATGGTAACCTGAAATTTTTTGATAGCTTGGGTAGGAAGTGATGTGCACGAAAATATGCATATTTTTACCACCATATTTAATATATTTAAATTATATAAATGATCATATTGGGTATTTTAACTTGTTTAAACCAAATTCAAATTATTTTCAAATTGTCACATATTCATCTTCATATAGGGGAAAATGGTCATTTTTGTGCATATATTAAATTGAGAAAATTTAATTGGAAATTTATATATTATTTTGTAGGAATTTAAACTCAATTACAAGTGGTTTCATGGAGGAATAGCATGCAAAAATAAGAGACAAAAGAATGAAGATGGAAATAATTCAAAGTGAAGAACATGGAGGACCCCACCCACTTACCTTGATTTTCAATTAGAAGCTAATGCACATGCTAAAAGGACATTAAAGCTTCATTTACATTTAAGTGGGGGGTTATTGAAGATAATCATAACTTGGCCACCACACTTCATACAAGGGCATTTTGGTCATTCACCAAAAATATGCATTAGGATTTCTAACTTGTATAAATACCCCTTATGTTTCATATAACCTTCTTCCTTGGTCTCTCTTAGTTTTAGTTTAGGCTCAAATTAAAAAATCTCTTCTTCTTTCTTTTCATGGCTACTTAGCCATATTTCTTTTCATGTAATTTTCCTTTATTTTATGCAACGTTAATTAATATTCTCTCTTATTTACATGCTCTTTTACTTTCTTGTTAGTAGTTAGTTCATTTTTGTGCAAGTGGAGTAGATTTTATTTTCCATTAGCTTTCATTTTCCTCTTCTTCTTTTTTTTGTTTATTTCATGTGGCTTTCTACTTGTGTTGATAGGATAACACAAATGAGAGGCTAATCCTTTCAATGTATGGGTGATGAAGCTCTCTTGAATCATGTAGATGCAACATAGCTTCTCATTTATGTCTCTTTTGTGCTTAATGGAAAGTTAGATGTTTGTGTGATTTTGTGTTTAATATTGAGTTTGATAGCTTATGTTGTTCAAAACAAATAGGCTATGCTTAGTCATATGAATCACTAATTACCTCTTCATCTCCATATGATCATGGTAATGAAAGTGGATTTAGAATCAAAATTTGATGGTTTATGTTTCTAATTCAATAGTTTATAAGCCTTGCTCAAAATAGATTCTACTTTTAATTTTATGTCATTTTCATCAAAGTTAGTAAGTGAGTTAGATGGTGCATTAAAGTTTGATGGTTTTAGTATGTTAATCAATAACATAATTAGTCCATGCTTATGATAAATGCATCATCTAAACTCACGAATGACCAAAAAGAGATCATAATTTCATTATGTTAATTTATGTGATCATGAGTGGGGATTTACCTCTAAATTGCTCTTTAATCTCATATTTTTATTCTCCTTAGTTCTAGCTTGTTTTTACTTTTTTTTATAGTTAACAATTTCCTCTCATTTTGGTCTAATTTGATTGAATTGAAAAATTTTAAATCTTAAAAAATCTCTATGGATCGACCCGTACTCGCCACGTACTACAATGGTACGCCGTACACTTGCGGCTATTTTATTTCAAAATTTATCGACATTTTTCTAATCAATAGAAAATTCATCGTTAAACAGGAAGCATAGTGATTATTTGTTTATAAATCAAGTAAAGTCAACACTTAGAATTTTTCAACACCACTTTTCCTTTTTCCATTTTCACTTTCCTCCCTTTCTTCATTTACAGTAAACGAATAATGGCCTCTTCAATCAAAAATCAAAATCAAACCACATACTCATCAAAAATTTATAAAGTTAGTTCCTTTGAGTTTGTAGCGAAGAGAGCTTTGATCTATGGTGAGTTAGGGTTGTACGGTTAAGTTTTGCAGTGACCGACGTGAGGAAGCCAGGGCTAGGGTTTGGGTTTTTGAGTGTTATAGGCGTAGTCAGCTCAAATCGAGTACGGATTTGGGTTCATCGTAAGGAGGAGCATCCACGGTGAAGTTTTGGTGGAGCTTGGTTGTGGAATGGGAGGTGCGACGTTGTGGGTGTCATGGTCAAAACCTCCAGGTCGTGATGGTGGTTGGGCCGTTGAGTGTGAAGATGTTGTGTTAAGGAGGTGGAGCACGCGAAGAGAAAGTCGTCGGTGAAGTTAGATTAAAATTTCATCGATCATGGCTCGAGATTTGTTGAATGGCATGCACGACAATGGAATATCACGTACAGGCATCCATGTTTTGAGAGGGAGATTCATTTTGAAATTGGGAAAGAAGATTTAAAAGTTAATATAGGTGATTAATCATTAATGAAGTTACTTTATTAATCTTATTAATCTCAAAATCTAATAAATCAAATAACTCTTGCATACGAGGTCGAATTCGGATGTGGTCTTTTGCTTTGAA
Organism: Allium cepa; assembly: GCA_030765085.1. NCBI lineage: Eukaryota > Viridiplantae > Streptophyta > Magnoliopsida > Asparagales > Amaryllidaceae > Allium > Allium cepa. The sequence continues at coordinate 947,717,619 of CM060945.1, read as the reverse complement.
CTTGTATCGATGCTATCTACGTGATTGAATTGGATTTTTTGAATTTGGCGCTAGTTGAATTTTGAGCTAAAATCCAACGTTCGATATTAGACCAAACCGAAACATGAAAGCGTCAACTAGAATTTTATTGAGTTTACTCACCTTTAAATATACTATGTGATATCTGTATTGCTATCAATTATTGTTGAATGCTTGGAAGATAGTTGACAGCTTTAATGAAGTAATAACTGATGATAAAATTATAGTTATTTAATTTAATTACTTTTAACGTAGTTAAAATTAGGTACACTTTGTTTGTGTTATCTATTTAGCAAAATATTACACCCTACTATAGTTAAATGGAATAGATTACTTTGGACATCTATCGAGCATAATAAATCATCATTCTGTGCTTGCAAAGTAAAAATATTATTGTTAGAAGTTAATTAACATGTGGATTAGTTAACAAGTAATATTGTAACGACCCTTAATTTTCGATAATTAAGATGTTAATTTAATAAGAAATCATGAATAAATATTGGAAGATATAAAAAAATTTTGATTTATTTAACGAAATAATAACTAAAGTGAAACGCAATAATGTTATTTATAGTTAATTATTTACAACTTGAATGGAATCACAATTAGTCGAAATAAGGTATATGTATACTTGGTAATAAATTTAACACATGAAAACGAACGTAAATATTGAATTAATTAAAGAATTAATAATAATAAATAGTAATTGAATAAAATCAATGTTCTGTAAGTAATTATAATATTGTTTGGAAATGATAACTTATAAAAGTATGATTAAGAGTTAGTGGCAATAATTATTATGAGTTACCAATATATTTTTGATCCATTTAATTGAATTGGAATCAATTGCAACAAAATATAAATAAAATATTACGTTAATATCAATTAAGGTAATATTTGAAAATAATGTTAATGTTATTCATAATAGGACAATTTGTCGAATTATAAGGATGGAAATAAAGATTTATCACTCTATTTGGGACTTGAACTATAATAATTGGATTAATAGCAATTAAATGAAATTAAATATCTAAATATTACTTTATTTGAAATTAAGATGGAATTTGAGAATATTAATGTAATAGATCATGAATCCAATGTTAATTTCATCAATTTGACAATAATGAATTGAACAATAATATGAAAAGTAAATTAAATGGAATTATTGGAAATTAAATTTATAATTTATGAATTTAGTAAAATTGAGGTTAACATTGAAGTTGATAAATTAATCAACTCTAAATTGACATCTAAATTTTTTAAATTAGTGTAAATGATTAAGAAATTTAAAAACGATAAAAATTGTCAATTATAGAACTGATATTGAAAAATTGATTTAATTAATTAATTATTAATTTATTTAATTAATGTAAAAATAGCCATTTTGGCCACTGGCTTGGATTTTGTCGAAACCAGTTCATCGAATCCATAACGGTGAATTATTGTTGGGTTTCAAGTTTTGTAGCGATCAGATTTGTCGTTTGATCATACGAGCTTGAAACGCCTAGAAATCAATGAAATTGAAATTAATTGAAATCAATTTGAAATAACTTGATTTTAGCATAACTTCTTCATACGATATAGTTTGGACTTGAAACATGTCCATTGTGTTTAAAATATTCAAAAACATCCATTTTGATATATGGGTTGACCCATTTTCGTTTCGGAATCGAAACGGGCTTTTCGGGTCATTTATCGTTCAAAACCCAAATTCGATCGAGCCATTTGTTCGTATATTCTAGTCCGCCTATATATATCCGATTATAAACTCTATCCTATTTCTTAAATTCATTATTCTATACGTATAATTCCAGTTGCTCCACTTTCTCTATGGCAGACAAACCCTAAAATTCACAACTCAGTTTCAATTCAAATTCAACTTCAAAAATTCAATCTCCTCAAAATACATCGAATTATATATCGATTTGAAGCTCTAGACGAGAACATCTCAGATCTGTAATTCATTTTTCAATTTGAAACTCTATTTGTCCAAAAATTTATGAATTATTCTCGGTCGTTCATTGCTTTTCGATGAACTACATCTGATCGACAAAACGATGGTGCCGTTGTGTGGAGATTGGAGTGGGGAGTGCATTTGCATTGTTCGTTCGTGAAGTTGACGGTTGGATTGGTGCCAATAATTAGATTAGGGTTTCGAATTCTAGGATTTGGGTGGCGGTGGCCGGCCTTAGGCACAGGCGGAGGTCATGTCGCAGGCCCTACTGGATGCAGCTCGGCCTGAAGGGAGGAATGGTGGTGATCGGCTATTTTTCGGTGGGCGGTGGCGTTCGTTAGGAGTGGTCAAAGTTGGGGGTCGGCCGTGCTTTACGGTGCGTGTTCGTTGGGTTTCTGCGCACAGGGTTTCGATGGTGGAGATGATGCTGACGTGGCGTGTACGTTATGTTATTTATATTCTTCTATTTATTTGTTTTAATTCCAATTGTATATTGATCAAATCTTAATAACTTTTGCTTACGATGTCCGATTCATACGCAGATTTTTTTGTTAGGATCGTATTGGAATTCCGGACATTTTGACGCTAGTTTGGGTGAAATCTGAGGCTGTTAAAATTTGGGTTTAAATTGGATTTAAATTCAAAAGGTGAGTGTTTTAACCCACTCACAACTTCAAAAATTTCCTATGTTTATTAAATTGATTTATGATGTGATTAGAAATTTATTTATGCTTGTTTAACATATTTTTAATCATCATCTCAGTTAAATTGAATTTATTGAATTAAATTTTTATTTAATTTATTATTGCATATAAACTGCCAGTTAAATTGTTATTTAATTTATTATTGCATATAAACTGCCAGTTAATTGTTATTTAATTTATTATTGCATTTAAACTACCAGTTAAATTGTTATTTAATTTATTATTGAATATAAACTGCCAGTAAATACCAGTTATTTATTATCTGTTCTATATTGATGTTATTGTTTGAATTGGATGATGATTGTGATAAATGTTTGATGATTGATATTAGATGAATGGATGTTGTATTTTATTTTGTTATAAACTACAAGTTTGTTATGGATTTTTATTTCATTCGGGATTGCAGTTTGAAATGATATATAACCGTATTTATATTTTAAATTGCGGATTGAAATGATAAATATCTGTATCACTTGACCATAGGATAGAAAATTATATACACACGCTGTGGTCTATATATATAAATATTTTGAAATGATTTCTATGGTTATGTAAAGAAATATATGGTTTTAGATAAATATTGATTTTTTTGATATTGTATGAATGTTATTTTATCCTTGATTTTTAGCTATGTATAATTTGTTCTAATATAGAATAAGCTTAATAATAAGTTTGATTTTTATTGAAGATAATATGGTTAAGTATTTAAATAATATTTTAATACAAAGTTTATATAATGATTTAAATAAATTAAGGTTGGAAGATAAATTTGAGTTCTATTTGAAATTGAATTTATTTAAGAATTAAACTCAAATAAGCTTGATGTGAAATTTATTAAATTTGAAATTTTAGAAGGTACGATTTTATAACCTGATTTTGGTTTAAGGTGAATTAAACAAAAATGTCAAGTATAAATAAATTGAAGGAAATATTTAGTTATTTGTAATTTGAGTTGTATTTAAATGATAACAGATTTATTCTGTAAAATATTTCAAAACTAAATAACAGAAAATTTAATTGTTGAATCGTAATTACCAAACTTAGTTTTGAAATGGTTGAATACTTAAAGTTTGAAATATATTGAATTTGAAATGGTTTATTCTGTGGATCAAATCTGTATTGAAATCGATGTAATTTGGAATAGTTTATTTGAAAACTGAATTGAATTGAAATTTATGACTCGGGATTTGGTTAAGTATAAAATTTAGAAATTTGAGTTGTTTTGGGAATTTATTTGTGAAATTGAAGAAGCTAGTTTATTATATAAAGTATTTTATTATTTAAACCGTTTAAGGGTGGAAGTTATGTTTCAAAGCTATGAGCTTCAAAGTATTCTGATTTGAAAGTGTTATATTTCAAGTGTTTCGATTTCGAAGTGTTATAACGTTGAAAGTGTCATGATTTTCGGAAAGGATATATTTGAAATAAAAATGATATTATATTGATTTGCGTTTTAATAAAATAATATCATATCGATTTGGTTTTTGAAATGGAAATGATATCGTATATATATAATTTTGAAACGGATATTATATTCTGGTTTTGAAGTATAATTATTTTGAAACGACCGCGGTGTAATAATAACGTTTGGTTGTTAAAGAGACCGGGATCGGAAGTTGTCATACTCTCTGCCAACTCCGAAAACCACTTTAACAATCGTGCACACGGTGGAGATTTCAGAATGAAGTATGATGGTGGCGGCATTCCTTTGAGGTATATACGTGGACCCGACTCCCGTGAGTTGACATAATGTGGCTAAAACAGGAGCGATTGACGGGCTAAGAAGGTCGCACCTTTTATCGGACACACTCCTTCGATACCATTCTATTACTTTGTGATATATTGGGACCCTTTTGATTTTGGGGGTGTGACTCGAGGTGGACGGTAGTAGTTGCTACGCGTTACAACTGGTCCGGAAGCGTAATTTGTATATCTACCCTGGCATTGCCTAGTTGTGCCGTGTCACCTACCCTAGCACTCCCTGTACGAGTTTGGTTTTCTCCCGTAGCCCGTGTGGTATCCTCTGGTGGCTTCCCGATCAGGAGGGACTATGATACTGGATGGACTACTGGGACTATTACGTGTTAAGGTGGAAAATGTAAAGCCTTAACGCTATTTAAAAGTAAATTTATTTTACTATAGACATTATTATAATAGCGAAATATTAGTACATAGTAAATAGTTTAACGGATACTTAGGAGATGTGAATCCCGGGCATCTCTTAAGTTACCGCACTCACGTTTGACATTAGATAGAAGATGTCAAATCCCGTAACATCTCAGACGCCATTCCACTCATATTTATTCTATTGATTTAGCTCACATAAGATCTTTTAGTTCTGACTCGAGTGTTTTGTCTTTTCAATTCTCTCGGGTCAGCCTGAGCATTTCAGGATTTGAAGACCGTATTGTTGAAGGACGAAGACAAAGATTGTATTACTATTGTTTACTATAGTGTTCCACTGAATACGTTGTTCCACTGCATTGTTATTTATTTTTCTCTGGTATGTGTAACTCTGATATGTATTTTATAAGTTTAATCAAATATTTTGTAAAACAGCTTCATGAACTGTTTATTTGATTATCATATTTTATCGTTCCGCTGCAAGATTCTATTTTGTTTTTTTCTTTCTCTACTTTTTCTTATTTACCCCGTAATAATCCTCCATTCTGTATGGTTTGAGCCGACACATGTGTCTGCTTAAGCGTACAAAAAGGCGGGATGTTACAAATATGTTAGCTATTGATTGCTATTTTTTGATAATAATATGTTTGTTGTTATTATTTGACTGTTTGTTTGGATTTGAATTCCTGCTTGAAAGGCGAATTGCATAAATAACCACTGTTTTACATGGGATTGTTATATAGAGACCCCATGGGGTTTCTTATCATTATTAATTTACTATTATACGCATTTCACTTATATTCTTAAGTTGCTTATATTGATGTTTGGTTGAAGTACTTATGACCTACTATTTTATTTGTGTACGTGTTGTTATAGTGATTATCGCTATACCGATGCTTATGAAATATCACATCCCTAAATCTCTATGTGTGTTGAACTTGTGCTTGTATTTTTATAAAATAAATGTTTGGTCGTGTTTTTTACTTTGAAAGTTGTTTAAACTATAATTCAATTGTTTTGTAGAATTTTGAAATAAAGGATAAATGTTGTTTAACATTTGTAAAAGGAGTTATAAATATGATTAATTATCTTTCGGGATAATTAATGTTGTTTCAAATTATAAAAAGATTATAAATTTGATTAATTATTAATGTTGTTTTAAGTTTATAACGAGGTTATATATTTGATTAGTTTGATTAATTTTCTTTCGGAATAATTAATGTGGTTTTGAATTTATAAAAGAGTTATAAAAGTATTTTAACATTGTTCTAAACAAAATTTCTTTCGGGATGATTAACATTGTTCTAAATTTATAAAAGTATTTCGAATTGATTTATTATCTTCTAGTCTAGAATAATAAATGTTGTTTTAAAGTTGTAAATGATAGTTTATAAATAAGAAAATCTTTAAACAAGAATGTTTGAAAATAATGCTAAATGTAAATGGTTTTGAGTTTATAGTAAACGATGTTTTAATGACATTTGTTTTTTACCCTTGTTTTTAATACATTTAGAAATACAATTTTCTCTTTAAAAGGAATATTTTAAAGAATGTTGATTTATAGTGTTTTACAAATATTTTTGATGTGACAATCGAACAGAAATGTGATTCAAGTGTTGTAAAAGATTTTCTTATACGACCATCTTGTTACTCCCAATGGTTTATTTATTAACTATTGATCCTACTATCTTCTTTGTGTTCGTCGATTTAAGATGAATTATTGCTCGTTGGGGGCATTTAAACTCTTACCATTCTTAAAGTTAAGAATGCCGTCGAGTTAAGATAAGAAGCAAAATTGCCCTATCTTGTACGGTTTCATTATTTTCTCTGGGGTAGTACAAGTTTGTTTTCAATAGTTGACTCATCGATTATTGATTTTGATATCCTTTGCATGAAATAACAAAACCAAAAGGCGAGTGGAAGCTAAGCTATGTGGGGTTGCTTTTATTGGGGTATCTTCACATCTACTCCATATTGGATAAGGTGATATGCGCGTGGAGATGTGAAATACTCGGATTTTTGGTAAGGTTGGCGGGGTCGGGCTTGGACATGTCCGAGAGTCATTATAGTTCTCGAGAATATTTTCCTAAGGTATACTTTCGGTAAGAGGGTTGCACTCTTCTAGTCATTGTTGGAAAATTCCTTATCCTTGTTTGATTCAAATCTTTGAACTGATTTCTTAATTGCATCGAGAAGTGCTTGGAGCTCTTCTCGATGTTTAATTATTTGTTTCCATTGTTTCAATTCTAATTTTGTTCCAACTTATTTCCATTCTGTCAACTATGGATGTTATTCTTGTGTGCTAAAAGCCCGTTCCGTGTTTTACATCGTGATCTCATAGAACTATTATATGGTCACTATATTACTTGAGTTTTCTCACGCTGGATTTCTAGACTAATGCGAGAGTTATTTTATTGTAATGCACGAGTCAGATCGAGTATTTTTCTAGGTTTTCATTGATGGAACATGGAGCACATGGAGTAGAGCTAGAGGTTCACATACCATAGTATTTTTATTTTCTGCTGTACTATTATGTATACCAATCAGCAATTGTAAGGTCAGGAAGTTATAACTATCAAGGCCAATGAGGTTTACTTTTAACTCTCATATTCCATGTATTTTAGAGAGACAACTTCACTGCCTTTGTTATATTATATGTTTTCATTCCGCTGTAAGATTATGTTTTCCCTTTCCTTTTTATTTTCCTTTTCTTTTTCTTTTTACCATAACAACCTGCCTTTCCGGCACTTGGATGCTTGACATTTGAATACCATAGATGTATTGATTGTCGACTTTTAAGGGTCCAAAAGGTGGGTCGTTACATTTGCCTATAATATTTTATACAACTTCAACCCTTTTGTATTCAACAAAAATGGATAAATAAGTTGTGTAAACAAATTATATAAGGAGTCATAATTTTTTTACTCTTATTGATGAACTCCCTTGTAGTTTTCTATGCAGCCTGTCCCAAGCAAGGATAAAGGAGGAGGGTTGTGATAGATTTGGCGAGCTAACAAAAAAACCATAGCCTCTTTTATGGAAATAGAACATTATTAAATTCTATTGGGGCGTAACCCTCTTAACGACACACCGTATTGAGGCTCGGGTGTGGTGATAAATAAGCAAGGGCTGTAACAACCCTGGTTTTGGTGATTACCTGTAAAGTTTAATTATAATGGTGATTATAATTTAATAATGGAGGAAATAAAATAAAATAAAATAAATTAGAGAGATAAAAATTTGTTAAATCCTGACTTTATTCGAGAAACTCCTGAGAAATCAATCTCATTCGATTGATCTTTTTGTATGGAATCCTGTTTGTGATCTTGATTCGAAGGCAAGACGCCTTCGAAATCATGATGTATTGCCTGTAGAAATTCAATGGTCCACTAATCCCAATATTATCATTTCGAAAACCAAAGAATTAATCGAGCTATCTTACCTTGGTTTTCTATCATCCTGTGTCGAGAGTGAGAAATTTCAAATTAGAGCTTATCTATCCTCCTTTGCTCGATGAAATAATTTGTGTTGAATATGGATCTTCTTCAGAAATTGCGAGGATGCAATTTTATAGAGGGGAGCCAGTAACAACCCTAGTTTTGGTGATTAACTGTAAAATTTAATTATAACGGTGGTTATAATTTAATAATGGAGGAAATAAAATAAAATAAAATAAAGTGGAGAGATAAAAATTTGTTAAAAATGTTTATTTCAAATAAACAATGGATTTGGAATAAATAAAATAGAATTAAGATAGTTTGGTTGGTAATAAATTATAAATAATGGTAATATGTTGATTTGGGGATTAATTGAAGTAAGCAAAGATAAAATAATTTAAATCAACATTATTTGTTGTAAATAAATATAAAATGTTTAAATAAAGTTTTAAAAACTTTATTATGTTAATCTATAATAAAAATGAGCATTATATGGTTTTAATTTGATGAAATGAAATAATTTTGGAAATTATTGCCAAATGTTGAATTTTGTTATTTTTAATTAAACGTTTGAATTTAATATGGATAATAATATAAATAAAAAAGTGGAATTTTGTTTAAAAATAATATTTGGATGTAAAAATAATGTTAGTAAGGTTTGCCACATTTAATTGTACAAGAAAATGATTTTTGTGTAAATTTTGGTGTTAAAATAGTGCTTTATGTAATTATTGGTGTAAATTGAAGTATTTAAATGAAAATAAGAATTTCATGATGAAAAATAATTTTAAACGGATAAAATATCTTTTATGTGTTGATAAAATATTTTGTTAAACATAAAGCGTGTTAGTGTTATTTTATAAAGTTGAAATTATGTAAATATAAGTTGTTTTGTTTAAAATGTAAGTGTTTTGGTGTATTAGTGATAATTAGTATATTAATCAAATTATTTTCTTATTGGGTTTAAGCCCAGCTTAATTCTTACCCAAGAGAAGCTTCTTCTCCTCAAACTTATTTATGCACATACTGTTAAACTTGCAACCAGAAGAAAATTAAGAGAAAGCTTCCTCTTTCAAAACTTAAGCTCCAAATCTCTTCAATCTTTTGTTGTTGCTAATCAAATTAAATCTATTTTCCATAGGCAATCACTACATAAACAATTCTATTCCATCAATTTCAAATTTTGATAAAGTTGATTATATGTAGTTTGTATTTTTGGTTTGCATGTCCATGTACTGCTGTTTTACAGGTTGTTGAAGCTCTCTCTAGCCAAAAGCCTTCAACTTTTTCTAAGTTTGCACAAATTTAATCTTCATTTTGCTCAGGCGAGTTGCTTACTCACGAATTCTAGCTGAAAGATATTCTAGCAAAAAACTGTGCAAAAGTAGCTTCTGTAAACAATTTCTTACAATTAATTATTTTCAGTGAAAATACTGTCTGGCTACGAATTTGAGACATCATAACTTTCACATACTTTGTCCAAATTGCATGATTTTTTTTGCAGTTTAAAGTATAGTTGTTGAACTTTAGGCATGCCAAATTTCAGGTCATTTCGACCTATGTAGTTTACAGAAATATGTTGCCGAACTTTGACTCAGAGCATATTTTTGTCTAGATTTTTACAGTGAAAACACTGCCTGACTTTGAATTTGAGCCATCATAACTTTCTCATACCTTGTCCAAATTGCATGACTATTTTTTCATTTTAAATTATAGTTGTTGAAATTTATGCTTGCCAAATTTCATCTCATTTCTGCCTATGCAGCTTATAGAATTATGTTGCTGAACTTTGACTCGAAGCATATTTTTGCCCAGATTTTTACAGTTAAAACACTGCCTGGCTTCGAATTTGAGCCATCATAACTTTCTCATACCTTATCCAAATTGCATGATTCTTTTCGCAATTTAAATTATAATTGTTGAACTTTATGCATGCCAAATTTCATGTCATTTCTGCCTATGTAGCTTATAGAAATATGTTGCCGAACTTTGACTCGGAGCATATTTTTGCCCAGATTTTTACAGTGACAACACTGTCTGGCTTCGAATTTGTGACATCATAAATTTCTCATACCTTGTCCAAATTGCATGATTCGTTTTGGTGTTTAAAGTATTGTTGTTGAACTTTAGGCATGCCAAATTGCAGGTCATTTCAACCTATGTTACTTATAGAAATATGTTACCGAACTTGGATTCGGAGCATGTTTTTGCATAGATTTTTACAATGAAAACACTGCCTGAGTTCAACTTTGAGACATCATAACTTTATCATAGCTTGTTCAAATTTCAGAATTCTTTTTTCAGTTTCAAGTATGAGTGTTAGACTATATGTTTACTAATTTTCAGCTCAATAATAAGTCGTTTGGTTCTCCTTTTCAGGCCTGTAATTTGAATCCACGATGGTTTTCAGGCCTAGGCACATTTTCGTTTTTGAACTGTTGCAAACATGGTTTGAGTCCATGTTTGAGACAGCGTAAAATTTTCATTTCCAGTTGAGATTCATTGATTCATTTTTTGTTTGAAAGATGAAGTTTTCTACTTTGTGCACACCAATTTTCAGTTCAATCAAAGGTCGTTCGGCCACCTGTTTATGTCCGAAAGTTGAACCTAGAGAAGATTTCAGACCTGGGTATTATTTTGCCCAACTGATTTTATATTCATTTTCTGTCCTATTTCTGACTTTTACTTCAGTTTTTATGATATTTCTGAAGTATTTTGAGGGCTATGATGCCTATCAATAAGTTAGCCCAGTTTTGATGAATTTGAAATTCAAATTTTGAATTTTTTGAATATAATTTGAACTTAAATTTGAATTTCGATTTGAGTGGGATTTTGCTTGTTTTTGGTCGTTTTCGAGCACGGTTTTCTACAAATCTTTTTGAAATTATTTTTTTAATTTAGGGGATTTAAAAATAATTATTATATAATTTTTTAAAGTATTTTCAAGTATAAAAACTATTTATTCTTTATAATAAAGAAAATTTTCAAATATGGTTTCCAAATGGTCTTCGATATCGGTTTTCAAAGCTTATTTTCAAGGTAAATTATTTTCTATAAAAATTACACGTTTTTGCACCATTGAGTGAACGAGAAGGAGAGTTAAACGATTGGGTAAAACGCGTAATATGTGATACGTGCGTTTATCCATTCGGTTAATTCCTAACTTGTCTGTTTGATCATTTGGCCTACGGGTCTAGTTTACCAATGATATGAGGCGAACCTTTTACTACTTTGAGTGTGAAATTTACTAGCGGTTAGTAAACCGTTTAGTGCGAACGGGTGGTATGAAACACACGTTAACACTTTTCGGGTTCCTTTCTGAGAGTTTGTGACACAATTGCCTATTGGCGTGCCAGTACTGGACCTTCGGGTCATTTGCCATTGTGGCGTATTTGTCTTCGGACGTTTGCCATTAGGCGTATTTGTCTTCGGACGTTTGCCATTGCGGTGTATTTGCCACTGCGGCATATATGTCTTTTGGCGTTTGCCTTTAGGCGAGGCACCTATTATGTGAAACCGTACTCGGCAAAAATAGCACGTGCAAAACCTTTTTGAGATGATTTTTACCCATATGTTTCGTCATTTTAGAATCGGTCCTTTGAACTATTCGGTGGCGATTACTTCGAGATTTTTGGACTCTTGGGAGTTCTTTTGAGATTTTCATTACCTACATTGTTGTGTTGAGATTTGCCTTTTGGCGTATATATATTGAGATTGTCTATTTGCGCTATTTATGAGATTTTCCTTTTGGCGTTCTATGAGATTTTTATCTCTTTGTTGACATTTGCCTTATGGCTTATGTCGAGATGGATTTTGCTTATGTTTTCCTTGGAGTTGCCGATATGGGGGGTTTGAGAATTACTCTTTTAGGAGTTTACATTATACCATTCCTTAAACCATTCTTATTTGATTTATGATTGCCAATGATATGAGACCTGCTACATTTTAGTGATTCACGATATTTTTCGTCTCCTTTGTGTTTTATGCTTATTGAAGCAATAATGTTCTATCCCTAGTGTAACCATATATGCCATACATGATGCATATCCTCCATATGTCTGTGGTTAGCTTTCTTATTGTTTCTTCTTGTTTAGGAAGAATATCACTATGCTCTTATGCTCTATTATTCTGCTGTCATCTTTTACTAATTTGTTTAGCTAGACTGATCCGTGTATTTTATACTCGGGTCAGACATAGGTGTTTCAGGTTAGGTACATTTGGACTTAGCCTATTCTGCTTCTGCATGGACTATTCTGCTAGCTCTTATTGTGATAACTTTTTGTGTAGTCTTTTTTGGTTTGCTACTCTGACATGTACATTCTTTTGATTCATGTTGGTACTGTGGTCGTCATACCACATATGTGATATATCATTTTGTATACTCTATGATGTATCTGTATATGTATGTGTATATTGGATTATCTGCTATTGTGTGATGTGTTTTGCATTTGACTTGTTGTATTTTGTTCTGATATATCCTATAGCCACCTATGGATTTGTATTAAGTATTTATTGGATATGTCGATCCACTTGAGACAAAAATGGCATTGTCAACATATTCAATAGATATTTAAGACAAGGCTATAGATGGTCGCTCCTATCCAGCCTTATTCTCTACATTAGCAGACAATATTACATAGTAATAATCTTTGTTAATGTGGATCTCAGGGTGGGGCATCACAGCTTGATTAAAACCAAGTACCTCTCGAGTGGTGACGAATGACCAACTCCAAAAGCGATACTATAGGGCAACAAACCCGAAGGCAATAAACCCGAAGCCACAAACCCGAAGGCAACAAACCTTAGCGGCGAAGGTCCGGAGGCCCATTTATTTGAAAAACATTTTTTAAAACACAATATAATACCTGTGTATGAAACGCAGAAAGAATGTCAAGAAAACATCGAAATAACGGAAATTACACCAAGTATTATCCGTTTAAAACAAATTGCGACTCAATATTCGACGGCAGGTTTGAATAAGTTAACGGTGTCAAAATGACTTGATACTATGCTGAATTGTAGTTCTACATTCCTAATTCAATTTTCAAATTGAATCATTCAAATCCGATTTGAAACGAAGAATCTGCATCGTTTCAAAGTTGGACTAAAACAAGGTTAAATCGCTGAATTCCAACAGGCTGCGGGTTCAAGTTCGACAGCAGTTTTGAAATAGCAAACATACCCAGATTGTCATGAAATTTTGCAAAAATATTATTCAACACTCCCACTTCAATCTGCAAAAATAAGTACTCAAATACAATTTGAAACGAAGAATCTGCATCGTTTCAAAGTTGGACAAAAACAGGGTTAAATCACTGAATTCCAGCAGGCTACGGGTTCAAGTTCGACAGCAGTTTCGAAATAGCAAACGAATCCATATTGTCATGAAATTTTGCAGGTATGTAATTCAACACTCCTAATTAAATCAGTAAAAAGAATCACCCAAATTTAATTTGAAACAAATGAGTTATGATGTCTCAAATTCGTAGCCAGGCAGTGTTTTCACTGAAAATAATCAACTGTAAGAAATTGTTTACAGAAGCTACTTCTGCACATTTTTTGCTAGAGTATGTTTCAACTAGAATTCATGAGTAAGAAACTCACTTGAGAAAAATGAAGAATAAATTTGTGCAAATTTAGAAAAAGTTGAAGGCTTTTGGCTAGAGAGAGCTTCAACAACCTGTAAAACAGCAGTATAAGGACATGCAAACCAAAAATAAAATTGCATACAATCAACTTTCTCAAAATCTAAAATTGATGGAATAAAATTGTTTATGTAGTGATTACCCATGGAATATAGCTTTAATTTGATTAGCAACAACAAAAGATTGAAGAGATTTGGAGATTTGGAGCTTAGATTTTGAAAGAGGAAACTTTCTCTTAATTTTCTTCTGGTTGTAAGTTTTACAGTACGTACAAAAATAAGTTTGAGGAGAAGAAGCTTCTCTTAGGTAAGATTGTAGTTGGGATTAAACTCAATAAGAAAATAATTTTATTAATATACTAATTATCACTAATACACCAAAACACTTACATTTTAAACAAAACAATATTTACGTAATTTCAACTTTATAAAATAACACTAACACATTTTATGTTTACAAAATGTTTTATCAACACATAAAAGATATTTTAGCCATTTAAAATTATTTTTCATCATGAAATTTTTATTTTCATTTAAATACTTCAATTTGCACCATTAATTACATAAAGCACTATTTTTAACACCAAAATTTACACAAAAATCATTTTCTTGTATAATTAAATGTGGCAAACCTTATTAACATTATTTTTACATCCAAATATTATTTTTAAACAAAATTCCACTTTTTTATTTATATTATTATCCATATTAAATTCAAGCATTTAATTAAAATTAACAAAATTCAACGTTTGGCAATAATTACCAAAATTATTGCATTTCATCACATTAAAACCATATAATGCTCATTTTTATTACAAAGTAACACAATAAAGTTTTTAAAACTTTATTTCAACATTTTATATTTATTTACAACAAATAATATTGATTTAAATTATTTTATCTTTACTTACTTCAAATGATCCCCAAATCAACATATTACCATTATTGATAATTTATTACCAACCAAACTATCTCAATTCTATTTTATTTATTCCAAATCCACTGTTTATTTGAAAAAAATAATTTTAACAAAATTTTATCTCTCCAATTTATTTTATTTTATTTCTGTAGGATCGAATTCACCCTAGAGAGAGGTGAATAGGGTGATACTGTTAATTATAAAAATTAATTGCGGAAGCTTATAAAATTATTTCAACACGGATAAATCAAAATTATAGATGCACAGATAATAGCAAAATAATAAATGCAAAAATAGAACGACACAGAATTTACCCAACTTCGGCAAAACCTTGCCTACGTGCTGCCTCCAAGGTTTCTACTAGAAATTAAGTAGTCACACGCTTACACACGTAAACTCGCAACACCCGCTACTGACTAACCTAACTCTACGCTCAAAACCCTGCCACAACTCAGCCACTGAGTTGCGAATTCTCGAACTATGCCACGTAGTTTGTCCCCTAGTCAGACGATTAGAAATTACAATGATTTAAAAAGAAATACAAATTTAAAAAACAATTTAAAAGCAAAAGAATTAACACAAAGCCCTTAATTAATAAAAGCCCAAAACTAGACCGGCCCAAATAAGCAAGTGATTAACTCCTTTTTCTTTTTATTATGCGGCCGCCTTTACTCTGTGAAAAAAATGGCTTGTTCCTTTTATTCTTCTTCGTTCCAAATTAGGGCTATTGATGAAATTGAAGCGTCGGGTTGTTCGATTGGAACAGATGATTTAGCGTTGCTTGCTTTTTTCGATCAGGTGTTACTTTGAATTGCAGACAGCTACTTCAATTTGTCGAGTTCGGTTGAATGATATGGTATGTGATTTCCTTTTTATTTATTCTTATTTATATGCTCAAACTCGATTGATTCATTGCCGATGATGATTTATGGGTTTATATATGGATTCGATCTCCTTCATTTGCGTTCGTCTGATTTTTTCAATATTGTGTTTCGGCCATTAGATTATTGTTGGACGTTGATGATTTCTCTGACTTAATCAAATTCGTATAAACTGATACTTGCTTCTCACGGCTCCAATTCTGAATTGTTCAATTTTTTTGACTTGTTCATTTATATGGCTTTGATGATTTTTGAACAGTTCGAATTCCTTGGTCATTACTGCTCTGACTTTAAACTGTTCGATCTCGTTCTCGTTAACTTCAGCTTTGACTTGATGATGTTGATTTCGTTCTCTGATTTCATGAATATAATGACTTTGATTTTTTTGCATTTGAACTCGACCTGGTTCTATTCTTTGTGCTTGTTGACTTTGGCTTCTCTGTCTTTGGTTGTGAATTGAGTTGATTCGACTTGATATTGTCACTACTTTGCTTACGTGATAGTGTTTGATGATGTTTTAAGAAAAACAAACAGTTACAGTTGAATCTCTGTCATTTGTTGATTTCGGCCACTTTACTTGGTTGCTTCATCATGTATACACTTTGATAATCATGTTGTATTATTTGTGACATTGAGCCTGGTCTTTGTTGCTGTGTTGCCATATTAGTCTGGTTGAGGTTTGTTTTGGTTGCTACATTGACTTGATATTATCATTTCAATGTTGCTGATGTTTGGTTCATATGTATGCTGTGCATTTGTAGTTGACTTGAGAACTTTTGTGTTGTAGCTGCTGTTAATTGCATACATGTGTGATTGTGCATCCATGTTGTCCGGACCTGTAGAATGCCTTGTCACTCTGGTCATTGTAGTTTGATTTGGGTTGTTGTGTCATTTACTGGTTCTCTTGAACTTCATGTAGAGGCTGCATTGTGTATGTACATTTGGATTTTGGTTATGCAGTTTTGGGTTCTGTTGCACCCCTATTGTCATCTGTGTATATATGTTATAGTGTTCATTGTGAAGCTTGGTTTACTGGTGCATCCCTTGACTTGTTGACATCACTGGTGCACTGACTTGAGTCTTTGTTGTATTGAGTTATGCTCTTGTTTGGTGCACATGCTTGCTTCCCCGACCTGTTTCAGTGTAACCTTCATGTGAACTTCTGGTTAGCATATTTAGCTTGGTTTTCACTTTCTCATCCAAGCTTGCACTGTCCAGTTTCATGTTTCATGTTTCTAGTTGTGGTGTTGCTTTGAAAATGCCCATTGCATTTTGTTTGTGGTTTGGTGCCTTCTTGAATTGTGCAGTCTTTTGTGAGCATGTTGACTTTTAGTTGGACTGTGCATTACTCTTGAGTTGAATCCAACTTGTAGCTTGGATTTGACCTTGTGCTGAAAGTTGTGACATTATTTTATCGCACTTGAGTTGAACCCAGCGTTTTGGGTTTGACCTGTGCTCGCCTGTCCCTGTAATTCTATCAAGTGTATATATTGGTGTGCACGGCCTTATGGCATATACAGTGATACACTATGTATGTCACAAGTTGTTCGTGTATGATGAATTGAAAAGTAAATGATGACGAACAACCCAAATAACTGAGGCAAATATTATTTTCAAAATCCACATTTTGTTTTATACTGCAAAAATATTTCCTTTTCAATTTTACTGCGTCAATATTTTTTTTTGCAGATTATTCAGATGTTGGATTCAGTTTGGAGTGAAGTTGAAGATAAAATACGAGTTGAGTGAATGAGTGATATGTAGTGAGGTCAAATGTAAATGTGAATCGTGAAGTAATCAAAATTGTATTGAAATTGTGTGTGCGTATATATATATAGTGAGAGCTTGAAATTTGTACTATTCAAGGATTGCAATAAATATTTGTTTGAATAAAATTTCTGTTTGAATTCAAATTCTATGTTATTTATTTTTATTCAGCAAATATTTATTTAATCTATGAAAAATAAAATAGTACATTAACAAATACATTTAAATGAATATATATATGTTTATTATCATCAATCAAAAATCATATAATCGCATATTCAACAATCTTCCCCTTTTGAATATGTGATGACAAACATATATTTAAGATTTTGAATATGTTAAATGTATATGATCATTGATATACTCTAATTGCTCCCCCTATTTAGATGCTTCCTCTCTACACAAAGCTCCCCCTACATATATGCATATAATTAAAAATATGCAAGTGAGCCTAGATGCAAATAGAAAATATTTGACCTTTACTTGATTTTATTTGACAAAATCTTAACTTTTCTCTCCCCCTTTTGTTATCAGCAAAAGAGTAATAGTGTTAGAGAAAATAGAGATAAAGTGATCGATATTAATCCAACATTAAAACTCAATTGAATATAAATATCAAATTTCAACAAAAAAATCAAACAAAAATCATAAATACTTTGTTAGACACATATTCCACTTTTAGAATGATGGAAATGATGTCATCATATAAAACCATACAGTTGTGTCTATTTGTGGTATATTTATATCAGGAATTTGAATATCTACCAACCATGCATAACCATTAGGACTTTTAAATGAGATTAGTAGTATTCCAATTTTATTTAAAAAAATGAATTCAAGTATCTTCTAACCACGCATAACCGTGAGGACTTTTAAATGGGATTACAATCAACTTGTTTATTTAAAAAAAACAATTTTGATAAGCGTTCCAGACATGCATAACCGTGAGGACTTTTAAATGAGCATGAAAGCACATAAAAAATTCCAAGTGATTCACCCATGCATAACCGTGAGGACTTTTAAATGAGAGTGAATACTTTGGATTTTATTTTATTATTATTATTATTTTTCAAAAAAAAAGTAAAATGTAAAACGAATGATTCCTGTTTAAAGTACCACATATTGACAAACTATATAGAATTTTGATGAGTGATGGTCGTTAGAAATATGATAGAAATAGAGATGGTCATGGAATTTTTTAACCAACTAAAGTTTTATAACTCTTGTTTAAATTTCTAAAGAAATTTACTAATTATACCGTCTCGAGTCATATATATGATAAATATCAACACTCATCACTTTTTCAATCACTATTTATCTTTTCGATAATTATTAGGGAGCCAGATTAGTCAAAATAGTCATTTAAAATCAAATTCAAAAATATTTATTAAATCAATTTTTCTAAATGACTGATCTGAAAACATGGTCAAAAATGATTTCTAGAAGGGGTTATATGAGAAAAATTTCCGCTATTTGAAAACTATTTGAATTGAAAAATATGCAGATATTTTAAAAAATGATGCAGTTACTAAATGTCTCAACAAAAATCACGTTCAACTAGTAAGTTTTCTATCAACTAGATTACCAGTGTAATCTGTATCTGAATTTCTCTTTCACTCAAAATTATCACTAATTGAATTTGATAGACCAGACCATGAAGTGTGCAACAAAATATCTCAAAATCAATTTTAACAGCTTCTTAAATGACATTCTCTTGAATTTGAATTGAAGCGTGTAAATAATCCAAAACCGTGAATGTAGAGTTAGACGTAAAATAACCAAATGTATTATCATCCAATAAAACACTATTATTAATCCAAACTAATATATATGAATTAATTCAAAGACTCTACAGATTTTTATAGTGTTCTTGGCATAAGAATATAATTGGCCAACAATTTTGAATAAGTCAGAAACAAAATCATCATTATTTCATCATCTCATTATTGGCTGATTTAACTTAGATTACGGTGCAGATTATCATATTTAATATATCGTTCAAATAAATACACCATTACCTGTTTTACCTTTACGATATTTTTCGTTGTTGGCCATTGTGATTCTGTCACCTTTATACTAGGCTAAGGAACTTTGCTTTGTCTCTCATTTTGTCCTTGGAACAAACAGAATCCAAGCGGCACTATTGTTGTTCCTTAGCCTGCCACCACACCTACACGGGAAAAGATTTTTGTGACCTATTTGTTTTTATAGGTCTATGGTTGTTAGTGGCAGAATATTTAGAAAAAAAATTTTGTGGAGACCCAAAACTATTTATTTATGTTCCCTTCGGCATCCAAATTTGTTTAACTTTGAGTGATTTTATATTTGTGGCTTTTGAAACCCAAATTGGTATAGTTTTCACATGTTTGGGTCTATACCAACAATTATTGTGATTGTGTCCATATTTTCTACAAATTATGCACATAGAATTGACTTGTTTAATATTGCTTTCAGCATTTTCAGATTGACTATATCCAAGTCCTTGTCTAACTGTATTAACAGTTTGCTTCCCTAATAGCACATTCAACGATTTTTCACTTTTTGAAAATTTATCTAAAGTCGTTGACAATTGTTGGACTTGTGTTTTGAGAGATTTATTTTCGTTTAACAATTATGTGCACTTTTTAATAGATTTCTCTCTTCTAGTATCTTCACTCTCTTCCAAAATCAGAATTTCATTTTCAAGTGATTTTATATTAATTTCTGATTTTTTTTTAATTTCTTCTTTGAATGTTGGACACTTATCACACTTAGGGATCCTACTTTGATAGGTTTTAACTAATTGGTCAAGTTGTTTATTTAACTCTATAAAAGTATCTTTTGTGATTCAAGTTTGGCATACTTCTCCCTAAGTCGTTCAAAACAGCCATTTACTTTGTGATATATAAGTAATTCTGAGTGAGTGAGTTTTGATACCTCGCTTGACTCGTCATCATCGCTATCCGTTATATTACCTCATAGGCACAGATCTGCGTTCTCACTCTTACTGCTTGTGTTTTTATTATCATCATCAATTTTATTCCACATGGCTGAAGAATTTCTCCTTTTAATTTCTTTTCTTGGCCGTGTTGATTTCGAGGATAATTTTGCTTGATTTGACCGCGTTTATTGCACTTGTGACAAATGATCCCATATTCTTCTGAGTTGTGTAGTGCTTTGATTATTTTGCTTGGTTTGGAGCTGGATTTCCGTATTTGTGGTTCCACTTTTTGAATCTCTTTATTAGTAGCGCCGGTTCAGCTGCTTCATCATCATCATCCTCATCACAACTGCCTTTTTCCAGTTTTGTTAAGCACATTTCTTTAACTGAGTTGGTTGTGGAGGATTTCTCATTGCTGTTGACTTTGCACCATATATTGCATTGAAAGTATTCCAAATTTCCTGTCATTTTCACAATGAGAGATGAAATTAAAATTATCTTGATTAATATGAGAATATAATATATGCATAGCCAGAGCATTAATCGAGATAATTTTCTTATCTGTTATATCACACCCATTTTCAATAATATCCCAACATTCAACATTAACAGATTTTAAATAAAATTCCATTTTCAATTTCCAATTCAAAAAATATGTTCCATCAAAAATAGAAGGAATAATATTGGACGACACTCAACAAAAGTAGCCATTTTAAAAATTCAAATTTTTAAAACAAAAATTGGTTTTTGTAAAAAATCAAATATTTAAAACAAAAATGGCTTTTGTTCCTAACTTTGATACCACGTGTAGGATCGAATTCACCCTAGAGGGGGGGTGAATAGGGTGATACTGTTAATTATAAAAATTAACTACAGAAGCTTATAAAATTATTTCAACACAGATAAATCAAAATTATAGCAGCATAGATAATAGCATAATAATAAATGCAGAAATAGAACGACACAGAATTTATCCAGTTTCGGCAAAACCCTGCCTACTGCTGCCCCTAAGGTTTCTACTAGAAATTAAGTAGTCATACGCTTACACACGTAAACTCACGACACCCGCTACAGACTAATCTAACTCTACGCTCAAAACCCTGCCACAACTCTGCCACTGAGTTGCGAATTCTCAAACTACGCCATGTAGTTTGTCCCCTAGTCACACGATAAAAATTACAATGGTTTGAAAAGAAATACAAATTTAAAAAACAATTTAAAAGCAATAGAATTAACACAAAGCCCTTAATTAATAAAAGCCCAAAACTAGGTCGGCCCAAATAAGCAAGTGATTAACTCCCTTTTCTTTTTATTATGCGGCCGCCTTTACTCTGTGAAAAAAATGGCTTGTTCCTTTTATTCTTCTTCGTTCCAAATTAGGGCTATTGATGAAATTGAAGCGCCACTTCGGGTTGTTCGATCGAAACAGATGATTTAGCGTTGCTTGCTTTTTTCAATCAGGTGTTACTTTGAATTGCAGACAGCTGCTTCAATTTGTCGAGTTCGGTTGAATGATATGGTATGTGATTTCCTTTTTATTTATTCTTGTTTATATGCTCGTACTCGATTGATTCATTGCCGATGATGATTTGTGGGTTTATATATGGATTCGATCTCCTTTATTTGCGTTCGTCTGATTTTTTCAATATTGTGCTTTGGCCATTAGATTATTGTTGGACGTTGATGATTTCTCTAACTTAATCAAATTCGTATAAATTGGTACTTGCTTCTCACGGCTCCAATTCTGAGCTGTTCGATTTTTTTGACTTGTTCATTTATACGGCTTTGATGATTTTTGAACCGCTCGAATTCCTTGGTCATTACAGCTCTGACTTTAAACTGTTCGATCTCGTTCTCGTTGACTTCAGCTTTGACTTGATGATGTTGATTTCGTTCTCTGATTTCATGAATATCATGACTTTGAGTTTTTTGCATTTGAACTCGACCTGGTTCTATTATTTGTGCTTGTTGACTTCGGTTTCTTTGTCTTTGGTTGTGAATTGAGTTGATTCGACTTGATATTGTCATTGCTTTTCTTACGTGATAGTGTTTGATGTTGTTTTAAGAAAAACAAACTGTTATAGTTGAATCTCTGTGATTTGTTGATTTCGTTCACTTTACTTGGTTGCTTCATCATGTATACACTTTGATAATCATGTTGTATTATTTGTGACATTGAGCCTGGTCTTTGTTGCTGTGTTGCTATATTAGTCTGGTTGGGGTTTGTTTTGGTTGCTGCATTGACTTGATATTATCATTTCAATGTTGCTGATGTTTGGTTCATATGTATGCTCTGCATTTGTAGTTGACTTGAGAATGTTTATGTTGTAGCTGTTGTTAATTGCATACATGTGTGATTGTGCATCCATGTTGTCCAGACCAGTAGCATGCATTGTCACTCTGGTCATTGTAGTTTGATTTGGGTTGTTGTGCCATTTACTGGTTCTCTTGAACTTCATGTAGAGGCTACATTGTGTATGTACATTTGGATTTTGGTTATGCAGTTTTGGGTTCTGTTGCACTACTGTTGTCATCTGTGTATATATGTTGTAGTGTTCATTGTGAAGCTTGGTTTACTGGTGCATCCCTTGACTTGTTGACATCACTGGTGCACCGACTTGAGTCTTTGTTGTATTGAGTTATGCTCTTGTTTGGTGCACATGCTTGCTTCCCCGACCTGTTTCAGTGTAACCTTCATGTGAACTTCTGGTTAGCATATTTAGCTTGGTTGTCACTTGCTCATCCAAGCTTGCACTGTCCAGTCTCATGTTTCTAGTTGTGGTGTTGTTTTGAAAATGCCCATTGCATTTTGTTTGTGGTTTGGTGCCTTCTAGAATTATGCAGTCTTTTGTGAGCATGTTGACTTTTAGTTGGACTGTGCATTACACTTGAGTTGAATCCAGCTTGTAGCTCGGATTTGACCTTGTGCTGAAAGTTGTGACATTATTTTATCGTACTTTAGTTGAACCCGGCGTTTTGGGTTTGACCTGTGCTCCCCTGTCCCTGTAATTCTATCAAGTGTATATATCGGTGTGCACGGCCTTGTGGCATATACAGTGATAAACTATGTATGTCACAAGTTGTTCGTGTATGATGAATTGAAAATTAAATGATGACGAGCAACCCAAATAACTGAGGCAAATATTATTTTCAAAATTCATATTTTGTTTTATACTGCAAAAATATTTCCTTTTCAATTTTACTGCGTCAATATTTATTTTTGCAGATTGCTTTGATGCTGGATTCAATTTGGAGTGAAGTTGAAGATAGAATACGAGTTGAGTGAATGAGTGATATGCAGTGAGGTCAAATGTAAATTTGAATCGTGATGTAATCAAAATTGTATTTAAACTGTATATATATAGTGAGAGCTTAAAATTTGTACTATTCAAGGATTGTAATAAATATTTGTTTGAATAAAATTTGTGTTTGAATTCAAATTCTGTGTTATTTATTTTTATTCAGAAAATATTTATTTAATCTATGAAAAATAAAATAGTACATTAACAAATACATTTAAATGAATATATATATATATATATGTTTATTATCATCAAACAAAAATCATATAATCGCATATTCAACAATTTCCTCCATTATTAAATTATAACCACCGTTATAATTAAACTTAAAGGTAATCACCAAAACCAAGGTTGTTACAGGGGCTGTGTCGCCACTTCCTTAGTGGCGCACCATATCAAGGCTTGGGTATGGGTGATAAATATGCAAGGACTGGGTCGTCAATCCATTAGTAGAATTCTACATCGATGCCTCGACGTAGTGATATATGACCAAGGTTCTTCGCACTTCACTCGACGGGTGCAAGGTGTAAGGAAACTAGTCGACGAAAGTAGGATTTGGTTAGGTAGTTAGAATGCAGGGTCCTTAAAGGGAAAGTTAAGAGAGATAGTTGATACTATGACTAGGAGACGTGTAAATATCTTATGGGTTAGGAAGACAAAATGAATGGGCTAGAAGGCGAAGGTGATAGAGAACACAGATCTCAAATGACGGTACATGAGAAATGAACGTAACAAGAATAAGGTAGGCATCTTAATTGACATGACCTTAAAAATAGAGTGGTCGATGTTAGGAGACAATGGAATGGGATCATCCTAGTCAAGCTGGTAGTTGGTGATATGGTTCTGAACGTCATTAGTGCCTATGCCTTACAAGTAGGCCAAAGTGAAGCCTAAAAGAGGAATTTTTAGAAGGAGCTAGATGTCACGGTGAGAGATGTGCCCAGTAGCAAGAAGCTTTTCATAGGAGGAGATTTCAACGGCCATGTTGGTACAACTATTGGGGGTTTTGAGAGAGTACGTGGTGGTTTTGGACATGGCGATAGGAACCAAGAAGGAAAAAAATATATTGTATTTTGCTATTGCTTATGACCTTATGATAGCTAATACCTTCTTTAGAAACAGACAATTGCATTTATTTACTTTCAGTAGTGGCCAATACTCTAGCCAGATTGACTTGTCCTTACTAGAAGAGATGTCAAACGAGCTTATGTAGATTGCAAAGTCACACCTGAAGAATGTGCCATCTCACAAAATCAGCTTTTGATATCTAAGTTTCATCTTCGGATACATGTTCGACAGGATAAAGGAGCCAAGATCAAAATGGTGGAAGCTCAAAGGAGACGCCTCACGGGTGTCTAAGGGTAGAGTGATGGAAGAAGGGGCATGAAATATGGAAGGAAAAGCAAGTGACATGTGGGATAAGATGACAAGATGCATTCTAAAGGTATCTACCGAGGTGTTTGGGATAACAAAAGGAAACAAATATGAACATAAAGATTCATGGTGGTGGAGGTGTGATGTGCAAAAGGCTATCAAAGAGAAGAAGGAATGCTACAAACACGTGCTTCATCACATGAGCGAGGAAAACATGCAAAAGTACAAAGCGGCAAAGAAGAACGACAAAAAGAGTGGTGAATAAAGCAAAGGGGTTGGGCGTCTGATGATCTATATCAAAAGCTAAGTATAAAAGAGGGTGGAAAAACGTCTATATGATAGCTAAGCTCCGTGAGAGGAAGACAAAAGGCTTCAACCAAGTTAAATGCATTAAGGATGAGAATAATAGACTTTTAGTGAAGGACGATGAGATAAAAAATTGATGGAGAGAATACTTTAACAAGCTATTCAATAAAGCAGATGATGACACTATGATCGAGCTAGACGAGTCTTTTGATGACTCCTGTAGACATTTTGTTCAGAGAATTCAGGAGTCTGAGATAAAGGAGGTGCTAAAACAGATGAAAGCAAGCAATGCGTTGGGGCCTGATGTCATCCCCATTCAGGTGTAGAGATGTTTTGGAGATGCAGGGATAGCCTGGCTAAATAAGATGCCAGATGAGTGGAGGAGAAAATTATATTAGTACCAATCTTTAAGAATAAAGGAGATATTCAAAGTTGCACAAATTACAGAAAAATTAAGCTTATGAGTCATACAATAAAGCTTTAGGAGAGAGTTACTGAACATCGATTAAGAAGGATGACAAGAACTTCAGAAAACCAATTTGGTTTCATGCCTAGGACATCGACCACAAAGATGATTTTCTTAATAAAACAACCTATGAAGAGATTTAGGGAGCAAAGAAGGATCTACATAAAGTATTTATCAATTTGGAGAAAGATTATGACAAAGTACCGAGAAAGGTTATGTAGTGGGCTCTAGAAAAGAAGAGAGTACCAATAAAGTACATTACCCTTATCAAGGATATGTACGATGATGTTGTGACCAGTGTCAGCGCATGCGATGGTGAAACCAGCGACTTTTCCATTAATATAGAATTACGTCAAGGGTCATCTTTGAGCCCATACATTTTTTCCCTAGTGATGGATGAGGTTACGAAGGGTATACAAGGTAAGATTCCTTAGTGTATGCTCTTTGTCGATGATGTTGTGCTAATTGACGAAAATTGGATAGGGGTTGATAGACAAATGGAGTTGTGGAGGCAGAATTTAGAATTAAAGGGTTTTAAGCTTAGAAAAATTAAAACAGACTATATGAAGTGCCAGTTCAGCGGTGTCAGGTCATAGGATGAAGATGTCACTCTGGCCAGACAAGTAGTGCCTAAGAAGAAATCCTTTCAATATCTAGGATCAATGTTATAGTATTATGGTGAGATTGATGAAGATGTTAGTTTTAGAATTCGAGCGGGATAGGTGAAATGGCGACTAGAGTTTGGCATTCTCTATGATAGAGATGTCCCACAAAAGCTTAAAGAAAAGTTCTACAAAATGTCAATCAGGTATAACGCCCCACCTATATACTTACACTAGCCAAGGACACTACGGGATAATGCCGTTGACTAGCCCGAAGAATAAGGCTATTGAGGAGCGACCATCTATGTAATTGCTTTGGACAAGTACCGATATATCAGATAGTATTACATGCATTTTGTTTCAAGAAGAAATCTGACACACCGACACAAACTCAAAGCTACTACACAGTGGCTATGCGATCTTCGAAAACAAATATAAAATAAGCATAACACAAATCAGTCACAGATATTCATATCACTAAGGTGGAAACAGATATGAATATATCACATAAAAGTGTACATCAAAGTAGTGGTCATACAAGATCCACTACATCACAAAAGAATAGGTACAAGTACTAGGCAAAAGAATATGTATACATCAAGGAGTCTCTATCTCGAATGTATAAAAAAAAGTACTAAGCTAAGTAGTTAGCCAAAAGTCAAAAGCTAGTCCGAGCTAAGAAGTCAAATGGAAGCACCTGTAACACCTCAGCCTGACCCTAGTATTATTTAAGAAAATAATAATAAACGGATTAGTCTAGCTATAAATAGCATATAAGATGAGATAGGATATGAGATATGACAAAAACATATGATACAATAATGCCATACTATGAAAAGTATACATTAGATAATAACAAAAATCATACAATATCTCAAATTTTCTCAAATACCAAAAAGAACGTCATATTCTTTATTTTATTCACCAAACCACAAATATTGATACAGCTTATCAATACAAATCATGAAAATTGGTGAAAGACAAATTCTAGAAATCAACAATCAGAAATCCAGAAAACACAAAGGGAGAGGTCTATCACAAATGGGAGTATGAAAACTCACCAACACGTGCATCACAAACAGAACGCTATTCCATGGTTGCTAACCATCAATTTTGAGCCAAGGCTCCACAAACGGCCCGAAGACCATGGGTCTCTACCCCATCAATTTTGAACCGAAGCTCCACAAACGGGGGTTTAGTCCCTCACACAAACAAAGAGACATCGCACATCGCTAGTCTAAATCACAAAATGATCATCATTGATCGATAAGTGCAAATTACACTAAGCTAGTAAATGAATGAGTTTAGCTTCATGTCCCATAACCACTGGCTTAACTTAAGTATTTACGAACAAATTGTAGATTTCCACTCGAAAGTTGTCACGAATTTCGATCGAACGAGAATTAATCGACAAAGTAAATGCAAGCGTTTTATACTACTTATTTTTCTAAGTCGTTTAATTAGATTTCTCGAACGAATGAGGTAAAGGTTTGTATGTACTAATAGATTAGAAAACGGATTTGAAAATGAGTTCTGTATTAAAAGTAATGTTGAAATCATTTTTGTGAAAAAGTTTGAATATTTAGTGCTAGCATAGAAACGTTTGTATTTTAAAGTGACAAATCACAGAAAACGATTGTAAAAACAACCGATCACCCAAAATTCACAATCGAAGATGTGAATCAAATCCAAAGAAATCGATACCAAATCCATCAAATGGATATTCACAAAAATCTAGAAAAAGAAGTCATCAAAGTCGATAAAAGTGATAATAACTAATCGGATCAACAAAAATCGATAAACATTGAATATTCACTCAAAAAATAGGCAAATAGGCAAAACTAAATAGTTCCAGACGTTTGGGGGTTCATCCATACATCTGGATTTGGGTTCTGGAAATAATTCGGAAAACCTCCCAGACGTTTGAAATTACAGACCAGACGTCTGAAACCCCAACCAGACGTCTGAACCAATAAATCAGACGTTTGGAATTCGTCTCTGCTATTTTATTTTCCGCGTTCATTATTTTTTTTCTCCAGGGACCTTAACCAGACGTCTGGAATTGATCAACCAGACGTCTGGTTGCTTATTCTAGGCAACAGTTTGCCTAGGCCAATGGTGGCCAAATTGATTCGGAAGCGATCGGACGAGCGACGGAGGCTAGGGATTTATACCAAGCGACAACCCAGCCCTATAGGCTCTTCGATACACCCTAAATAGCATGTTCAAACATCCAAGATAGGATCTTTAAAGATCTGTCAAAACACCAAATTTTGGAAAATTCACCAAATCAAAAACAAATGAACATGAATAGATGTTAGGAATTCATACCTAACAACAACGACAGCTATAGACGTAGATGTGAGTTCAAAAATTCACCTTTAAAACTCAAAGACAACGAATGAGAGGCTTTAAAATAAAGCAAGACCAATTCCTCTTCGATACACCTTTAGAATCTTCAATCTATTATCAAAGGTGGAGTTTTTCCTAAGTTAGATTACAAAAATTTCTGAAAATTGAAGAGAGGTTGAGATGGAGAAGAATGAAGAGGATGTTTACCTAAGCTTCTCTATGATTTTAGAGCAAGAACTTGAATTTCCTAAGAGAACTAGGGCTTAGGAATTTCTAATTTTCTTTCTTTTCCTCCATTTTTCCTTTGGCTTGAGAGTGTTAGGAAAAATAGAATGAATGAATGAAGTGGGGGTGGAGTTAGGGTATTAGATGAGTTCGTGGGCTGAAACCCAAAGCCCAATAGAAAAATAGCAAAATTCTACTCAACTCCAAACATATCGATGTTTATACTCAAAAAGGCCGCAAACGCCATTTTGAACTCAATGGAAGTGGTCTAGAGTCCTAATTCGACTGTTTACAAAAAGTAGCATTTCGGACTTTAATCCGACTAATGACGCTATATTTTAATAAAACATTTAAATATACAATCGTAAAATATGCGGGTTGTTGCAGACTCTCCTCCTTAAAGAAATTGCATCATTGCAATACTTAAGAAGAAAATAAAAAGTAACAACCACACAAAGGCATATCAACACAAAAAGAAAAATTTGAAGTGAGAAGTTCACTTTAGGGAGCACAAGTGAGTAAGCCCGGATGTGTTCGCTCGATAAATTCTCTAGATTCCCAAGAGCAATCCTTAGGATTTGAGGACCATTGAAATTTCACCAGCGGAACATCTTTATTTCGAAGGCATTTAACCTCTGTAGTAATGATACAAATAAGATGTTTCTCATATGTCAAATTAGGTGAAAATTTAATTTCTTCAATAATACCAGGCTCAAGAATAGAATCAGAATCCTTAAGGCATTTCCGTAGTTGAGAGATGTGGAAAACGTCATGAATGGCAGAAAATTGAGCCGGTAATAAAAGACGATAAGCTATGGAACAAATGCGTTCGGTGATGGAAAATAGGCCAATATATCGAGGTGCTAATTTTCCCGATCGACTGAAATGCACAGCACCCTTCATAGGTGAAACACGAATAAACACCAAATATCCCACAGAAAATTCCAAATTCCTTCTTCGGTTATCAGCACAGGATTTTTATCTACTTTGAGCTTCTTACATCCTATGACGAATAAGGTCAATTTTTTTGTGGAATCACGAATAAAATCTAGACCTAAAACTAGCTTCTCATCGGCCTTAAGCCAACAAGAAGGAGACCGGCATGGCCTTCCGTAGAGTGCCTCGAAAGGTGTCATACCAATACTAGATTGGAAGTTATTATTATAAGAAAACTCAACAAGAGAACTACGATCTTCCCAACTTCCACCAAAATCAAGAACACACGCACGAAGAAGATCTTCAAGAGTTTGATTCACACGCTCTGTTTGTCCACTACGCCATAGATTGCATACTGCAACACCCAGAAGTGATGCAGGAAGTGCCAAAAAATGTTGTTGTAGGCTAAAAAAGGGCAAAGGCAACACTTTCTCGGTGATGCATTTTGCCGCGTTGCCCTAGAGTCAAAGGCAACATCTTTGCCGCCCTAGGGCAACATTAGTTCTGTTGTTGCCACATGTACCAAATTTACTAAAAAGTGGGCCCCACAACTGTTGAATATGCGAGTATATGATTTTCACAGAATTAAATAAATATTTGCTGAATAAAATAAATAACATAGAGTTTAAATTCAAACAGATATTTTATTCAAATAAATATTTATCACAATTCTGAATAGTACAAGTTCGAGCTCTCACTATACATACACAATTTTGATTACTGTACAAATTTAATAACATCACAATCTTTCATTTACAAATGTCCTCACTACATATCGCTCGTTCACGCATAATTTATCTTCAACTTCATTCCAGATTGAATCTAGCATCTGAGCAATCCGCAAAAATACACACTGACGCAGTAAAATTGAAAAGAAAATTTTTTTGCAGTGTAAAATAAAATATGATTTTGAAAATATTATTTGCCTCAGTTGTTTGGGTTGTTCGTCATCATTTAATTTTGAATCCATCAAACACGAACAACTTGTGACATACACAGTACATCACTGTATATGTCACAAGGCCATGCACAGCGATATACACTTGATAAAGTTACAAGGACAGGTGAGCACAAGGTCAAACCCAAATCAAAAGCCGGGTTCAACTCAAGTTAAGTCACGATATCAGCACAAGATCAAACCCGAGGTACAAGCTGGATTCAACTCAGGTGCACTACAAATCATCACAAAACCGTCGAGCATAAGAATTCAAATACAACCAACAAATGAAGACATATATAAGTGCATCGAACCACACAGTAGCTCGAATGAGCAACTGCACTAGACCACACTCAAGTACACATGAAAACAACTCAAACTCAAGAAAGAAGTTCATCAAGCAACAACTCAAGTGAAACTGCACATGACTTAAATGCACCAGACTAAGCTAATGATCAAACAATATGTACCAGCTCAATATGCTATGTACAAGTAACCAAAGTCAAGTGTATCAAGACAGTTCACCAGGACTCAAAATGAAACTCAAAGCTAACATAAACATACACACACACATACGTATGCATGTGTACACATGATGAAGGGATAAGCGCGTGCACCAGTGAAACAAAGACCAGACTCCATGCAGACCTGATTGTAAGTGCAAAGCAACATTGAAGCAACTCGAGCTTCAGATAGTACACAAGTGAATGAATGACAACATGTACATAATGTCAACTACTGACAGTGATCAAGTGCAAGTGAAACACAAGAGTACAAGTCCAAATACAACAACACACAATAAATCAGTTCAAGGTTCAGACAAGTTCAACTATGGTGCAACATAACATGTGTAGTGAAAACAACTACAAGTATCAAGTCGAGCCAAAGGCAGAGCTACCGAACATACAAATAGTTTGATATGTCAAGGCTGAAATTGAACAAAGACAGAGAGGAATAATTCAAGTTCAAATGCACAAGTACAGGAAGAAACAAAACCAAGAAGGAAGGTTCAAAAATGACCGAAGTCAATTTGCAGCATCAAGTCAGAGTCGTGATGACCAAGGAAACAAGTTCAGAGTCAAGCCCGAAATTCACGACGTCAATTTACAGTTATAAAAATCAAAACAGTAGCAAGTTCAAACCAAAGTCAGAGGCAAAAATCAAAACCATGGCAAGTTTGAACTAATACAAATCAAATCAGATGTGAATGAACAAGTCAACTTTCATCTCAAAGTCAAAAAAATTCAAAGTCGTGTTTTATCAAAATCGAACACAAATGGCCAAAGTCCACAGAGTGAAGAACAATATCAATATCAAGTGCCGAAGTCAACATAAAATCAAATGCCAAAAATTCAAAACCGTGGTGGCCAAGGAATCATCGTCACAGCAAAGTCAAAATCAAAGCCGTGAGTACCAAGAAATCAAAATATATACGAATTGACAAAGTCAGAAATCATCACAAGCATCTATACAATATCGAATGGCCGAGAAGAATTACAGACGAATTCAAATAAATGTATACATACGAAAATCAAGGGTTTTGAACCCTACATAAACCATAACATCATCGGCGCAATAAATCATTCGAGTTCAAGTAACAACAGAGTATAATCATACAACTCGAATCCTCAATCGAGTTCAAGCATATCAACCAGAAAAGCAAAAGAGCAAAAATTACATACCGAAGCCCTTTTGAACTCGATCAAATTCGAAGCAGCCGAAGTAAATAAGGAGACGGTCAGTCGACCGAGCAAGCAACGTGGAATCTTCATTCGATCGAGCAATTGAAGTCGGCAGCTTCTAATTTAACAAAGCCCTAAAAAATGAAAGAGGAAGGAACGATAAAGAAAGCAGCCATATTTTCTCGAGCAATAGAAGTCGGTGGCTTCTAATTTAACTTTTGCCCTTTTTTCTTGCCGCCGCGTTAAAAATTATTTCAGCCTGCACTCATTTTTTATAATATTTTTATAAGTCTACAGCTACTGCAACATCGTGTTGATATCTATGCTAACATCCTGAAACTAATGTTGTAATAGACAAAAATCAGCATAGCTATCGTTACATTGTAGCTAGCAACATCTTGTATTTTCGTTGCAATAGGACATCTATGGCGTAGTGGTCCATCGGACCGAGGATGATAAGCGGTGCTAAAATTAAGCTTCGTTCCCAAAGATTTTTGAAGACTCTTCCAAAATCCACTAGTAGATAATGGATCACGATCACTAACAATAAAAGTAGGAACTCCATGCAATTTAACAATTTCTCTAACATAGAGTTTGGCCAAAAGAGGTACGGTCTGGTTAGACCGAACGGGAATAAAATGAGCGGATTTTGTAAGCCTATCTACCATCACCCAAAAACTGTCATGACCCGAACGAGAACGGAGAAGACCGTCAATAAAGTCCATGGAGACTTGATCCCACTTCCATACAGGAATATCCAAAGATTGAAACAACCCACCGGGCCTTTGATGCTCGGCTTTTATGAGTTGGTAAGTTATACAATGCTTAATGAAGTTAGCAATATCGGATTTCATTCCGTCCCAATTATAAAGTCGCTTCATATCCTCGTACATTTTACTCCTACCAGGATGAATGGTAAATTTATAACGATGAAAATCTTCTAAAATGTCTTTACGAAGATTACTAATATTTGGTACAATAAGTCTACCAAATTTTCGAATGCCACTACGAGCATCGATTTTAAAGCCTTTCAAACCATCAATATTTATATCCCTACAAATTTGGCAAAGATGAGACAATTCGGGATCATGCTTTTGAGCATCAAGAATGCGGTCAAAAAGAGAAGGATGAGCCTCAAGGCTATATAAAACAAGAGATGAACATGAATCATATTCATGATCTCGAATCTCACAAGTAGACAAAGTATCGAGATCATTCCATTCAGATATCATCATAGAAACAGCCGCTTGTTATTTATGACTAAGGGCATCGACAATTTGATTTCCTTTTCCGGGAGTATAAAGAATATCAAGATCATAATATGCAAGGAACTCGAGCCAACGTTGTTGACGCAAATTAAGTTCCTTTTGAGAAAATAAATACTTCAAAGATTTATGATCGGTGTAGAGAACAAATTTCTCTCCCAAAAGATAATGACGTCAAATTCTAAGGGCGAAAACAATAGTCGCGGGCTCTAAATCATGAGTGGCGTATCTAGTCTCGGCAGGCTTTAATTGCCTAGAAGCATAAGCGATAACACATTCCCTTTGCATGAGAACGGCTCCCAAACCAACACGACTAGCATCGGTACAAACAATAAAGTCTTGGTTCCCTTCGGGAATCACAAGAATAGGAGCATCAGAAAAGAGTTCTTTTAATTTCTGAAAAGAAGCTTCATGTTTGTCTGACCAAATATACTTAACTCCCTTCTTTGTCAAACTAGTAAGAGGTATGGAAATTTTAGAAAAATCTTTTATGAAACGACGGTAATAGCCCGCCAATACAAGAAAACTACGAATTTCCGTCACACACTCTGGTCTCTTCCAATTTTGAACCGCTTCAGTCTTTGAAGGATCCACAGATATTCTGAATTCAGAAATGATATGTCCTAAAAATTTCACACGGGATTGCCAAAAGTGGCACTTAGAAAATTTTGCTTTCAATTGATTGCTCCTAAGAGTTTCCAACACAATCCGAAGATGTTTTTCATGCTCTTCCTCAATTTTAGAATAAACAAGAATATCATCTATAAAGATGAGAACTAATTGATCGAATAAGTCTTTGAAAACTCGATTCATAAGGTCAACCAAATAAGCTGGAGCATTCGTTAAACCAAACGGCATAACAAGCCATTCATAAGATCCATAACGAGTACGGAACGATGTCAAAGAAATGCTATCCTCTGCAATACGAAGCCAGTGAAAACCGGTTGCTAAGTCTAACTGTAAAAAGTTTTTAGCACTGCTAAGTCGATCGAATAGATCATCAATCCGAGATAAGGGATATTTATTCTTGATGGCGAGATCATTAAGCTTGCGGTAGTCAACGCAAGGCCTAAGTGTACGGTCGGATTTCTTCACAAAAAATAGCTGAAGCTCCACAAGGAGAGGAACTAGAACGAATAAACTGCTTCGCTTCCAATTCGGATAATTGCTTATGCATCTCCACATTTTCCTTATCGAACATACGATAAGGAGGATGAATTATAGGTAGAGCTTCAGAGATTAGATTAATTCAAAACTCGATTGCTCGCTTAGGGGGTAATTCTAAAACGGGCTCAAATATGTCAGGAAACTCACGAACAACGTGAATGTGGGAAATGACATCTTCCTCATCATCATTATTGTCATCATGAGGGTTAAGAGAATATAAGGATGCTACCTAATTGGAATCCAAATTTTTTAGAACAATAGAAATCTGCTTAACAGATTGAGGACGTCGAAGACGAATCGTCCTCTCAGGACATAGGATATGGGCTTCATAATGGTTAAGCCAACCCATTCCCAAAATCATTCCGAAACCAAGGTAGCGCATAACATGAAAATCGGCTCGGAAAGCATAATCACGTAAAATAATCTCGACATCTTTACAAAGTAAACTGAGTGTTGCGGATCCACCAACCGGATTCGCAATTCTTAACGAAGTCATCAAGTCCATAACACTTAAAGACAAAGTATCAACAAGTTCATTTGATATAAAAGAGTGGGATGCACCCGTGTCAAAAAGAATTCGAATAAGATGATCACGAAACATAATAATGCCATCAAGGATAAAATGAGAAATACCTTGAACAAGAGAAGTTTACTAGGTGCTTGTACAACATTTAGTTTTCCCTCCTTCTTGCTTTGAAGTTTGGGACATGAAAATATACTATGATCTGAACTTTTGCAATAGCGACAAGCAAGGGACTTCGGACACTTATTTGCAAAATGGTCCTTAGAACCACAATTGTAGAACTCTTCACGACTAGAAGTAGGAGTCTTTTCTACCGAAGTTGCTTACTTTCCTTTCTTGTTGGGATTAGGGTTGAACTTAATAGGCATCTTCTTATTGTTATTGAAGTTCTGTTTGGCACCTACAACTTCAACATTACTTTCTTTATCAGCCTCTTCAAGTCAAAGAGCGATATTAACAAGCTGATCGAAAGAAACTTCTAATTTTAGAAGTAATGGCTTTTTGACCGTTATATATCGACACATGGATTTATTGTATGTCGAAATACATGTTTTTCTTTCAAGAGTTATGAATGTTATTTTCGTTAACTATTTAATTATTTTATTTAATTTAGTAAATTTTTTTTAAAAGGGTTTGAACATTATATAAATTTATATAAATGAGTATCAAATACACCCATGTGTGTCGTAGTTACTT